>VXAY01007243.1:1090473-1146203 GCA_013399855.1 Oxyruncus cristatus | reverse complement strand
AAAAAAAAAAAAAAAGGAAAGAAATTGAATGCCTCGGGCTATTTGAGAGCTGTAATTATGTTCTCCTTTCTTAGAAGGGATAGCAGCTCATGCAGGAAACTTGATCCAGAGTTTAGAGAGGGTGGTAGAAAGGCAAGGAATCTTGTTAGCACTATATGAGATATGTGCAGGTGTGGATTTATGTCTGGGTCAGTACCTTGCCCATGCAGTGTCCATGTGTTGTATACATGGACATACAATTTTACTCTCTATTAAATATAGCTGCATGCAGAGGTATTCAAAAAACTTTAAGAATGAAGATTACAAGCACGAGGAAATGCTGGTGTCACAAACTTGTCACAGAAGAGGCTTTCAAGTCCTTTGGAGTGATTTGAATGCTCAATTCCTCTCCCTTCTAATGGGAAGTACTTGTATACCCAAGTGGCATTGAGAATCTCAGCCTCTGTTTCAATTTACATGCAGCCTCTGTAGGTGTCACAATATGTGTTAGGTATGCAGCCTTTCACACATGCATGTTGCCAAGCTAAAATTGTCACGTTGTGGTACTGTTCCTTCCCGTCATTATGATGCCTGTTTTATTTTGTTTTTTTTTTTTGGGGGGGGGGGGTGGGAAATGGGCTGTGGTGTCAAATTAAATAGATGCACCTTGTTTACTGCCCCTGAAAATAGCTTGTTTTCTATAGTGAGTGATTTTGTTTGCATCAACAGAAGAGTCAAGAGAAGAAACACAGTATATCTTAACCAGCTTCAGTAAATTTAGTCTTGTTGACGTTTGAGTAGTAAAGGGAAAGAACACAGAAGAAAATGAATGAAGAAAAATGTTCAAGTTTTGCTTTATAAGCCTGTAGCTTTGTAAAAGTGTAAGTTACAAAGCTTTAAAGGAACATTAAGAACTACTGGAAAAAGAGCTGAAAGCAATTCTTATATATGGATCAACTTTCAGTATTTGCAACTATCAGTATTGCATTGTGACCAGCATTCTTTTTTATCTGTTACCTAAGTGATATTGGTGTCTTACATTGAGATGATGAATTAGACTATTTTTGTTTTTTCCTTTTTAAATGTACATCAACCACTTGGGCTGTACAGTCAAAGCAAACCCTTTTGCTGCTAGGAAAATTTGATGTGTTTCTGGTGCTGTAGTGATTGTGCAGTGCAAAAGAGGCTCCAGGCAGCTCCACTGGGGAATTTTGTTAGAGAGACTTACCAGTAATTTGGTACATTCTTGGTCAACATCTGGGAAGTCCTAAAGTAGAAGAAAAAAATCCCAAAAAATTGTACAGTCAAGGCTATCCATTGGAACTGCATAGTATGGGTCTATAATAATCCAGAATACAGAGCCTCATAAAAATATACCAAGAACTGATCAGCCTGTCGTCCATTTTCTGTGTGTATATGGGAAGTGTGTACCCACTTCAAGAATTAAAAGCAGCAAAAAGAAACCAAAGCCTATGGTTTCAAGCTGTTTTGTTCCACTCACCGCAGTTTTAATACAGTCTGAATGTAACGCCCAGTGTGCACGTCAGGCTGTCGTGCTTGGTGCTTCCTTCTCAGGAGTTCTGTAAGAATGTTACAGCAGAGGGCAGTAGGAACCTATCTCTGCTTAAAGTTGTTTTGGATCTCAAGCATGCAAGTACCTGTTTTCTCCTCATTCCTCTTCCCTGCTGTAACGATACTCAGGGACCAGATAAAGCTTACAGAGGGGACCTGCCTCAACTTTTGTCACTACTTGTCACAGCAAATGCAAGGTCTGTGTTTGTAGATCCATTTCTAGTCAGTGAACTGATTCTTTACATTTGATGGATGCTGCAAAGAATCCAGGCCCAAGCTGGTGGCAGAAACTAGGCAATCTTTGTCTCAATTCAGAATCCTCTAACAGTTTGTAGAAGGGAAAGGATGTGGCAAACTATGCAGCTTATCCTCAACCATATTTGCCTGATAGTCGCTGAAATATCTTAATCTTCTCCTAGAAGGGTGTTTTTTAATTTCCCAGTACAGTATCTAGGATCTGAATACCGGAGTCTTAAAAAGTGCATGCATTTAGGGAGAGGGGAAAAAGCCAGTGCTGCAACGCAGCTTCCGCTTGGAACCTTTCAGAACCACAAAGCATGATGATGTCAACAGCAGTGCCAGGATTACCTCATCTCTGTGCATCTCCTCACTTTAGTCTTCGCTCCCCCTCAGCATCTTCTGCCAGTGCTTGGAGCCACTGCAGTTCGTTTGGGCTTGGTTGCCACTGTCTCCTGTCAGTTCAAGTTAGTGTTCCAGTAGTGCAAGCCACCTGAGTAGGTTTGGGGGTTCCCTCCCATCTTGTTTCTATTTCCTGAAGTTTTTGTTTCCTGTTCGTAGACCTTCTTCTCTGGCTCAGCAGGCTCGTGCCTCGGCAGCAAGCGCAGTCATCTCTGAGCATAATGCCAGTTCATAGCAGAGATCAACAGAGGCTTTGAACTTGCTCCCTCCTTTATTTGGAAGTAGCCCGGATCCGATGAGCTTCCAGACAACACACATTGCAAAGCTCAGCTTTCCCCTGCCCCCAGCTTCTCCAGGCGTGTGAGAGTGTAGGTGTGTGGGAAGGAGGGAGTTGTCATTGTGAAGAATTGTTCAGGAGAGTGGGGGATTACTCATTTCCTAGTTTTACTGGTGAGGATCTGCCTTATATATTGCTACACCTAGATGTATTTTTAACTTTCCTGTGGTAACTATAGCATACATACAGATGGATTTACTGAAGGATGGATAAAACATACTATGAATTACACAGACTATGCATAGGGATACTAGGAATGTGGCTGGCTGTAAAAGTACCTAGCTCTTGCAGTCACTCATATTTTTTAAACTGAGACAATATTTGATAGCTGGGTTTCTTTTTTGCCTTTTTTCTCTTCCTTTGTTTGCCTATATGCTGTGAAGGACAGGTTGAAATCAGGACTCACTTAGCAGAGCTTTTCACAAAGTGGGTTGCTTCTGAGGCCAGACCAGTCCCATCTGTAAAGGACAAAGGCGGCTCACAGCATGGTTGTTCAGAGCTATTCAAGGATGGAAAACGCAAGGAATCATAGAGGTGAGCTGCAACTTCCGAAGATCCCTTATATCTTGTTCTGGTGCTTTTCTTTCCCTGTTACTCAGATTAAGCCCATACCAGATGAAGACCCATTTTGGGCAGAGAACTGTCTTGTAGGATAAGCAGCAGAAGGGGAGACAGGGAAATGAGTTATTACAGTATTTTGCTTTGGTGATGTCTGCAGCTTGTCACATTAACTCTAGCATTGCATTATTGCAGCTCCATGTTCAGAGAGTTGTGCCTTGCTCTAATATAGGAAATGTCCACTAGTTACTGGGTGGAGAACACTCTTCTCTCTAGGCTGTCTATGCTTTCAAAGCTAAATATTCCTGCAAAATTCCTTTTAGGAACTTGTTTCAATATGCATAGCTATTAAGATTGCTTTTACAAAACTATATTAAAAAAAAAGCACTCAAAATTGACCTACACACAATCATTGAAATTATTGTAACATAGGTACACATTTAATGATTGTTCCCCTAAAATTTAATCAGGTGGACAGATAAACATGTACTGAAAATATATATAATTTCAAATTTCAGTACTTAAAACTGAAGGAACATCAAAGGGCATAAAACAGACCTGTGCAGTTTTATTAAATCTTTAAATAGGCCTTGTGTAGTGTAGTATCACAGTTTCACCATGAAATGTGAAGAATGCAGCTTGAAATGTTTTCAGCTCTGTTTTCAGCCCAGCCTCTTGGGCAAATGGGTGTCAAAAGGATGTTTTCTTTTGTGGGCATCAGAAGGCTGAATGATTTGTTATGTAAAATGTACCAGGACTACAAAGACAAAAAGCATAGCTGGTTAAATGTAAAACTTCCCTGTAAATTTGAACATGCTGTTTTGTGTGATTTTTTTTTTAGTGTGAACTCTTGCACTGGTTCATTATTTTTTGGGAGAAACTAGAATCACTGAAAGTCTGGGTGGAGAAGCTAAACCACACTGTTCTTGTCTGATTCAGAGCCCTGAATATGCTGTGTGGTACCAGTGAGGTAACTCCTCTCCCATCAAGTCATGCTGCAGTGGTTTATGTTTAATTAAGTGCTGCTTATTGACTGAAAATTGTGAAAACAATCAGCTCTTCAGAGGACAGAAGAAAAAGTACTAAAGCAAAACAGCTGAAAATTTTCAAGCAAACAGGTTTGGTGTTAGCAATTGCTGGTTAAGTAAAATAGAAGTATTTCACATACACAGACACATTCTCTTTAAAATTTCAAGGAAAGCTTTTGAACCTTTTTTACATTTGACAAGCCAAAAGCATTTCATTCCAATTATGATTTTAGATGTTGCATACAATCTAAGTTGGTACAAAGCACTTTGAAAAACAATTTCAGTATTTTCTTTTGCCATTTTTGTGGTTTTAATTATAAAGCAAACTTGAATGTTTTGACATCTTCCAGAGAGGATGGAAAGTCTATTTTTGAAGTTGATACTGCCTGAGGTTGGTCAGTATCTTATGCAGATGTGAGATAAGCACCCTACATAGTTGGGTGGAGGAATTAGATTGCAGGACTGAAGAGAAAATAGAGAAACAAATATTCACATTGAAGCTGCACAGCCTGTCTATTTTAAGCTTGGGTACATTTTAATGGGTGGCTGTTTGAATGTGCCTACCTGTAGCTGCATCTGAACCAGAGGGGTGTTAGAAATGTTAAAATTCCTAGTGTGGGGTCTTAGGACTCCATCATCATTGGACTTCTCCACATTATGGAAGTTTTGATCAGCTTTTACTAATACAGAAATTTGAGGAAAGATTCAAAGTGGTTTCAAAAAAGGATTGATTCACAACACAAGGAAAAGCACTTGATGAAGTAGAGCACCCAACTGTTGAGCATCAGAAAGTATGATGGTATTGGTTTCAATATGGATGCTTAGAACACAGTAACCTAGAGGAAATAATCCTGTTGCTACAAAAGGAGAGAAATGCTACATTATCTTATAGGTCTTCTGGTTTTCAGTGTCTGAGATCCACAGTCAGCCCTCCTCAAAGTGGCAGGTGATGAAAAAGGAAGGGAAAAGCTGGAGTGGTTCTTCTACTGCCTGGTTCCTCCTACTGAGCATGAACTGAGAGGAATTTGGGCACTGTCACTCTTTGGGGACTAAACTGCTAAAAAGTAAACTGTGTGTCCTAATTCATTCTCTGGTCTGCTCCTGGCAGAATGTTGCTGGCTGGATTTGTGGCAGCACAATTGTGGCAGTGCCCATAAGGAAAAGCACTGAGGCAGTAATTTGTCACACAGGTCTCTTGAATATCCTTAATAAGAAGCTTCTAGCACATGATTAAGAGAGAAGAAAGTAGCAGTACAATTGCTTCTTTATATTCAACTGTTGTTTCCCAACCTAAGTAGTAAATTCTTAAGACTTGCACCTTGAGCTAATCTTCCCCGGCGTAGCACCCTCTGCTATCTCAGAATAGTTATGTTTATTACTATTACAGGAATATATAGATGTGCAGCATATAGAGCAAGATGGTACCACCTGATGGTAAGAGATTCAACCTAAATGGAGTGGTCAAGACCCCAGAGTGCTGTGCAGCTCTTCAGAAGGACCTTGACAGCTTGGATAGGTGAGCAGAGAAGAACTATCTGAAATTCAACAAAGGGAAGTGCACCTTGGGAGGAATAACCCCAGGCACCAGTACAGGCTGGGGGCCAACCTGCTGGAAAGCAGCTCTTTAGAGAAGGACCTGGGAGTCCTGGTGGACAGCAAGCTGTCCATGAGCCAGCAGTGTGCCTTTGTGGCCAAGAAAGCCCATGGGGTCCTGGGGTGCCTTAGGAAGAGCATGGCCAGCAGGTCAAGGGAGGTGATCCTGCCCCTCTCCTCAGCCTTGGTGATGCCACAACTGGAGTGCTGTGCCCAGTTCTGGGCTCCTCAGTACAAGAGGGACATGGAGCTCCTGGAGTGGGTCCAGTGGAAGGCAACAAAGATGATTAGGGATCTGGAGCATCTCTCTTACAAGGAAAGGCTGAGGAAGCTGGGCCTGTTCAGCCTTGAGAAGAGACAACTGAGAGGGCACCTCATCATTGTATACAACTATCTGAAGGGAGGGTGTTAAGAGGATGGATCCAGGCTCTTCTCAGAGGTGCTGAGCAATAGGACAAGAGGCAATGAGCAGAAACGGGAACACAAGAAGTTTCACCTCAACATAAGGAAGGACTTCTTTACTGGGTGGGTGACCATGCACTGGAACAGGTTGCCCAGAGAGATTATGGAGTCTCCCTCACTGGAGATACTCGAGAATTCTGTACAGTGTGCTTTAGGATGACCCTGCTTGAACAGGGAGGTTTGAACCACTGTAGTGCCTTCCAACCTTACCCATTCTGTGATTTTGTGATTCTGTAAGTGGAAAGACAGAGGAAGGAAAGCATGTCAGTATGCTTGAGTCATGTATTGTCTCACTAGTATTTGATTAACAGGCCTTACGGTGAAATACAGTTTTTGCTTTGCACCACTTTCAAATTCTTTAAAAAATCCTTTTAGAAAAAATTAGGCAGAGGTTAATAGTGGCTTTATTTTGAAATCTGCTTATGCTTTACATAACATAAAAGCCTGCCTGTCTAGGTTAGATGTCTGCTTAGTTCTGTGCCACCTTGTATGAACATAACAAGTAAGACTCAGTCTTAAACAACAGAAGGTCAACTGAGTTCCAATTAATCCATTTCTTTCAACTGGCAGAAAGAGGGGGAGAAAAAAAGAAATCAGTGCAGAATAGAATGACACTCAAATGGTGAACTTCTCATGTAAATTCAGAGTTCACACAGAGTTCAAATTCCGAGGTAAATTTAGCCTGTTCTTCCACAGTCTCTACTTTGGGATCAAGCACAGCCTTTTTGTATTCCAAAGAAGAGAGTTCATCTCATTGGGAACACCACTGTGGCCAGCAGACAGCGTCGAGCAGATCTTCTAACAGCTACCAAGAACACTTCAGCTCTTCAAGTGAGTGCAACCAGCCATGACAGTCTGTACATATGGTTCCTGGGTGTTGGGGGTTTTTTCCCACAGCCTCTTGTTCAGCAGCTGGGAAAACTTCGTGGATGGAGACTTGCGTGGCAGCTGAAAATCAGTCAGTCTGGGTTTTGCCAGCACGCAGTTCTGCTGGCCACTCTTGCAAGCTGCTCTGATGCTGCCTGCTACTGAGGTAAAATGTTCTACTCCTCTGAGATCAAATGGGGTGCCAAGCAATCGTGGCCATAGAGGTTTTGGTTACACAACTACCTCTTTTAGAGCTAGCCTGGATCACTTGGCACAGCGCCATGTCATGTATGCATATGTGTTTGCAGCCCAAAATATGTTAGCTGGCATAGCTGCCAAACTGCATGACGTAGTCATACCTAGCTAGCTCCCTCCTTTCACTTCTACTTAATTTTCATTATTGTTGTTTCTCTGATTTGTTTCTGGGCTTAGAGGAGTATCTGCAGCTTTGTTTCCTGCAGAGGAAATGCTAGTTTGAATACTTCTCACTGAAGAAAGATCTAAAGCATCACTGAGTCAAGGGCTTTCTACCCTGAATTCAACAGACTTCAGGTGAGGTCCTAAATCCACTTGTGTTCCATTTTCTTTCTACTTTAACCACACTTATATTACTTCCCTTGTAATATTTCTTGGTGTAGCACTTGAGAATACTTCCACTTTAATATTGTACGTGACCGTCATTAATGTGTCGATGACTGTCTTCCGTATCACCGAGGGAGGATGCTGAGAAAGATGCCTGGAGACGTCCCCCTCTTTTCATATTTCAGATACATATTTATTCATACTCAGTTTACAGTTGTTTAGGGATATCTTAGTTCACATGACCTGCCTCATATCTGAGACATTTTGAATCAATTTTGAGAGGAAGTTGTGCATAAATTATCTCCTATAATCTAACCCTCATGCTTCTTTTTTGTTTGCTGGGAGTATGTCTAAAATGAAACAAACAGCAGCAATATCAGCAACTGAAATTAACCAAAGATTTGTGCTTTAGAGACCCAAACAGTAGATTACTCTTACTTCTCTCTGTGTGCCTATAGGTATTTTTTTCACCTCTCAGAATTTGTTCCTTTTTATTTTATTGGCAATAGATGCCATCATTACTGCCACAGAGTAGAGCTCAGCAATTTTTCAAGGATGCTTTGCTATATTGCATTTTCTGTCCCAAGATGGAAGTCAAATGTGCTGGCAGAAATTTAGCAGAACCCAAGAGACACTTCCTCATGAAGAAATAAGATGCAGCCAGACAGCTTAGCAAAGGTGATGGTCTAGCTCTGGTTGAGTTCAGTGCTCAAAGAGCACCAAGAGCCATTGCCTTTCATTGAGGTTTCCATAGGTGCTGTAGTTCCCAGTTCCTTGCATATGGTTCAGTATTTGTCCATGTGAGATATTTGGTATCTAAGTGTGGTGGAATGGCCATAGCTTGCAGCCAAACTCCCATCATCTGCTGGCTTACTCTCTCCCTCCACAGGGGTAGAGAATAGGAAGATCAAGAATGAGAAAGATTACGTGCTGAAATGAAGACAGGGAGATCACTTTCCATGACCATTACAGGCAAAACCGGCCGGATTTGAGGAAAATTGACTTACTATATTGCCAATTACTTATGTATTTAATGATTTGGATATTGGAAAGCAAAAAGACAAACACTAAAATACTTCAAGAAAACACCTTTCCTTCCCCCTTTCCCAGGCTCAATTTTGCTCCTTCACCCCGAGTCCTCTCTTCACCTCTCTTGTGTGGGATCTGTCCCTTCAGCAAGGCCAAGGGGCGTGGACTTAGGGTCAGTACATCGCAGTTCCTCTCTGCTGCTCCCTTCTTGTCATGTTCCTCCGCTCTGCTGCGGGTCTTACCAAGGCTGCCATGAATATCGCTTCCCCAAATCATCAACTGATACAGGATTCAATATTCCAAACACCCAGGGCTCTGCACTTTGCCTGCTGCTGGCTCAGGTGCCCTAGAAGTGGTGAGTGCCACACAGAGCAGCATCAGGAGGAGACATGGGGATGCTCTGTGGCTTGGGAGCCTGTGCTGTCCCTTGACTCCATGTCCATGAGTGAGTGTGAAGGTACTCGGCACATTCCAGCATAAGGCTATCAATAATAAACCATTTTAAATATCTCAAAACAGTGCTGTGATGACAACCCAAGTAATTAATTGCATTACTTTTAATAGACCGTTCATATACTGCCAAGTCAGTGACATATGCTGCAGTGTGGAAGTACCTTCAGTGAAGAACATTTTTAATACAGTGATACCTCAAAAGGCAGGCCATAGATAGATAGGGTGAAAATGGCCATGCAGGGGATAAAATGTTTCAACAGACTGTTAAGCTTTCCTGCTTTTATTGCTCAGCCAAAAAAAATGACCATTCATCCACTTACTGGTGGATGATTTAATTGCAACTTACTTCTAAAAACACGTAACCTTTCTGCCTAAGATGCACTCTGCCCTTCTTGGAGAGCACCATGTTCTCCTGCACCTTATTTCTGTTTTGTATTAGTATTGCTATTGCTCATTTTAGCATAGTTTTCTTTGACACCAGTCCAGGGGAGGCCTCATCCTCTAATGCAAATAGGCCTGCCCCAGAGCAATTAAGAGCACTGATTAACAGCAGCAGAGTATATGGAGCTGGAGTTTTCATACAAACACAAATTCACTTGCTGCTCTGGTTCTCTTGGGGGAACAATGCAGAAGATGTTATTAAAATAGGGTTTGTTTATTGATCTTCTCTAATTTCTATGTTCATAAAATAATCTTGTTTATTAACAAGTAATCTTCAGCTGAGATGAAGTGTGTTTCCTGAAACATTTTCTGCAGAATTCATGGATGGAAGCTGAAGAAACTGAATACCAGGGAATTAATTTCAGAGGATATGATCTCATGATCTCACTATTTATCTTTGGAGATGGAGAGATTTTGGCTGGCAGCTGCAACCCTAGAGATAAGTGCATTCAAAGGAAATGAAACCTTTTAAAAAAATATATTTACTATTACATTTTTATGCTTGTGTCAAGTCTCAGGCTTTGGATTAAAGGCCAGGCTTGTTCTTGTTTTAGTGCTTGTACCTGGCCTACTCCTCTTCAGTGGAGTTAATGTAGCAATATATAGCGACCTAACTTTATGATCCTGCTCCAGTGAATCTCAGGAGGACTGGCAGAAATGCAACTTCCTAGGGTCTCTTTTCAAGCCCTCATGACTCACTCTGTACCAAGAAGTGTGTGCTGCAGTGGCAGTGCAGGGCTGGTGGAGTTGGCTCTATGTCTCATAGCAGTGGTCTTGTAAATCTATTTTTTTTTTTTCTGGAGCCAGTCTGCAGCCCCTTCATTCTGTACACAGAGCAATGGTGAATCACAGATCCTACTGTGCTTCAGAAATGGAGAGAGGGAGAGCGACAGTGTCCCATGCCAGGTGGAAGTTTTATATTGTTTAAAAATGTCACCATGTAGAAAATATCGGAAAAGTTGTGTAAAAGCAGCATGGAGGCAGGGGAGGACGGTTCAGTGGAGTTTTGTTATCTCTGTGGCATGGAAATAGAGAGCTGGCAACAGTGTTTCAGTGACTGGAAATCTCCAAGGCAATTTCCAAGATTTGCTGATAGCTAACATGGAAATTGGACAAATAATTTTACAAAATAGTACTTCCCAGTTAATTCCTCTTCTCTGTATGCTGTTTCCTCAGTAAATGGCTGTTTTATTGCCAAGATTTAGTTATTTGGCTGCATTTTTTGTACAATCTTCCTTTACACAGTATGTGCCTAAATTTCAGACATTTCCAAAGGACTCATGATTTCCCCTGACATTTACTAGACCTGCTGGAGTTCAGTATCTGAAAAAGGAGGCTTGCTATGGTCCTTTAAAGCAGCAACCAAAAAACTCAGCCTCCAGCATTTAAATCCAGAGCCAGAGCTATGTCACATCAGCTCTGATGCAGTTAAGCATTTAGGTAGGTGAGTAGGCAGTGTCACTACTTTGATTCCTGGGGGCCGTTCTCATGTTTCACGTTCAGCATGTCTGTCTGCTTTGCTGAGCTGCAGCCAGTGTCCCAGAAGCTTGGGTGGAATGAGCATTTTGATGCCGATGGGCCAAACCAGCAAATGTGCCGACCATCCTGTCATGTGGTGAGCTGGACCCCTCAGAGGAACAGGAGTTCAACCTCAGTTCTGTTTTAGTCATCCTACGTGAAGGGAGTGGACAGAAACTCACATGAGAAGGGAAATAGTCTTGCTGGGAGATACAGGACATCCATAGGAATTAAGACCTGATAGTAAGGACTCTGTTAAGGGAGCAAGGCCCTTGTTAAAAGGGCATAAAAGCCTTAGGCTGCTTGTAGGTAGAAGTTTTGGGGAGGGACATTGGGGAACAGTGTGAAAATGGGAATTGCAGAGCCTGATGCTTTAGAAGCAATGGCTCCTAGGGTCTGCAATGTGTGGGAGTTACATGATGCTGCTCATGGTGGTTTTCTTGCCAGGAAGGAGGAAAAGTCTGCAACCGGGTTGAAGACTCAGGGGGTGGGGTTTTTTTTTCCTCTTTCTTGGACTTTGGTTCTGGAAGCTGTGGAACAACATTAAGTCACCTCATGACCCCATGATGACAGAATCTGATATAAATGAGCCTATGGCTAAACTGAATAATCCCCTCTTGAGGAAAACTGGTTTCTGTTCAGTGAAGTAGTAGTAGGCTAGGTTTTACTAAGTCCAGTAGAAGTAGTCACCTTACTCTGCACTCACTGCTATGTGAACAATCCCACCATCTAGCATATCCAAAGTTATGATAAACTAAGTGGGAACAAAGTATTTTTATAATGTGATGAGGAAACAGCATTTTAAAAAAATGTAAGCGACCTTGAAATGCTGATCTTCTGCTGAGGTATTTTGCATGTTGCAAATCGTAATTATATTTTCAGAAGTGGGAGAAGAAAGAGCAGCCTCAGAAGAACACTTGCAGAAAGGGCTGTGCCAGACACTGAATGTGTTCTCCTTCACAGGCATACCATGAGTGAGAAGTGTTGCCTGAGATTACAGGATGAAAAGCAATAGGTATTAAAAGAGCAGAGATAATTAAACCCTCTTCTTGCTGCAGACTGCTACAAACTTCATCATGTACTAATACTTCTTGCACCTTGTAGCTGAAATGCTGCAATTGTCCTTTGAACAGGTTAATGGGTGAAGAAGAACAAAGGTGAGTAACCACATAACTTGGGGGAGGACTGTTGGTGCATCTGTCAGAGGTTAGCAAGAATTAAACTCTATGACAGCAAACGCCACAGAGAGTAGACTGGTCTTCTCCTTTGCCTTCTGACTGATTGCCCAGCAAATTCACTGAAATGCTTGAAGGCTTTTGGTGCTGGTCATTGATTTGTTGAACCCACCAAGTTCTTTACCACCATGGTGGTTGAAGACTGGAAGATACAGAGCTCTTGTGTGACTTGCAAGCATGATTCAGTGATTCAGAATGTTTCCATTTATTTTCACTTTGGCAGCTGTAGGCCTATGGGGTGTTGTGTAACTTATGCAATAGACCCAAATATTAAAATCTTTTCTTAAAGAAAAAAAAATCGCCTAGTATAAAGTAGATTTTAGTAAAATTGCACAAGTTGGGATTTGTGAGGCCTTATTTTGGTGCCCATTGGAATCCATAGAAATGTTTCAACTGATTTTGGTGACTACTGATGAGATGAAGTAGGCTGCTTCTTGGAAAACCTGGAGGAGAATGGTGATGATGCTATATTAAGACTGTGAACAAAAACCATTACTCTCACTAGCATCAGTAAATGGAGGAAAAGATTTTTTTTTCTTAGTCTTTCTTACAGTGAAAGAATGTAAAGGTTAGGAAGAAAGAGGCCCTGGAAGAAAGAGAAGTATGAGAATGAGTCAGAGCTTTCAGCAGGACCTGACTCTGGCTGGGGTTTTTATCTTTGTGTTCAAAATGAATACAACATACAGAACAACTAATGAAACCAAGACTTATATGCAAAATAGCTGAAGGGGGTGAATTTGGTATGTATGATGTCTTAATTTTTTGAGCTGCAGAATGAAATGTGACAAACTTCCAAAGAAAGGCAGTCATCCTGTTTCAGTACTAAGTGCTCTGTGAGAGGTGCAGCACAGATTAAGTTGTGGTCTGTGGGTGTCAAGGGCCCATTTTTGAGTGTGGCAGTGAGAGTTGTTGATAATGAGGTTAAACTCCACATGAAAACCAGGTAATTCAAAGGAGCTGAACTACATACTGCTTTCTGCACCATGATCTGTGCCCTACTCAAAGGTCAGCTGGAACAGGCAGACCTAGGAGAAAAAAAGCTAGTGAAAGCCAGTTTTAATTTGCCCTGATACAGAGCAAGAAAGGAAACTTTGCCCTCTTCACTTCAGTTTTTCCACAGTTGCACTGCTTTGGCAAGGGGAAGGTACATAGAAATTTGTTTGGGTTTTTTTTTTTGTAACATACTAAGTTTTATTGATGGTTTTGCTGATGTGGACTCTGTGCACAGTGAGCCACAGTGAAACCAGAAACATCTATACAAGTGTGGAAGTGTCCTATGCAGAGATCTCTGACACTATCAGGTTTTAAACACTGCATGACATACAGATTATTCGCTTCACAACAAGCAGTTTTGTGTTTCAACAATATGACAGACTTGAAAAAAATTGCTCCCAACTTTAATTGAAAAAGTAATTGCTAAGAAGAAAAGAATGGAACTGCTGCTTTTCTTGTGTGTTACTTTCTTAGTTGGCACGTCTCCAAAATCAGCTGATACAGAGATAAATCCAGATTTTTTGAGAAAGCCATAAGTAAATCCAAATCCTATATTTGGCTATGCATTCCCAATCCACTCAAATTCTTTTTTGAAGTGATAAATGCACAAGAAACTTGAATACAGTGCGGAGGAATAAATGCTGCAATAATTTAAAAGGGGGAAGAAAACCCACGAAGCATGCTGAGCTGCTATTTTCCAACTTATGAGTTAGATTTTTTTTTTTCCTGAGGCTGTTGCATTGGTTTCCTCTCCCGTTCCTTTCTCTGCCTGCAGAAGGATGAAATGAGCCCTGGTGAAAAGAGAAGTCAATGGCTTTAAATCCTAGTCTATGGTTTGAAGTGGGTCTTCATTTCTGCTTAGACTTTGTACCAACTGTCTCCCAAGTGAATTTCATTCATTAAAAAAAAATACAGCTTCATTTCTCTGTTTTATGTGAATTAAGTTTGGATAATGTTCAGACTCAACTACTGTTTAGCTCAGTGAAGAAAAGTTTTGTTCTTCATTAACACCCACAAGGTAATCACTGTTTGAGGGTATATAATATTTTATTTCCTCTTTAGCTCCATTTTGGCCCACTCATAGTAGATGTATGATTTTGCCATTTCCCTTGCCAGTTTCCTTGTTTTTCCCCCAGGCACTGTGGTGTATGCATGTGACAGAGCAGGATGGAGTTGCCAGGCACAGTCTCATGGGCAAAAAAACCCAATTCCCTGCCTTCCTGTTAACCAGTCTTTCAGACAGATCCTTAAGTACTTTTTCCAAATTTCTCCTTCAGTAACTTGTTCATACCAGGATCAATTCTGAGAGAGACAGAAAATTCTAGGTAGGTGTGGAAGGGCCTATCTCCCATCCCTGGGCCAAGGCCACTGTGCTCTAAAGTACACAACCCCACACCAGTATTCAAATACTGTTCCAGTTTCTTCTTAATTGTCTAGTGGAGAAAATACTTCTCAACAGCTCAAGGTCAGAAAGGGGAATCCAGTTTGTGGCCAAGATCCAAACTGAGAGAAACCCATGAGTCTTTTGTGCAGGAAATGTGAAATGCTGTGTTTTCTTCCCGAAGTATAAAAAATTATCTCTGTAACCCCAGTTGCATTAACCCTTGTAAGTGATATATATAGTACTTTCCAACAGAAGTGATGACATGCTAGCTTTTGGGGGAATGTAGGTAGGCAGGCCTTTAAGACCTGTTTGAGTAGTGCAGACAAAACCTGGCTTTCAAAATTCACGTCATCTGCAGAAGCTTGGTTTTCTTCTGAGGCAGGTTTTGAAACACGTTATTAGAGTAAATATAGGGCTCTAACAGTGGTGCTGAGCTGATAATCCTGGAAACCAAAGATTTCAGCTTACCCAAGAAACCTAGCCCAGGGAAACAGCAAAAGTGGATGCTTCCCTACCCTAGACTCCTCCCGGGAGGGAAGAGCAGAGCTGCCTCCCTATTCCCAGCAGGCGCTTTGCCTGCCGAGCTTCAAGTAATAGAGTATTGACTCACTGCCACTCGAAATATCTCGCATGCTGATGTTGCCCAGAACCCAAAGTGTATTACCTCTGCATTAATTGAAATGTAGCTTTCAGCAGCCCTTATAAACGTGCTCAACTGTAGTGTGAAAGCATTTGTTTCCAGCAGAGATCCTGATAACTAGTGAGATTCAGGAGCGGTGACTGACCTTTGATCATCGGCTTTCAGCTTGGCTTGCTGCCGTGCTGGGAGGAGGAAGAGAAAGTTCTTCCTTATAAAAGCCAACTTCATGTCAGTGTCTCCTGTTAACATTTAGTTTGTTTAGCTAAAAACATGCAGCTTTGAAGCTCCCTTTGTACTGAATTGCTTGGCTCCTTTTCCCAGTGGTACTCATAGCTTAGAAATTATGTCTTCATTTTTAGTCCATATGTGGCTTAAATTTCAATGGATATTGCAGCTGCTGCATTTCCAAGTTTGCCTGTCTCCTCATTTTACCTCAAAAACTGCCTTGAGATTTTCCTCAAGGCTGCCAAAGTCAATTTTACCTCTTCCTTGGAACCTCCTTACCCCCACTGTTTAGGGACAAAACCTCTTGGATGCTGCCCAAGTGCAGCTCTGGCTGTGCTCCGCAGAGGGCTGGCACGGTAAGAGCCCGTGGCCCTTCAGGCTGCTGCGTGCTTTTGCAGTCCTCGGACTTCTGGGAGAACCAGGGCTCTCACGCCTGCAGCTCCTTCGGGATTCGTTCCCGTTCATCCTCCCCTTGTGCTTTTTCTGATCGTTCTTGATGGCAGGAGGGTCAACTGACACCTGTTCAAATCTAGGTTTTAGATTGCCGTCTGCTATATGACCTGGTTCCTCCTGTGACTTTGGAGTAATTTATGCAATCTGAGCTTGACTCCATGCATTTCTCTGAAATTACTCTGATTTACCCTGATTACACAAAACCCTTTTTGCCCATGTCACTGGTAATGTAGTTCAGTATTAGTGGAACAATAGCAGGTAAGTATGTTTGGCTTCCACACCCAAAACCAATGCAAAAATGAAAACTTACTAACACCCACTTTTAAGGCAAGCTTAAAAAATGAAATGCAGAAAGGGGAGCAGAGAGGTCACAGTATTTAAAATAAATGCAAATTGAACGCATAAAACGAACTCATCCCAGGATGACAGTTAAATCTGCAGTGGCAGCTGCCCACTTTGAATTGTGTTTATTTGCATTGCACTATTACACTGTAGGTTAAATAACCACAACCTAAAGGTCAGTGGCCCATTCAGGAGCGTGCTAATTTCACATTATGCCATTGTTAATAGGCAAGATTTAATGGAAGTAACTTTTGTTGGTATCGAATCTTCTAAACAAATCCTAAATAATTTTGATTTGCCTTGTTAGAGGATCAGTTCATTGTTTCTGGCAATTTTCTTGTTGGAAATCTAGTCTAATCTTTAAATACTAAGAGAGATGTGGGTTGTTATTTCTGTTGGTGTTCTCTGCTCTAGTGTCATGTTTTCTGGTATTTGACAAGGTCCATACAAGTAGATGTGCAGAAAAGGGGAGAAAAGAGTAAATCTGTGAGTAGGTTAACTCAGCTCTGGGATGAGTTTAGAAATGCAATCATTTTCCATTTTTGCAAATATTTTTGCTATCACCTTTAATGGTATATTTTGAATCTGCTTTGTTGTAACAGGTCATGAGACACTTCGTATTTTGCCTGAGCCATGGATTCTTTGGGAAACCCATGTTAGTGTCTCCAATTAATCCATTACATACCACCATTATATAGTTTCCTAGAGAGCACCAAATTTTGATCTGGTGTGATGATTTTGATCTGATACAACCCTATTGGCTTTACCAGTGCTGCTTAATATTTATAGTAGCATATCTAAGGAATATTTTGCATTCTCTTCTCTTATGAGAAGAGGCTTGCGAAGGTCACCTGCCTGTGAAATCTTACGGCCTTTTTGGTCCCTCCCCTGGATTTTGCCACCTGCCTTGGATTGTGAGTATTGCCTGCAATTGCCCTTAATGATCTGCTGAATGAGCATTAGGAAACATTAACGCAAGCACCTTCACCACATGCCTGTTGTTAACTCTGGAGATTTATATGCCACAGCAATAGCAACCAAACTGAAGCCAGGAGGGCCTTCTTCTCGAAAATGGAAAATTGAAGACCATTCGAATTCTGGATTTAGAAGCATGTAAGTAATAGGTCAGTGAGCCTGTCAGAATCTGAACAGCATACTTGTGTATTCTGGTGGCTTACATATTAAATTTTGGCTCACACTAACATCGCTCAGTAGCCCTCCAGGGCTGAAAGGTCCATCTTTATTTGGCTGAAATCCAGCCATGTGCCATCCTTGCTTAAGGGGAGTTTCTCAGCAGAGGGTGTGGTCTGGCTTGGATTTTGATGGCTTAAGTTATGGTGAAGCTCCAAACTGAGAACCTCTGCTTTTCTAGTTGGTAAGCACATTTTGAAGATCTGCAGCAAGAGAGCATTTAACAAGCCTCTGCTGGAATGAACACCAACAGATCGTAAATTACAAAGTGCAGTGTAATTGAATCTGATCTCTGGCTTTTACAGACTGTAGTAATTGGAAATTGTCTTTCTTTTAAGTATATGCCATTCCTAGGATGGCTCCTTCTTGAAACTGTGATCTGATAATTTTTAAAGGCATAATGATGGGCAGTAAGAAGTGGTATGCAGTCCTTTTGGTACCGGTAAGAACGGCGAAGTACAGACTTCTGGAACTTCCTCCTGTGTCACTGGTATTAAACTAAGTCCTACAGTGTAATTAACAGCTTAGCAAATATGCGTTCAGTCCTTGAATAGCCACGGCCTGGAGCCCAAATATCAGTGCCCTGTTCAGGTCCAAACAGATGACCTACAGCAGGGCTGAGTGGAAGCAGTCCCGACTGGCACTTGGCAGCAGGAGGCAGAGCACCGTGCACACGCCCCTCCAGCCAGCTCCCCAAGCTGCTCTGTGCTGTTCTGGATATATTCTGCACACCTCCTTAGTCCCTGCCTTTGCCTGAACACTGCCCTGCCCAGTGTCTAAGCAGTTCTGTCTATAATGCAGGGGGTCTAAATTTTGCCTTCAGTCATGGAAATACAATGATTTCCCTGATTTCTTGTTCCTGTATGTCTAGGAGATCTAAAGGTAAGGTTTGAATATAAGAAAACAAAGTAAAACAGATGAAGTCTTGAACTGAACACTGTCTTTTGTAATGTTGTAGACTTGCTGTTTGGAGAGCACGCTCTTTCTCCTCATTTGCCCCTTTCCAGTCTCAATATCCTTTATTTTTTGACATGCAATGATGGATACGTTAGTTGCCTAGGTATTGATTAAAGCCTGTTTGTGCAGAAAGCCACAAACAGATTTGAGGCCTGAGATCTTTAGTGGAGAGCCTCAGTGGAGAGCCAGTTTAGCTTTATCAGAAAGAAGATCAAAAGTTATCTTGCTTCGTGTAAAGTACTCTCATAGTGAGGTGGTACTGGGCACCAAAAAATGATTGAATGGCTCAAGAGAATGTGTGGAGACTGGTGAAGTATGTCTCAGACATCTGGAACCGAAGGGGTAAGCAAGCTCAAATTAGAAATTTGGCTTAACTTTGAAATCATTTTTATTAATAATAAAAACCTCCTAAGGAGTGATTGTTCATATACTCTTCTTTATGACAAGACTCAATAACCTTTCAGAAGACACATTTTAGCCAGATATTTATTTAAATAGATGGTTATGGGGTTCTTTATGGGGTTACTAAGTTGAAATTGAATACATTGGAGATTAGAAAGAGTGATTGTAACGGTCCATTCTTGCCTTAAACTCTCTGAATCTATAACTGACCAATTTCTGACCTGCATATGCCAGGTAAGTGAAAACCCGAAACTGGCTTTAGATCTAAGCCAACAGCTGTGAATTCTAGAAAATTCAGGATAGGATGGAGGGTAAGAATTCCTGTGAACCTTTCCCCACATCTACCTGTGTTTTCTGTAGGGGAAAGAAATATTTACAGTGCTCTTATATGATGCCACAGGTAGAAGCAGGCTATCACCTCCTTGTCCTTAAAAATGTTGTCATCCCTGTTGATGAGGACATACCACCACTTCTATTGTTGTGCATAGTGAGTAATAGGAAATATTCTGATTACGAGGTGCTTTGGAGGGTCACCATGGCTGACTAGCACCTACGTGTTCCAAAGGCTGAGTCTCTTTTGTAGTTTCCAAGTAGTTCAAAGCTGCCATCCACCTGCTCTGTCTGCCAGTCAAGATGATCATGTTCTCAACTTTCCATTTCATGGACTGGGAAGAGCATGAGAATTTGGACTGTGAAGACAATTGTTACCTGCAACTGCATGCTGCCAAGATATGGTTACAAATTGGGTTTCAGTTTCACATTTCTTCTCTGCTGTAACTATCTGGACTGGCTATGGCATTTTGCTCAATGTTTTTCCTTCATGAAATCCATCTGCTGGTATCCGCTTACTTAAAAAATATATTTTGCATGCAAGTCCCCAAATAGCCAATGCTTCCCCAACTCCCACCTTTTTAAGGAAATACAGCTTGAGTAGCCGTGTGTGCTGAGCAGTGGTGTTTGAAAAAGCGGGAATGTGTTACTGCAATCATAGGGAAGGAGAAGAAGATAGGATTAGTACGTATTGCCCATTGCTTCCATTATCTCAGTTGGAGTGAGATGGAGGTGTGCAAGCTTCCATTGGTTGGGTGGTTTAAGTGAGGCACCTGAAATTAGAAACCACTTTTAATAAACACTGTATAAATAACATTAGTATGAGGGATTAAAGAAAGAGCCCTGAAGGAATTTAAGGGCATGGGGTTGCTGGGTTCTCCTTACAACACTCCTTCAGACCTGTGACCAAATCCCACCATTTGCCCTGCAGTATTACTTACTCTGCTGTGCCAAGGCAGTTGTCTTTTTTGGAAGAGGTAACAGTTGCACATATGTACCATATTTTAAGAATGATTGACTGGCTTTAAGGAATCAGTTTTAGTTACACCTAGGTAGCTCTGCTAACTAATAAATATAGTTAGCACTAACCTCTTTGTGGACGCTCAGAAATATCTGCACACATATTCTGAAGGATGTTCTGTGCTTTAAACTCATTTTTTTTCCATGCTAATGTCAGCATTGGGATCCTCTGTTCTCCCGTAAAGGTAGAAGTAGCATTGTTCCTCTTTCTAGGACACAATGTTCTGTCTGCACCCTTCTACCTCTGAATTTCCAGCGAGGCTTCACCTAGGAGGTACTGACATAAATTATTTATACTGTGTTTTGAAGGTTTGATCACATTTTATATGTGATCATATAAAATACATTCCATTTGAAAGTGTTTTTCATAATCAAATTTGCTTTTAGCATTTAAGCCATAAAGTTGTGCTGAATGCACATGGATAGAGCATACCCTTTCAAGTAACTTTTGTGTTAAGAACCTTAAATCAGATCTGCTTAACAAATGTTCAGTGAACAGGTTCTCTGCTGCTCCCGTGGTAGTGCAGTGTTGTGAGAACACTTTCTACAGAAAGGCAAACCGCAAGCAGTTTGGACCTGAGAGTGGTTAGCAATCTGTGAAACACAAGTCAGGGCTCTGCTGTGAATTCCTCTACAAAGCTGTTATGTGATCCTAAGGAAGTCGCATTGCTTGTCCATTCCTGCGTCTTCCCCATGTCTCATCTGCTGACAGTACTCTACTTAACATGTTTCCTTTGGAAGGTAGTAAATATAGCATTTTATGGTCCGAAACTGTGAATTTTTCAACTTATTTTATACCATTTGGATTAGACAAGACATATGAAGAAGAATTTGGTCTTTACCTGTTCGTATCACACAACCTGAGCCAGTCTTACAAAGGAATTGCATAAACAAAATCCTGCATAAACAAGCCACAGACATACAACCTCGTGAGGGTGTTTGCTCAACAATATGGTTTTGAAAATCCAGCTCACTGTCTTCAGGCGTTGTGTTAAATATGTCTTGCTCAAAAGTATCAAATGCATTCAAGTGGACAATTACAAATTGCCATGGGAATATAAAATTCATGAGAATGTTACATCTTACAGAAAAAAAACTCCCACAAAACTCCTACATTTGATACTGATACCTCACCCTGAAGATTTTTGGTCAGCCACTGAACAATTCTGCTTAGAAAGTTGTTTATTTATGCCTTGTTTGTCTGTGTGATAGAAGGTAACAGTTTGCTTTTTGACTGAGTACCACCATTACTGCAAAGCAGTAATTGAGTTGATAAAGTTTCTCAGAAAAAATTCCACTGTTTGCAACTATTAAAATCATGTTGTATGATTTTAAAAATTCAAAAGTTTGCTTTTCCTCAAGTTTAGTTACAGAAACCATTTAACTGCTAAGACCTCCCGAAAATCAGTCTTTCCTAATAATGTGTAAAGATTCTGCTCAGTACTATGTATTATATATATGTGCGTATATAAACTTGGGTAAAGTGTTCATGCAAAACCTTATCTTCATAATGTGACATGAAATATGGCCATAGCACACACGCCAGTAGGCTGTGCAATGGAGGCAATTCTTTGATAGCTGCCCTAGCTTTCCCTGTAAATCTGAGGTGGCATTCACTATATTAATCTCCATCTGCACAACCTATGCAGGCTGTGCCACACAGAGCACAAAATGCTTCATCTACGAAATGTATTTTACAGAGATTTCCATGGGGAAGGAAGCATCTAAATACCTTAGGAGCTCTGCAATCAAATATATGGCAATTCTGAGATTTTTCAAATGGTCCTGTATTTGCTTCCTTTTGAAAATGTAGCTGGATAATGCCTGTGCCTGTCTTTCAGACAAACAGCTATTCTGTTGAGCATTGCTGATCAGCCGGCTGTGATCCAAAAGCAGAACTCCCACTTTGCCAGGCTCTACCATGCTGCAGCCGGTGATGGACTCCCCTGGCTGTGATATCTTCCGTTTCCTGATCAATGCCGTTCCACTAAGCAAAAAGAAATACAATATTCATAGGAAGGAAGAGAGAAAGCAAGGAGCTATGTCTCTATTTCTCATTGATGCTAGTCCGCAAGCAGGAATGCAGACACCAGGATTTTGGTCTCCGCTATCCTTTTCAGTATGCTACACATGACCCAGGATCTAACAGGGAAAAGGAAATCTCTTTTCAGATAGCAGATCCCATATTTAGAAATTAGCATCAAGTACTGTTTCTGTGCCAAGCAGCTCCCGGATAGCTGAAGAACCTATCTCGCTACTCCCACCTGTGGATCTTGTGTTATGAAACTAGGTACAGATTTCTTTAATGGTCTCTTTAAATGAAAAAACAATCCGCTTGGTCTCCTAGAAAGATTTTGACAGCTCAAGTGTCATTTTCCATGTAGGATTTGGCCAAGGCACATAATCTACTGTCTGCAAAGTAGTGAAAGCTTTGGGGCCTTAAAATGACCATTAAGTAGTATCTATAAACCTCAATATTTGTCTCAGCTAAATATCTGTGCATGCTGCTGCTCTTATCATTTAGCAGCACTGTTAAGCACTGTCTCAGAAATTTTACTGTTGCATCACCTCAACTCGGCTGCAATTGCAGATTAAACAAGAAGGAAAGCAAAGCTTCCTCTGCATGTTTTGCAGCTCATATGCTATAAGCATTACAGGGAAAAAATAAATGGAGGGGGGGGAGTGGGGAGAGAGCACGAGGGTGTGAGCAATAAGTATAGCTGTAAGCCGGTATTCTTTGTGCATTTTAATAGAGATCTCCTGCTACACTGAAGCCTGTATGTGGCTCAGTAATAGCCTCCTCTGTGCTGCCCTAGCCCCGACTCATCATTTGCTGCACATCTAGTACTAAAGGCTGGACCCTGCCTCCTTACACAGTGACTTAACCTTGCCTTGCCCTTCTACCCCACAACAGCCGCTTTGTTTCCTTTCACAGTCACACATCACAAATTCCTTCCCTCTAAAGCCACTATAACAGAACCGGCACCACCCCAAGTGGTTTCAGAACTAACTGATTTAGATGCTGGAATCTGCTGCAAGGCCAAAAATAACTCCCCATTTCTTTCTCCTTCATTGGTGAAAGTAAGAGAGAAAGTGGCCAATGACAGAGACACAAATCCCCTGTAGGCACCGGAGACAAATCTATTTTGTGTCAGAAAGAAAAAAATAATGCTCTTGAAAAATGTTTCTTTGCTCAGGCCAATAGATACAGACCTGCTGCATGCAATTTTGCTGAACCGATGGTATCACTTGAATGGCTCACAGACTACATAAAATGCATTACATAATTATATTTTTAAACACTGTCCCCAGCTGTGCTGATGCACATAAAAGCTGTGTTTACAATGGACTCTGCACATGTAATTATTTTGTGGCGCTAGCTCTGTGCATTTCCTTGATGGATGCTCCATGGTGCGTAAAATTGTAGCTTTTATCATAGATTCTTGAATATATTCTTTGGATGTTTCATCTTTAAATACTTTGTTGTCCTCGCATGGGTGAACAGGACTGATGCCTGGAAGGGCTAAATTATTACATCTGAGGGAACACCTTTAAGTCCTCTGGGAGCAGCAGAGGGGGGAAACATGATGAGTGTTGGATTTGAGGCACCTGGGTCACTGGAAGCACTGAGCAGCAGAGCTGGCTGCTCCTCCATGAGAGGTTTCCTGTGTTGATCTTCCAGATACAGCAAGGGCCCTGCCCCTATTTGGCCTTCACAGGTTCATCCCAAGCTGATTAATACTGCATCCACCCAGATGCTTTGTAGGACGGGGAGGCTAAACAATGCCTGGTGCCTGTGTGAGTGCGGGAGCAAAGGGGTGGGAGGCTGCCCTTGCAGAGTCAAACAGAACATGGCCCGGACTGTTGGGATCAAAGAACAGCTTTGATTTATCTTCCATTCTGTTTGTATACAGTGGGCGAGCTCCCAGCATTTCACGGTGAGCTCTCCCTTCTCTGTTCTCCATCCAGTTGTGGAATACCAAGCATTTCTTCTTGCTAGCGCGGTAGTTGATGCATAGGACCCAGCAAAGAAGGCAGTGGTATATTTATTGTAGATCTGTTCCAGTATTCTTGAGTATTAATATCGCTGTGAAAACCTAGATGCTGGAAGGATTGGTACATAACAGAGTCCAAGAGTTTTGCCTGCCAAACAATAACACTTGGAAATAAATAAAGACAAAAAGTAATACAATATCCTGAACAACAGCTTCAAAATGATGGAAGAGCAGCATCACAGGTAGCTACCTTTATTTTTTTTTTACTATTTCTGCAAAGAACTGGCAGGCTTTTATTGTCAATAAGCAAAACGGTTTGGCATTTTACCTCTCATGTCTGGCTAACCTTAGGTATAAGACTGCACAAAGGACAAGCGGGTTTTGTTGTAAACCATTTTTTAATGGCAGATGTTTTGTTGGAAATCAGGTCTGCTTTCTTGTAATAGATAGCTTGAATTCCTTTGTTATCATTCCTTGCCCTTTTCAGTCCTGTGTTTGGTCATGGAAGCTGGAAGCCTACGCTTTCCCAAGGACAGTTGCACCATGTAAAGTCGTAATTGGTCTAATGCCAATAGTGATCAAATTATTCCAAAGCAAATGGCTTGACTGTTGGTTACCAAGTTTTCCACCCTCACATGAATATAGTCTTCTCCCATCATAGAAACTCTTCAGCTATGGATGTCCTTAGCATTCCCTCTGTTTGGCATGTGAAGTTTACATACCAGCTTCTAGGCTGTTGATGCATTTTGCACCAAAATGTCAGGTGATGGAAGAACAATCTTTGGAGTGGAAAAAATGTGGAACTGAATAAGTTTATTGCATGTTCGTTTGCATAGTCTACCTTTCAGATAAACCTTATCCCTGCAAGTGTACTGGTACTTGAAAAAGAGTCCTTGAATAACCTGCAAAAAAGCTGAACCACCAGAGGTGCTACTTTGGAAAAGCAAGCAGAGGAAGGTACCAGAAGCAGTGCAAAGGAAATGCTTCCAGAGTAAGCACCCCCTGGTATTGTTCAATATATGTGTCTATCCTGTTTTTGCAACACAAGGTGTTGTTATTTTATTGGACGTAACATGGCTTGTACATATGAAAAAAGGGTACATTTCTCACTGGGTAAGACATACTTCTTTCTTACATTACTGAAGTGTGTGAGTATTATTTTCTAAAAGGGCTTATTTCTTTCTAGTCCCTTACTCTAGAGAGCCCTGCTGAAAATCTGTCAGCCATCTAGGCCAAAATATGTTTTTCAAATATGTGATCATCTTATACAAATCAACATAATTCCACGTGCTTTGATAGAGCTATGACTTAAGCCAGTGGGGGATCTAACTCCTCGGTATTTTATGTAACACAGATAAACACCAAAATTTGTGATTAGAGAGGAAATATTTCTAGGTGTAACATGCTTGCATCATTACTCTTCCACATTAGTTACAGTCCTTTGCTGCAGCCACTTGTGCAAGACTTTTGTGTTTATCTTTATAGTACATGGAGATAAGAGTTGCTCATCTTTTGCAAAACGTTAGTGTTACGTATGGATGAGAGCAAGAATCCACACTGAAATTAGTACAAGTTTTGCAGTTCAACAGGACCAAAACAATCCTCTTAATTCTACTGTTTGAAACCAGATCTTTGCCTTTTTGTATCTAAGTCACCAGAAGCTTCTCTTTCTAAAAGCAAAATAATGCTTTGAGAAGTCACAGTTCAGTGTAAATTATGTCATCACTATTAGGGGTTGAGGCACATCTTTGTTGCATTAAGTCCCTCTTGGAAATGTCCAATAAAGCCAGAAAGAAAATGAGACTTATTTTACAGATTTTTTGAGCACTATAATTCCATTCTTGCTATAATATTATCTGTGGGAAGCTTTTTCTCTTTTAATTCCATAAAGCTCTATCACTATATTATCTAAGCAGCTAAGTACTGAGATTATGTAAGTTGAACATAATAGGATGTCTGTAAAACTTTGCTCCTTCCAGCTTTGGAAATTTCTATATTGCTCTTCTACAGTGACTCAGCTGAAGATTTCCCATATGATCTAGGAGAATGTGTGGTAGGGTGGGATTTCCACCCTTTGGGCAAATGTGGAATGATCCTCAGGTATGACCTCAGCTTCAGCCTTGCTCTCTTCCCACGTCCCGTGGACTTTTCTGGGCAATCTTTAACCACCGAGCAGCAGATGCTTGCTGTAGTTTCTGCCAGGCATTTCACTTCTGTCTTTCTAGGAATGTTTACCTAATGTTTTCCAAGGAAAAAAAAAAAAAATCCACCTTTCGATTTTGCACAGCAGGAGAATTTGCCTCTTGTACCAGATAACAACCTCAATATGTACTTTCACAGTCTGTTTCTTCTAGAGGATATTTTTGGCCCATAAGGGGTGGTTTAAGAATAATTCTACCAGTACTATTTTTATAATATGTATCACTTCATGGTGCATTACTAACCATATGGCCAAGTACACTACATGCAGCTACATTGCAAGGTTTACTGCCCAGTAGGCATGAGAAGCATTTATTTTGAATGATGTGTATTTAGGGGGGAAAAAATCCTCTTCAAAGGTACAGGCTTAGGACCCTTATTTCTCTTCTTGGTGCTCCCTTGGTTTTAAATGAGGTTCAGCTTTTCTCCCTTGGAATCTCACTGCAATAATGTGGGCTCAGAGCAGCTGTTTTTACTTTTCCTTGCTGATAACTGGCAGGAGATAAAATATGGAGGAGTAAATTCTGCCTGGCTGCTACAGGTTGCATCACACAATCACTGACTGGTAGGTTTCTGAGAATTGTTACTGATAGCTAGATTTTATCTTGGTAGGGGTAAGAGCTCATAAAACAGAATGACTCAAGGAATGACTAATGAACACTTTATGATGAAACTTCTGTCTAAGCCATGTCAACTGTGACCAAAAATTATCATCAGGGAGTTATTTGACAGTCTAGGGTGAGTGAGCAGATGCCCTGAGTCCACCTTGTTGTAGACATGTGTCTTAAATGTAAAATCCACTAACTCAGTTTGTACTAATTAATGTCAGTGGGGAAAACCACAAATGGTGATGTGGCATGGTGGTGAACTGTGCTGTTACCCCCCAGGTGGCTTCTCCCATTCAGAGCTGGCCATTTAATGAGGTAGATGATACTGCCATTACTTTGTGTTTTTCTCTCTTGTAAATAAATCATTCCAGTCAGATATATACACACAGCTTTGTTTTGTGTGTTCTTATAGAAATGCAGACTCCCAGGAATAGTTCCAGCTACTCAGCTGGGATTACATTATCAACACGGGCATCATCATATTTAGGTGGGCCTCCTATGCAAATGTCATGGGGAGTCCCCCTGTATGACTCTAATTTATGACTCTACCAAAATATCCTTCTTAGCTCCTTGATACTAGACACTTTACATATGGTTTACAGGTACCTTTGCTTTTCTTGGGACACCAGTAGCTCCTATACAATCCCAAATCATTAGTTACACACCTAAATCATAGTGGAGGTATCATCTACTGTATTGACTTAGTGCTGAGTAAAATTACCTCCTGCCTTCTTATGCCAATGGTCATGTCTTGCTTTCTGTACAGCAACATCTTGCCAAAATGCATTATTTCCCCTGGAGAAGAACAAACTCCCCCTCTTGGGCAGGGTACGAATGAGGCCGGACGTGCTCAAGGTGCGGGGGCTAGAAAGGGGATATGTGCAAGTTTTGCTCTGGGCAGTCAAGAGACGAGATGGGGATCAGGGAAGTCAGAGGCTCAGCTTTGGCTCTGATAATGATTTTTTTGTGTGGCCTTTTGTAAGCTCTTTCATGTTTCCACCTCATTTTTCTCAATCCTAAAATGGAGTTCAAAATCATCACTTCTTTAACACCGCCCCCTCCACACACACAGAGAGTTGTGAGAAGGTTTAATGTTTATCTCAGAGACTTTGAACAGTATTATGCATCCAGGGAATGTATACAGGCATTTAGACCCCAGAATGAGCTTTAGAAAAACATCAGTAAAGAAAACAGCATTTATATTTTAATCATATTAATCATAAATTTAGGATTGGAACAGAATATGTGATTAACAAACCTGCAAAACAAGCTTTGTTTCATTGGCTTGAACTGCTTTCTAGTTCTGTTTGTGTACGTCAAAGTGATGTTCAGTCTTTTTAAATGAGTCACAGGACTGGAAGAACAAAAATATTTGATGGTAACATATAGCAGCAAAACAATTACTCTTTTCATTCTGACAGGCATGATAACCAGAATAGCAAGTTAGAGCTAGAGGTCTAGGCTGGTAGTTTCTTTCCACATATCAGGGATTTTAGATCTGCTTGCAAGACAGTGAAACAGATCTGAAATGTCATAAAAATTAAAAGATAACACTAGATCAAACAATAAAAGCAAGCATGCCCGTTAGGATACAACTATTTACACTTATAAAGGCACTACTGATCAGTGAGTCCATGCAGTATTCTCACACAGCACAGCCTTGTCTAGCAGCTTTCTGTACCTTTATCCAGAGGAGACTCCTTTCCACCCTGCTTGCTGCATTGCACCACTGATTTAGTGAAGACATCATCCTCATAAGGATGCTCTTCTAACTCACCTCTGAAATCCGCTTGCTTTTCTCCTCTGACAATTAGGTTTAAATGTGCTGCAGCAAAGTACCCATCCTTAGCAGTCGTATGGCTTTTTAAGTGATAAACTGCATTAGCAAATTCCTTATTAGATAATCTATCAAATGAGGTCATACATAATTTTAGCAGTCTCATCTTGATTTATAGCATGATCACAGCAAATTATGCACACACAAACCAGCATGCTGGCTGTCAAAGTCAGGTATTTTAACTCCACTAAAATCTATTGCCAGGCCAGCCCACTGGCCTACTGGTAGCACTCTGCATCACCGTGGCTTGCCCAGTTTGCAGGATAGCCCTCAAGCTCACCCCTCACCTTTTATTAGGACTGATGAGAGTTCAAGGCAGTAGGTTAAGTCCTTGCTTCATACCTTCTAACAATAATCCTTAATGGTGTTTATTCTGACAGGTTTTCCATACCCCTCCTAAGTAAGGGCATGGGCTCGCTGGAAAGGTAAGCTCAGGTATGGGGAAACTGGGTCCGCGGGGTGCTGATCTGCTCCCTGCCTCCCTTCTGTGTTCCCAAGGGAATGAAAAGCTAGTTGGAGTGAATCATCAGGCAGCATTGCGCACAGCTGTATCAGAGTCTGCTTCCCAGTCCAGGCTGCTTGGGCTGGTAGAGGCTTGGTCGCCTGCACCCACTGGCACTGGAGGAGGCAGTGCTCCATCTCCTACAGCCATCTGCACTCGGGAGCCATGCCACCTGCCTTGCTACAAGCACAAGTGATGAGATGCAGGCAAAAATGGGAAGGATCTTAAGGAGAAAATGCTGTTTCTGAACTGCCCTTCGCTATCACTGCTGCTCTGTTATTTGCTGCAGCCCCCATGCTGGAAGTAAATTGCTCCCAGGATCCAAAAGGGACACAATTCCTATCCCCCAGCTTCAAACTTCTGCAAGTAACATTTCATCCATGGAGATTTATCTTTAACTACCATAGGGGGGAGCTGCAATAAATTATCTGGTCTTGCCTTTCTCTTCACCTGCTCTCAACTCACATTACTATTTCTAGGGTTTAATCTGTGCAAAGTGGCAAGAGTACATGTCATCTCCATTTCCCACTGGACTTACGGCCAAACTCTGTCTGTGAAGGATCAAGTGGGATGGAACAAGATGTGTTCTTTGGCATTCCAGGTATCTTGCCCCTAAAATGTAAAATAAAAACTAAATGAAAATCTGAATAAGAATTTCCCCTGATATTTTTTTTCTGATATAAAAATATCAGATCATAGAGGCCTAACTATCAGTACATGAAAACTTCTTGAAATGCTTAATACAAAGGTCTCCATGTTGTCTTCACAATAATATTTCTGGAATGAGAGCCTGGAAGAAACCATGACACAAAGTCATTTATCAAAATGAGCTAGCAAAGGGCATGCTTTCAGCGGATGGCACTGCTGTTTTGCACACACTATGGTAATTTGGCCTAATCCTACCGAATGAGCTTTGCATGCATATGTGTGTATGCATATCTGTCATGAGTGAAATCTATTGCATCCTCAGTTGACAAGCTGTGTGTGGCAGATTGCAGCAGAGTTTGGGGAAAGAAATTCTTGACCCAGGCTAAGAGCAGAGCACAGGACTTCCCTCTAGAGCTCACCAGCCAGAATAGCAATTGCACCCCCTCCCCACACTGGTACCAACACAGTCTGGGGTCTCTCTTCTCTCCATTCCTTTTACCCCACACCAGAGTGGCTGAAGATTCAGCAGAGAGGATGATGAGAAGGGGTTTGTTTCTTTGGGGCACAGGTATACGGTGAACATTGGGCAAGCGATGGAGCACCTGGGTTGTGCCAGCCCTGCAGTAAGGCTGGGCCACAGGATGGAGAGGGGTGAATGGGCAGGAGTGGAAAGCTGCCTGCAGAAGGTGTGAAATGCCCCCGTGCGCCTAAGGATGAGTGCTGAGGGAGGGTGGGGGCCTCTGTGGACATCCCTGCAGACCCCACAGCAGCACCATGCAAACCTTCTCACCCCGGTCTGTGCTGCAGAGGCACTTCCCACTGAGCAGCACCGACCAAAACTGCAGCTGGAAGCAGGGCAGAAAGCCTCCTTTGATGCAGTGGGCACTGGGCTCCCCGAGTGCCCTGGCTCCTGGATAGGGACCCTCAGGTGGGCAGGGAAGGGGGCACAGCCCCATCTCCCCACTTTACCTCTGTAGGAGTCCCCTGGAGAAGCAGCTGTGGCACCCCCTGGCTCTGTGGGGTGATGGGGCCCCCTCAGCAGCCCCGGGTTGGCCGCTCCTTCCGTAGACCTGCCTCTGCAGAGGTGTTTGCAGCCATTGGCACAGGCGCTGCAGCGCTGGTTGCCTGGCAGCAGGAACGCGTCCTCTTTCCCATGACAAGCATCATCTCCATCGACCCAGACCACCTCCCGTTTCAAATGTCTGCCCGTGCCGGAGAGCCCAGCAAGGGGAAATGTAGCTCACCAGAGTAGAGTGAGCCCCATTTCATCACTGGAGTGATGCAGGGACCCTTGCACTGATCAGCTGCCCCACAGGTGAATTCATCCAGCACCATAACTAAAATTCTCTGTGCTCATCCATTCAGCACGGATTAGCACTAAGAGGACAAGCCCCCTTAAAGAAATACATGCTAATTAGGTGCATGAATATTTAGCTTTCTACAAAGCTGTCAGAGGAAAAGTAATTGTGAAGGTCTGCCTTTTTGTGTCTGGGTTTTTGGGTGCTGCTGAAAACACACTAATGTTCTTGATGTGCCGAAAGAAGGCGAGTGTGGTATCTGATCAGGAACATGACGTTGCTACAGGTCCCTGTGGCTTATAAAGCATGTGCAGTGTGTTTATCAGCTCCCAGCTCAGCACTCAGCCCTGAGCGTGCCGCTGCATCCGGCCTCTGTGCTGTAGTAACTCTGGTGCTGACCATCATCGCAATCACAGGATTTTGAATTTGAGAGACATAAATCCCACCAACTTCAGAGATATCCATCTTCTTTAAAAGAAAGAAAGCCATTATGAGTCAGGCACGTTATCTGCCAGCAGCCCACTGAAGAGAGCTGTCTTCTGCAGGGAGGTAGAGGACAGGAGGATGCCTGATGAGTGCAGCAAGGGTGAGGGCAGAGGGAATGGAAGGGGAGAACACAGGAGCTGTGGTCTCCATGACATGGCGCCAGGGCTGTGCTGGGAACACCCAGGAGAAGAAGCTAGTGAACTCTGTCCAGGGGACTGTGGTGTACAGTAGAGATGTGAATTTGGGCTGCTCAGGCTCTGAGAGAAGCTGGGTTTGATGGAAGTGTGAAGGTGCCCAGCAGTGCTGAGCTCCACACCACCACAGCTGATTGCTGCATTGCAAGGTGGGGTGGGTACCTGCATGCTGGGGTGCACTTATTTGTAGAGACCCTCTCTTCCTGCCTGCAGGAAGACAGAAATTAGTGTGGCCCATCAGTCATTTTCTCAGTCTACTCTGAAAGAGAAGATTTTTCTCGAGGAGGCTCAAGCTACATGAAAGCACTCACATCAGGTGCAGAGGCAGCTCCCTCCTGACTGTGAGTGGTTAATATGATGTGGGAATAAACACCATGCCATCAAGGAGCTTCATCCTCTACAACATCAGCATCAGCCTGCCCCCACCTAGTGCTATGGTTCAAGGGAGCCAAAGCCAGGGCAAAAGGAGAGGGGCAGGGAGTGGCTGCAGGGAGGTACCTGGCAGGGGAGCGCAGCAGCTTCTCCGTTTTCAGGAGAAGAAGGAAATCTCTGGTGGGTGCTGCACAACAGGAGCTGTGGTGCAGGGGTGTAGCTGTTGAGGTTAGGAGGAGGGTAGGGAGGAAGGGCTGCTATTTAATTGCCAGCCCTGGTTCTATCAGCAAATAGGAGGACAAGCTGTCACTGGTGTGCAAGGTAGCAGATGGCCTAATTGTGAGATTTCTCCCTTGCAAGAGCAAAATGCTATACTGTTTTTAACATCTTTGCCTAAAGCTGAGTGCTAGCTTCAGATACTAGCAAGATACACTGTACAGAGGCACTTTGTGCCAGAAATGTGCTCTAGTGATAATCAGGAGAAAACTGTGCTTGAAGTGACATTTAAAAAATAATTATTATGGCCTATTGCTGTTAGTCACACATCCCAAAAGCTGATCTGGCTAACAGAGCTTTCCAAAGCATCTTCTGCTCGACAGATCATCTGGAAATTATGCCATCATTGTGTCACTGTGTCTCGCCTTATAACCCCCAGGACACTGTCTATGTGTGCACACCATTTCTTCCCTCTTCTGGGGGGAAAATAATTCTCTCCGCCTTCTGATTTTTCCTCGTGCTGCTTCAGCTGGTTTTGTGCAGATTCTTGTCTCAGCCATTTGCTGGATAGCACAGGGCTTCCTTTCCCAGAGGCAGCTATGAAGCATTGCCACCTCATCTCTCCTTGGGTGCCTCATAGGAGCTCAGTGTTCTGCAAAGCTCCAGGCCTGCAGACAGAGACAGCAGAGCTCGCCAGTGTCACATTAATATCAGGTGCTTGAAACTTTATATTGAAGGTGCAGGGTCGTTAGTGGTGAGTCGTTATGGCAGGTGCATTTTGTCAGCTCCAGCTCTGATCTGACAACAGGGGAGAGGGCAGTGGGTAGCGCCTCTCTCAGCTGACTCAGGTTTGCAGAGAAAACTCTGTTAAGGACTTACGTGGAGAGAAAACTTTGACTAACCCGTAAATGTGCTTAATATTACTTATTGGTAAGAGCAAAACCCATGGCAAGCATCAGCTTGGAATGGAATCAAGTGAATACTCCATTTGAGAATAACAGCCCATGTTGCTTTTTTTGCAGGCCACTGACCATATTTTTAAGGACTTTTGCCTGCTGAGTATATTATGTGTTGCCTCTTCCTACTAGGCCTTTAAACTTCATGATGTCTGTTGGGGTTTTCTGTTAATAAAAGGGTTTTAATGGGTTTTCTACAAGCTTTGTCTCCTAAGTATTACATGTTCTTTAAATCTACCTTTCCCTCACTGTCCATCTTCAAAAGACTCTTATCCATGCAGTAGATGTCTGTGCTGCAGCAGTCTGTCTTCCTTCCCCTCCTCTCCTCTGACTTTCTTTCCCCCTTTGCTCTCCTGCTAAAAAACCCACAGCTGTGACACACCAGCCCATCTTTCAAATCCCACTGATTTCATGTCTCTCTCAGCCTCTATGTTAATCTCCCTATTTTTCCCTTCAAGGCCCTTTGTAATGTTACTTTGCCTTTAATCTCGTTCCTCCCACTCCTCCTCCTGCCTGTATTCTCCCAGTCATCCCTCCTTTCTGCTCATTTTATCTTGTTCTTGGATGGTTCAATCTTGCTTTTTTTCTTCATACTCTTCAGACACCTCAATCCATCTCCATTTGCTGTTAGACAAACATTTTTCCTCTTGTTATGTCAACTCTACCTTAAATTCCTATCTTTTCTTCCTTGCTAGCACTAACACAGTCATGCAGAGTCACCTGAGCTGTTGTCCCACATGTTTTTCCTGGAGTGCATGTTCTTCACATCAGGAATTTGTGGTTCCCCTACAGTGCACACCCCACAGATACAAACGCAAGGGTCTTTTGAAGAGCAGCAGTCACCAGTAAGTAACTATGTATTATTAATTCCCTTGCTTATATGATACACAGAAAACTTTAAACTTTCTCTAGCTGGGTAATAAGAGGAATCTTTTCTCTGATTATTTGAAGGCACACTTTGCATCTTTAGCTAGATAAATGCATAAAAATGCGTGTTATTTAAACTTTTGGTGATTTAAACTTCCAGTAGGCAGTGAAGCCATTTGAGGAACATAAATAAGAAGCAGGCTATTAGAAGAGGTTTGGGGTCTCACTGCACTACATTGCCTTACACTACCATGTCACCACTGGCTGTGTTCAAATTGCCTTTAACATCTTTATGTTCCTGCACATGACAAACAATAGGGACCAGCTCCCATAGAACAGAGGAAATACAGCACCAAGTGTCTTGAGTCCATTTCTTAACTGTCATCAAATAGCTTTTATTCATGGCATAGCACAAGTGTCAGCCAACTGGCAAAGGCAGCCTATATTAAAAATGTTGGGGATTATTCATGTCAACAGACACAAGGCAGCTTTTCTCACTCAGTGGATCTGTACTAGCAGTGGTATGAAAATGCAGCAGGTTCTTTACAGTAATCTCAAATCTGAATAACTTTAGAAGGAGGCCAGCAGCAGACTGTCATTTCCAAGTACAATTAAAAAATTAATCTAGCACAGTTAGATGAGAGCTTGGATAAGGTGAGGGGTTTAACTGTGTGGTTAGATAGAAAAGGCTATACCATAAGGGTGTCATCTAGAAAGACTAGGCTGATTTTTTTTTTTTTTTTAATGCTTAGATTGAAGATGGTCTGCAGGTTGTGAGTTGATGGTGGCTTCTCAGGTTTGCTTCTGATTACATAATTAGCTGTTAGGTCCTTGGCCTGTTTGATTGCAGGCATTTACTGTGCTATTTGGAATACAATTTCCATGGGCGACATGATTTGTCTTTTATGGACAAGGTGCAATTTGGAAAGGGATTAATTTTTCTCCCTTTAAAAGACTTAAAAAAAAATTGCTGTTTAACTGAAAATAACTTTTATTACATTTTTGAGAGTATTAATAGAAAAAAAAAAGAGATGGACACAAATGGTAAAAATTGCTTACCTTAAAAACATCAGGCAAAGGTGGAAAATGATGAAGGTTTCAAATATCTCAAGTTAACTAAGTCCAGTTCCCTGACCAGTTCTCTGAGTCCCACTGTATTTGCAGAAGACTACTATATTCTGTCATCTTGCATTTTTAAATTTTTCTTTTAAAACATATGGCCTGCTTTCCCCCCCACCCCCCAATTATTTTTCACTGCTTTAATTCTCTTAACTCGGTGATGTTATGTGGATATGAAATCACAAGAAATTTAAGTGGAAAATAAAAAATTAAGGCCTGTGCAAGTCATCGTGAATAAGGTGACCTGATCTGCTCTGACACAGATCTATGTTCCACTTATGCTCTGGAAAACTTTGGATACTGTGGTTTTGTGAAAACCTAATTTCTGTACAAATGTGTGATGCAGAAGAAACCCAACTGGCAAAACCCTCAGACAAATCCCGTGGCCATCTCCATGACAACATATAGATGCATAATCTGCTGTATACATCCTTATTGGGAGACTAACTGCTCCTAGACTTTTCCCACGAGGAGTTGAAAGGCAGGCTGACCAACAGGCTGCAGAGGATGTTGCTGGGATTTAAATGTGGAAACCACAGATCATGTTTCATGCAGTGTAAACCAGAGGCAAATGGAGCACCCTTACAGAAGAGGTGAGCCTTGCACTACAGATTCCCTTGCTGAGGCTGCTTGGTCGAGTAAAGGAATGGGCACTGGCAGGTCTCCACCAAGTCTGAAAATACATGTGGAGGACCTTTGCAGGGCACTGAAAGTCTTGCTGAAAGCCCGTCAGTGTGACTCACAAGCAGGATGAGATAAGAATGGAAGGTAATTTGGGTTAATAAGTTATCCTGAGAGGGCTTTTTTCCAGCACATGCAGAAGGAAAAGAGAGAGTGGTCCAGTCCTCTCTCCCTAGTAGAGAACTCTAAACTCTGTGGCAAGAGGTTTGCTTTCCACTTGCCGGCAATGTGCAGGAAACCAGGCTCAGTGGGCCAGGCCAGTGGCATGTTTCGTGTTAAATTAAACAATAAACGTTAGTGTGTCATTTACTTGCTTCGCAGTCAGGAGCAGGACCATGGGGTCAGGAGACTGGCTCTGTCCTTTGGGCTGCTCTGTCCTGCACCGGTGTGGTTTACATGGCTCCACTGAAGGCTGAGCGGCCTGGCCTCCGCAGTGGCGGCCCAGTGCGCGTGTGGCCGCTTCTGCAAAGCAGCTGAAGTGCTGTAATTTCATACTCCAGCTGACGGTGCAGGAACTTGTTCTGCCTGTCCCCTAGCGTAGGGGTGGCCCTGGCTGCCACAGGCACTCCCAGAGCAGTCGGTGGAGCTGAATTAGTGCTTGCAGTGTTTGGGAAACATTCCTACTACAAACAGAGTACTGTGTAACTACCTGGGTAAAGCACAGCTGGCCCCTTTATACTTCTGACTTTTGGACTGGAGAAATCTCCTGCACTCCTATAGCCTTCTAAGTAAGGCTCCTTAGGCACCTTACCTCCACTCTGCTGCTCAGCTTTCCGAGAAATGGAGATAACAATATTGACCTCCTTGGTAGAGCACTTTCTCATCTTTTTTATGAGATGTGCTACATAAAAACTGATTGTTAGGTTTTGTTCAGCTATAAAAAGTCCTTAACAGTGGGGCACGGTATGTTATCAGCCATAAAAAAAGCCCTTACACTGAACTTCAGCATTTAGGGATAGACCTTTGTTCTGCTTAGTTACTTATAATCTTTGGAGTGGTGTGGCCTGGGTTTGGTTGTGGTTTGGGGTTGTTTTGCTGCTTTCTGTGTGCATATGTATCACGTATGTATGGTTGACTTTTGCTTCTATTACGGCCAAAGATAATTTGGTTTAGCTTAATGTACAGATGTCAGTTGGCATTAGTCGAGTAACTGGCCTGTGATCTGCCACTCAACACATTTCCTCTGAAATATAAGGGAAATTAGTTTCCCAGCACACAAGAAACTGAGTAAAAAAACCCCACTGTTCCAAGAAGGACTGTGATCCCCAAGAAATAATCTGCCTTTCCTTCAGCATACACTCTATGAACGTTTTATGCTGACAGACAGATCTTGTCCATTCATTGCAGATAGCCTTTTTCTCTACCATAACAACACATATTTCTGTAGCCTCTGAAGAAGAAAAGGAATTCCTTTTTGTCTATAGGGCAGTTGAATGCTTTGTCTCCAGCCTGAATAGCATGGTGCAAGGGTGGCAATGTTGAGGAGTGCTTGAGTTCATGGCAGATGGCATCTGGACACAATGGAATTCAGGAGCCTTAGGAAGGTTCCCATTTAACAGCATTTCCAATTCAGTATCTAGCTATGCATGTCGGGAAGATGTAGACAGAAAGACATCACAGATATTACTAGTTCAAAGTCAAGATCATATCAGAAGCAGCAAAGGCAAGCCCCAAATAGTTCTCCATGGCTTAATACTTCTTGATCTGAAAAGCAGTGTCTGGAAATGCCAGAGGGGTGTATAAAGTGTGGGGAAGCCCTGGTGCTGCGCTAGGTGATACTGGAGCCTCAGCTCTCAGGCTACAGTCTTGGGAAGTAGTGGTGGGACAGCATTTACAACAGGGATGATGGAGGTTAGAGTGTTTTAGAAAGGATTCAATACATCCTGCCAGCTTGAGCTGATGTTCTGATGGATATCAATAATGCAGGTGAGACCAGAATAATTAAACGTTCTTTGTCCTAACAGATCACTTAAACAACTGGAGCTGGGCAGGCTCCCCGTAAGGCTCTTTAGGAATGTGAACCCAGCAGCAGGGTGGTTTGGTTAGGGACTAATCTACCCATTCAGGTAGAGATCAACTAGAAGGCAGCAATTTCCTATGGGGTAGAAGAGAGACAGAAATAGCACAGAGAGCCAAGCAAGCTCACATGTAGCTGGAGGAGGCTCCAGCTATGTGACCCCAAACAAAACCTGAGGGAGGAATTTTGGGCACAGTACTTTCAAGCAAAGGACACACAGAATTGCAAACAAAACTCCTTCCTTCTTGGTTAGCCTTGGTTTTAAAAGTTCAAGGACAAAGGGATTTGTGCATTCAGTGTTAATCAAGAGCAGTGTTGTAAGGAACTACCAACTCCATCAGGATTCTTATCCCAATGGAACCAACCCAAAATAACTCTCGCCCCAAACTGATTGGGGCTGCATAACTGATATGGGCTGAAAATAATAATGATTTATGTATTTCTTAAGAAAAGTTCTTATTTTAAAGAGAGTTGAAGACAGCAAAGAGTTGGATAGGCTATTATTCTCCAATCAATTCAATTTTTAAGTCTTACTTAAAGAATGCTAATTTTAAATGAGATATTCTTCTGATCATTTCTACAATTGAAGGGATGTAAATTCACATTCATAATGAATGCTTTTTTTTTTAATATTTGATTGCAGTAATCCAAATGATCCTATTTAATATCAAGGACAGAACTGGTATCTATTTTTTGATAACTGCTTTGCATAGCATACTCCATACAGTTAAAATTTTTTTGAGAACGATTTTAGAAGGCACAGCTCTTTGGTAGAACAGTCCTGGTGGGTGGCATGAAGAGGCTCCTCCTGCAGACAGAGCGCTGGAAAGCCACAGTGCTAAAAGTCACAAATTCCAGGTTCTTTGTATTTTGTCCTAATGATCTTTTAATGCCTTGTTCTAATCTTGACCATCAACTGTTCAGACTCCTAAGAAAAAGATGTGCTCATTATACCTGTTGGCTCTTTTTAGTTTTCACCTTACCCTGTTGTCAGAGACTGCAGGTCTCAGTTTGATTCCCAATCTTCGTGTCCAGTTGTACCTTCTCAAATCTGAAAACAGCCTCCTTCAGCCTTGCAAAGTCCATTTGATTGGCTTCCCATCCTCAAGGTGATGAGTTTGAAACTCTACAGTCTCTAGAAATGAAATGAAATCTTCAGTTCTCAGGACTGTACATGTGAAAAATGTGGGGAAAGAGTCTTGCAGGGCTATTGGCCAATGCAATTCAGCATGATAAAACTATTTAGAACTATTTAGCTTTTGTATGGTAATGACATGCACTTAGAGTCAATGAGGAAGTGTAATAAATGCTATTTGTTTCTATGTCTAATATGAATGATCATCATTATCAAAGTTACAGAATATGGAAGAAGACAAAAACCAGATATTGTAGATATGTTGATGATAATAGGCTGTTCATAGCAGGAATATTTTTATGTGTTCCATGTGGTAATATGTAAATATATTTGAATTGAGCAGAGTTTTATGTCATATATAGCTTTCTATAAAAAGATCAAGAATCAGATTTGCAGAAAAGCAGCAGTTGAGTGTAATGCAGATGAGAAGCAACACTGTCCCCTGTGACACCTTCAGGTATCCTGAGCTGAAAGTTACAGCTAGCCAGGTCTCAGGTGGTTACAGGGCAACTGTGTACCTGCTAGTCACTACAGTGCTTTATCACAAATTATTACTATTCAGACACTATGTTGCCGCAGTTTGTAGATACTGAAAGAATTTTAAGAGGGACATAGTCAGAATTTCTCAGTATAAGACCAGGAGCCAAACATTTCACCTCTAACAGAGACTTGCTTCAAGGCTTCAGCCAAAATCTCCACTCTCCCTTCATTCTCTCTGTAAGTGGGGGCTAGGATTTGTGTCTTGTGGGATGTTGTGACATTAATTTTTCTTGTATGCATAAACTGTTTTGAAGGTGGAAAGGTCCAAGTCTTGCTTCACAACAGCCTTGAAATTACAGCATAAGTGGAGCAGACCCCATCTCTCCTCAGAAAGGGGCAAACATCTTGGAACTCGGCAAGCACTCTATCCAGCTAGAACAAATACAATTTTGCAGTCCATTGATTTACATTTACAATGCCAAGTTTTATTTGATTTATTTTTTTAATATCTATGTGCCAAAACAACAACTTTCTTTTTTCTTTTTAAATGAATTGTCACTGGCATGTGGTCCTCATTAGTTGAGAGAGATTTTCAATAATATAAGACAAAGGATCAGCAGGCAAACAAAACAGGGCCATTTTGGACAGCACTGATGATGCAGGCCATAACTGTTTTCTCCTTATGTGAGAGAGTTCAGGATTTCTGAGCATATTGGACTACTATATAGATGCATGGACTATGTAGGAGTGCCTCATAGATACACATTTAGGGCCAGAGTTACACATCTGCATCCCAGGTGTTGTTTTCATAACTCTTAACAAATAATGGTTGCAAATGCATGACTTTTATGTGGAGAGAATTCTGTCCTCCCATGTGACTCTCCCTGCACTCCCCGAGCACTATGTGCTGCCCAGCGTAGTCCTGCAGAGCATCAAGCCAGAATCCTCCTGGTGTTGAAAGGCTGGTGCTGAAGAGTGGATCCTGGTTTGGGATCCTGTCCACAGAGCCTGGTTTGGGGCCTTGACACCAACTGGGTATGCACCCTTCCAGCTACCCTTTAGCTGGTGTATGGGTTGCTGTCACTAATTATGACCGTGACTAAATAGTGCCTGCCACTACTGAATGAGCAGAGGAGCCTGGGGCAGGAGGGTACGGGTGTTGTCTCACCCAGAGAAAGCAGGCTGTTGCAGCTGCCACAGGCACTGGGAGAGGTGGGGATTGTTGGGGAGGGAGGAGGGAGAAGGGAGAGAGAGGGAGTCGCCACTGTCAACAGGAGCCACACACCCGATACCCTCGAAACTGTTGGAAGAAGGAAAGTTCTGGCTGATAGTAGAAATTACACACAATACTTCAATCTTTCAAAGAGAATTTGACCTATCAGTGATTACCAATATGGGGAAACTTGCACTGTCACTGCTCACTCCAACTGGTGCCTTTGGGTGAATGGAAGATCAGGCTGTCAGGCTGTCAGCTCCTATGAGCACTAACTTTCCTCTGAAAGGGAGATGGCCATTTTCCCAACAATGGCCCCAGCTCTTTCAGTTACAGCCAGTCAAGTCCCATGACATCAAATATTAATCTGGCACAGAACTTGGGCTGTCCGAGTACATTTTATAACCAACAGCATTTCAGATCTTTTGGACCTGATGACATTCGCTCCTTTGTCATGTCAGTCAGTCACTTTAACCCAGATTCTCAGTCGATTCAAAGGAAGGAAAATGGTGCTTCAGAGAACTGACTACTGCAAAAGTACTTTAAAAACATGAACTGAAGGAAGGCAGGGCTGAAACTCGTCACAAAAGATCCCACCATAAAATCAGGAGAGCGCACAAGAAGCCTTACATGACCTCACAGCAAGAGGCTGGGTTGTTGTTTTGCATACAGTTTCTCTGCAGGGGCAGACCTTGGATCATCCCAGATCTAGTCTTTGGGCTTGAAGTTAGTTAAGAGCCTTGGGCCTGATCTGTTTTCATAACAGCAGTTATATTCATTTTATAACGGAATTTCTGTCTGTATAGCAGACATTTCTAATACTTTGAAAGCAAACTAAGTTCAGAAATCAGATTTCCCAGGTGGAGCATGAAGAGGCAGGTCCAAGGTACTGGTCTCTTCTAGTTGTTGCCACACCCCCTCCAATTCGGCAGAGAGATGCCACCTTCAGAGGGACTCTGTGTCAGGCAGCTCCTGCCTATGCTGTCCCTCGCATTCAGAACTGGCATGGTGCTTTGATTCACCTCTGATTTTGCAAGGAAAAAACAACTCTTAAGACAGTTAGCAGAGAGCTGAGCATACAAACATAGCACATCAACAAACCCACTCCAATCAGCTGGGGGTGGGGGCAGGGAATGACAAAAATTAGAAGAATTTTGCTCTTCTCTGTACAAGCCTAGAGACAGTGAGAGAAAATTATAACTTGACCCTAAATTGTTCAAAGGAAGCAAAGAAATAAAATACAGGCTAAAGAAGAATCCTTCCTAATAACCTAAACTAAAAGCCAAAGCACATTAAGATATGAGGACTGGAAGGTTCAGAGAAATATCTGGAAGGGAACTGCACTCCTATAGGCATGGAGGAAAATGTAGGAACTCACTTAATTCAGTAATATACCTGACATGCCTCAAGAAAGGGAAAGTTTCTACACTGTATTAGCACCACTCTTGACCTTATCATGTGCAGAATAGATGACTCAAGGAACAGATAAGGAATAAGAGGCAGCTTTTTTAATGGTCAGAGGGATTCTGCCAAGGAGTTTTCTTTCAGAAGGGGGTTCTAACTGGGCTGGAGTGAAGAAAGGGTTGGAATCCCAACATGATCATTCTCATTTGTAGAATCACCTACTAAATGATGCTTAGAGGCATAAGCTACTCCAGCTATGGACAACAGTGTGTTTTCTTTAAGACATCAGCATACATTCTTTTGAGCGTCTCCCCAGTCCCTGGAAAACTGGTAAGAACCTTTGATATTTCCAAAGTTAGGTACAAGTACCTGAGCCTGAACTGTTTATATTTAAGAACAAAAAGTCAGCAAATAAAGAAAAAATAGACCTGAACATGTTGTTTAAGGATGTGTCAGAGAAATCATGACATCATGTGAAAAGCTACTTCTATGGCAATGGAGTGCAAAATCCAAATGCATTGCTAAAGCTTTAAAGTAATTACTGTCTGGAAGGACTGATAATCTTGTGTCTGTTCTAGCAAGTGTTTAAACAACCGAGCACACTCATCCCCAGGCCATCTTAGTTGCTACAGCTTCAGCAGCAAGGACAAAGGCAAGATTAGTACATGGATGGGAAGACCCTCTCAATCCTTGATATTTCCATTACAGGAGTTTTCAGCATAGTAGTCAATGCAGCAGTTATTCTGCAAATGGAGAGCTCTGGTCTAGTGCTGTCAGTCTCACACCCACTGTTCATGAACACCTACATTCCCTTTAAAAATAAAATCGTAAGAGCTGTGAATACAAATGTGCAGAGATTTTACTATTTAAAGGGTTCTTCTGGAGAAACTATGTCAAATATGTAGCTCTTTCTAAAATGCCAGTGATGCCCAGGATTACTCGTTCTGCAACCTCTGCTTTCTGTGTCCAGCCAGCAGATGGATGATGCTCATGTCCCATGTGGAGCTATCCCTTCTCCCAGCTGCCTGCTTTCTGCCATGCTCTCCTTCACTATTGCTTAGGCAAAAGCATTTGCCCAGGACTGGAAATTGCATGGGTTTCCAGCTGGGAAACTTAGTGGTTGCCCTGAGTGATCAAAGCCAGTGGCCTGGGGATGAGCAGCAGGAGGTGCAAGGAAGTGTGATCGCTACCTCAGAGGGATGCTCCAGAAAGGGAGAAGCAGCTGGAGGGAGAATGCTGTGGACAAATGCCACCCACTCTGGGAGCACAGCTTTCTGGAGCTCTGATAGCTTCAGACAAGTGCGGTTGCAGATTATAACATTGTGAGGCATTGTGGAGGTGCAAGGGGATCAGAGGGAAGGCAGGATGATGGAAGATGAGAGTGGAGGCACTATACAGGCCTGTAATGGTTTTCAGGCCCCCTTGACCAACCTTTTGCTCAATGTATGTTGGTGAGTTTTAGTGGGCATTTGCACAGTTCTCAGCTTTCTGAAGAAGTGAGATGACTTCCACTTATGTATTACTGTTATTTAAGGAAAGCAGGGTGTTTGAACTGGAATGAAGGCATCAATACCTGATATCCCTTTCACCACATAAGCCAAGGGCATGAATGGGATGTTCTGCCAGTCTCAAGGCATTAAATATTTCTGCTCTAACTTTACACCAGCTCCGAACTGTTGTCAGAAAAACCATTAGCTGCTTACATCCTGATATTAAGCCAAATCCTGGCTCCAGTGAGGCCAGTCATAAAACTCAAATTGATTTCAGCAGCAATAGAAATTAGTCTCCTAAGCGGAGGTTAAGAGAGAAGAGTTGCATGGCAGTTTGCTCTTGCCAAGCAGTGCAAGTTCAAGTTAAATTCACTCAAGTTTGGGACATATTGAAACTTGGTATGTGAGTGTGCATACAGCACCAAGGCATGGAAGTGTGGCACTAGGAGACCTAGTTTTGGTAGCTGCTGGAAGTGATTTCCAAACTGTCCCGCAAATACCGATGACTATTTTAGGAACTGAGGGACATGGACATCTTGGCTCCCAGCTGTGCATGACTGACAGTGTCTTCTCTATCTCATATCACTTAGCACTGATATTCTCTTAATTTAATTACTCAACCAGACAGAAGTATTAAATGGTGTTTCAGAATTCTTTATTATGATATATGCTTTCCAGTAACTGCCTCACTTATTCTCTGATCGCAGTGGGGAAAAAAATCCTCCTCCTGGGTATTTCCTGCTTGTAAGAGTACACACCTCTTAGAAATGGATTTTGTTCTTTAGCCTTTTTTTGTTTCTGGTTGCATTTAGATTGGTCTCAGGAAGATGTGCAAATCACTGTGAGTGCTCTTCAATGTACATTTACATTTCCCCCTTGCTTTTAAGGAAATGCACACGTATTTTTCTATTTTCTCTTTGCTTTTTATTTCTTTGTAATTTCCCATTGTGACAACTTTTTGAACATATTATTTTCAGACTCCATTCTGCACACATATGAAATAAGTTACATTTTGTTCTATGCTAGACCTAAATTTTACATTCACGATTAATGTGAACTGTTTCTCTTAGACTGCATAAAAAAATCCACAATTCAGAGTCCTGTCAGCTCTACACTGGTAATTCAAGTCTTAGATTTGTTATAATCACCAATAGTAAATACTGTACCCATTTTTAGAGAATGATCCGATCTGCTTGTATTTCCTGATCTTTCTTCTCATTCCTTTGTTATGATATGTTTTCTGCCTCTTAATTGTTTCCATATGAAATTGCCTCAGTCAAAGCAGTTGCAATGAATAACGTTCATTTCAAACTGTCAGCATTTTGGTCACAGCAGATAACCACGAGCTGGTTACTCCCTGCCTACAGTAGCACTCCTTAAGGACAAGTCGTAAGTTCTGCAGCCTTGTTAAGTGAGAAACAGAGAAGACCAAACATCACAGGCAAAAGACAGCTTAGTTTATGTGATTTATGTCCTTTTAGCCAAAAATCTCAATCCCATTTTTGAGTTCTGCACAGACATAAAATTTTACTTTCTTTTCATTGTAGCTGAGTAGCATTAGGAATCAACTTAGGTTCTCTCCCATGAACTGTGTTTAAAACGTCTTTTTTTCAAATAACTTGGGAGGTGCCTTTTATGTTTTCAGTACTGAGGCTGCTTTATTGAAGTATAAATCCAAGCCCCTTCGTTGAGGCAGAAAGCTCTGCTGGTTCTTCTGCATTTCCACAGCTCAGTACAGGGCTAGATGCACTTAACTAGGAGGTGTGAAGGAGCATCCTGGAAGAGATGGAAGCTAAATATATTCTGCTAAAAGATTTCTTCCATTCCACTCTCCACCCCCAGATCCCAGAGACTACAATGGCTTATGCAGGGTTTTACATATGCAGCTAATGGTGGAGGGAGGAGAATTCCCACGGATAAAGAGCTTTAGCCCAGTACCAGCACAGCACACAGCTTGAATTGGTGCTGGGGTGGATTCTGAGGGAAAGCAATCCCACCACTGCTTCCAGAGAGAGGTCCTACACCATTATTTTTAGGAAAGAATTCCTGGCTAGAAGGAGATCCTTCCCTACAGTTTTGATATAGGCACCTGGACAAGGTGAAGAGGCGATGGGATTTCATCTAGAGCCCCCGCACTTAGTTTTTCCTTTTGCTTAGCTCCAAGGGGCTTCCCAGTTTGGGGGGTTTATTTTGTTTCAAACCACCCTCTGACACCCAGCTATCTGTGTGCATCGCATGGCTTGCTAGTCTGCAGTGCCATGGCTAGTCCTCCCGAGGCCAGGTGCTTGTTGACACGCTTTCCATCTCTTATGAGAGTATCACCTTATTTGTGTTTAAGGAGCTCAACTCCATAAAAATACACTAGAGCAAACAAGAGTTTCCTTTCATTTGCCCCTGATTCTATGCTTATATAATTCCACTAATTTCATTTGCATGAGAACAAAACCAGACCCCGAGTCTCTTGGTAGAAATGATTTTACAGGGCTGTTATCCAAACCAGAAGGCTGAGCAGGAGTCTACTTCTCATGCACAAACCACCACAGCAGAAGTGACGTGCAAAGTGGTTATTTTATTCCCACTCTACCTTTCTATGCATGTTTATGTACGTTGTGTGCAGTGGGATGGGAGCAGAGAACAACAGCTGAGCAGCCCTCCCTTTTCCACACGTGATTGTCTAGCTCACTGATTTTATCTCCAGGTACACAAAAAGAAATGAAACCATTAGAAGGGATACCTGCGAGCTGTAAACTCTGAGGGGAAGAAATTACTATCGGTTTGACAGGTTTGTTGGTGAATTACTTATTTATGTAGCTCAATAGATTTAATGTTAATCACAGATGAAAGACACAAGTTAAACATGCTTTGCAAACAGATGCAGTGCCTTCTCATTTGCTCGAGAATGGGTCAACTTAAAATTGCTTCTGGTATGGGCACAGATAATCAAGTGGGAGAGCTGAAATGAGGACCAAATGAAAGCAACCCAAATTGCTTTTAAAAGTCTCAAATGAGTATGCTGTTGGAAGTGCTATAAAAGATAACACAAAAGAGCCAGCAAAAAATCATGGCTCAAGCTCAATTTTTTGCAAGCAATCATAAATCTTAACTTCAGCAGCTTTGTGCTCATCTGGGGGCACTGGACAAGTGAAAAAAGTTGACCTCCTCATCATGTGAAGTTTCCTATTCCTGTCCTAAGTTGTCATTGGTAAAAGCCTGCAGCAAGAATTCCAGTTGTAAACAGTGATGTGCTGCCAATGTTTCAGCCAGGGTAGCCCACATTTTTTACTCTCTGCAGCTGTGTGTAGTACAGATTGTTTGTGAGGGGCTCCATGGCTCCAGAGGAGAAGGATACAGACCAGCCCTCCTGGCCCTCCCTTCTTTTGCTTCTCTCGTGAAATGTAAATGCCCTTTTTCAGGTGTGATTGAAGAGGGAGATGCTGTAATTTGGCAAATGGACTTTGAAAGTCACAGGATCTTGTTTCTGTGAAACTGCTATGGAAATAGGAGTGAGAAGCCCTTGTCCTCTCTTGCGCCCACTCCAACTGCACAGCATAAAGATGCATCTGCAGGTCTTGCACCCTTATTCTCAGAGCTTGTAACCCTTGTCCAAACCATCCTTCTGGGAGAGAGACAGGATGCTTGATTTTTGGGTGGCTGGCCGAGAACCATATGGGTGAGGCTGCAGCCCTTCCAGCAAGAAGATATCCCCAAAATTTGGGGTGAAATTCAGCTCACCCGGACCACTGTGCGTTAGACTTTGGTGCGGAGCTGAAGGACATGATGCAGCAGAACAATTAGTTCCCTTCCAACACATCTGCCAAAGGCAGCAGGCATGTGCTTCAGCTTGCAGCTCCCACTCTTACTTGTGGGATGGCTCCCTCAAATTTAGTTTTAAAAACATGGAGATTAGCAACTACCTATTAGCTATCTCACTACCTGCCCAACAGTTTTCTTTAGTGCAATTAAAAATGTCTCCAGAATGTGTAATAAGAGTCAATTGAATTTTTAAAGTATCATGTAGACAATGTACATCATGTGGAAGAATACACTTGGGCTCTGGTAGCCATGACTGAAACAAAAAGGAAAAAGCTCTGGGTAAAGGAAACCAGAAAAAAAGAGCTTTGAAGAGAATTTCAGGCACAGTAACCTCTCTTTGAAATGTATCTGTGCAGTCAATGTCTTTGAGAATCTTGAAAATGTTTGTATTTTTTTTCTTGCTTTCTGTCCTTAAAAATATCCCACCAATTTTTTCTTTACCCCCAGGCCTAGTCAATGTTGTCATTTAAACAACCAAAGGACCTCTTCTAAACAATGGAAAAAAATGTGTTTGTAAAACTGCATGAATACCTACTTCCAAAAATAATTAAAACTGCTGTGGTTTCAGGGACACAAGTGATGCATTTTGAAATAGGACTAAATGTTTATTTACATGAGAGAGCATGCTAGCTCTGGTCTACTGAGAAAATAATGGGCATTAAACCCTATACAGCATACAGTCCACTGAATAAAAAGCAGATTACACTTTAAAAAGAGATCTGTGGTTTAGGGATCTACTTTTGCTTTTTAAGCAAAACAACTCACTTTGAGACTTAGCAAAAGAATAACTATTTTGGTAAAAACTTTTCTGATTCTAAAGCTCTTTTAAGAAGTTACTTTAAACATAATGAAAAACAATGAGGGGGGATAATAAGTTACAGCAAGGAGCAGATTTATCATGCCCTATAGAAAAGTATCAATCCAAAGTCTTCTCTGTGTCGCTGAGTTGATGTAGTGAAGCCAGTGGTGGATTTCCTCCAGGCAGAGGGTGTCCCCAGAGGTAAGAAAGCTCTCTCATGCCCCAACTGCCTTCATTGCCCAGCGAAGGAGATGGCACGAGAGGTTAGAGGCAAAGGGATGCAGCCTGAGCAGAAGAGGGCTGTGATACTTGACTGCTCGAGCAGCTAGCACTAATTTGAGCAGCCCAAAGGTCACGACTATTTATGCAGATAAAAGGTCAATGGCAAGCTGGCATGTGGCTGCAGGCTATCTTGGTACGCACTTCACCCGGGGCACTGATACAGGCTTCTGATTCACAGTTTGTCTTTCTGCATGAACTTTCAGGCCAAGCTTTGGCTGGGAAAAAAAAAATCTCTGCCATGGGAGTTGACACAGTTAGGATCCAGATGCAATTTTTTGTGGCTCGAGCTCATCTGTAGCTAAATGAAACCTTTGAATCATTATTTATAAAAGCAGCCAAATTCTGAACTGTTTGCTCAGGATTTAATCAGCCCTTGTGTTCATAAACCCCTCTGAAAGTGTGCCTGAGTGTAGAGAGAGGAAAAAGTGAATAAGATGCACAGGATGTGACCTGCTGAGAGAGAGCCAGTGAAAAGCCTACTGAATTCAACAGAGATAGGTTCTTCAGCTGCCAGTGTGTGTGGATATAAATCACTTTAAACATGTGGGACCTTAGAGCACAAGACTAAATGACATGGCTTGAATTTACAGAACAGTTTCCGTTTAGGTGAAACAATGTCTATTTGCGTGAAAAAGGGAAGTAGATATACTATGTCTAATCTAGTCAGATTCTACACTAGATTTGAAGTTTTATAGTCAATAAATGCTTCATCATGTACTGTCATTAGAAAATTAAAATATATTTTAACCTTCAGTTCCAGCAGCTGTCTGCTGCACCGATTTTAACCAAAATTCTTTTGCTTTCTGCTGTAAATCAGTCCCATATGCCCTGATCTCCAGTAGGAAGTGTGCAAACATTACACTACCCCAAAAAAAGGTAATGGGGAAGTATCATTACATTGATTTGTTTTTCATCACAGAGGTATTTGGCACTATGCCCTAATTAAGGTTGCAGCAATAACTCTATTATAAGCACTATTTTGCCTCCCCCGGTAATTTTTTAACTGCAGTTGCCTATTATTCTGTCATTTTTGCTTGTTAATAAAGAAACATTATGTTAGGATGAGAACCTTCCATGTAGAAACCCACCAAAATTAAGAGTCTTCAGATATAGAAAGGCGTATTTTTCTTCCAGCCATCTTTTCCTGTCAAAATGGAGAATTACCAAGTTCTTCCTTGACCACTGTCTTCCTAGATCTCCACATGAGGGAAAGTTTAAGCAGTTGCTTGGATGCATTTTGTCGAGTTTATTAATTCCATTATACTACTTCTTCACTCTATATTTTGTGGGCTTGATTTTGGACAAACTGAAACCAACCCATAACAATGGCATAGTCTGGTTTTGGGAGATAAACATATTTTGTCTGTGTTTTCCCACTGAAAATGGCAAAATTCTGGCCACTGAGCATTTTCTAGTACTTTCTCAGTCGTATTCATCAAAGTCTGAATGAAGAGAGTCTCCATTCTAGACTGAGGTTCATTCCTGTGTAAGCACTGTGATGATAATCACTGGGTAGTGGTTCTCACAGACGAAGGCTTCTGCCTCATGCGTGGACTTTCTCTTACAGCTTATCAAAGGAAAGAAAAAGAAGCCTTTGAAGAATTTGAAGACATTGGAATACATTCTGCAATTTCCTGGACTTTATGCCACCTCTTGTAAGTGTTATGATATTATTTCCAGTCCCTGGAAAACCAAAATGTACTACAGATGATGACTGTGGGATTTCTCTTATCTTGGAGTAAATACAGGGTTTATGCTTTCCTTCCTATTAAGGCATTTTAGAAAATGAAATACAGAAAAAGCAAGATCTTCTCATAGTGTAGAGGGCCATCTATTCTTGTACTTCAAGAACATGGTTTAGAAAGGGGATCTCCGACTGCCTCTGCCCAGGCAGCCTTCTCATCTTCCAGAACGATATGCTGGTGAAACGAAGACCTACAGCTAGGTTTTCCTCATAGGAGCACAGAAAATACTGCAGGTTTATGGACAGTGTTCCATCAGAAATCCTCATAAAATGGAAGCAGTTGTTTATCTCTTTAAAATAATTTTTAAAAAAGATTGTGAGTCCCACTGGCTTTTTACTCTTAAACCTAGTCTAGAGCCCGTGATTAGATCTTGCATCTTCCTCCAGCTTCTCTCAGTTTTATGTGAGTACACCTATCTACTTTTTTGGACTCTCCTGTCTTGTTTCATGTTAGTGAATGGTCACAAGATAGTTAAAGAGTCAGCTTTAGGTCACCTGAATCAGCTTTACAACATCTAGCCTCGAGTAGGGGAGCCATGTAATCCCCACAACAGAGCTCTGTATCTGCTGGCTGCAAACCTGAATGGCCTCTTGAGAGGGTCTGGCAGTCGATGGTAAGCACCACACTGCTAGAGCTACCTTACTATCTCTATCTGAGTTACCTAAATGCTGACTGGGATGCACCTGCGTTGCCTGCAGCCTACAGGCATATTCTGAAAGCGTGTAATGCAGTCCCTTTTGCCCGGGACTCAGGCCATGTAGTGCTCTTGCTTATGCACTTCCTACAGAAACTGAAGTGTGGGAGGAATCTCCTGTACTGTTCTGTAGGAAAAGAAGTGCCATCCCTGTGATTTATGGGTACTATGTAGTCCAGGTGTGAGTCCTTCAGGGACCAGGTACAAAGGACAGGATAAGGTTTTCAACATGCAAGGAAAAAGTGCAGCTATTCCCACAAGCATGTTTATATTAGAGGAGGTGTCTTCCATCCAACACCATCCACAAACCTCTATTTTTTAATATCTGCTGCTGTCATCCATGAGATGCGAGGGTACCTGGATGAGCAGTCACCCCAGCTCCTCCCAGTTCTCAGCATGTTTGATCTCAGTTGTTTGATCATAAGAACAGATGATCTCAGGATACTAGAAACAGGGATGTCTCATTTAGCACCTTAAAATTTTGCACACAACTAAGTTTTTACTTGCTGAGGGCTGAATGGGCCTACCAAGTATATCTGGGTGGCTAAGTATTGATTTATACCCTAGTTTTATTCCCATAAAGTTGGAATTGAGGATAAAGGCCTTTCTCAGCGAGGCAAGTTCTTTATTACAGACAAAGCTGGAAAAAATCAGACCCATTATGCAAAAAACAGCCATGAGCTATTTTCCTTCTATATGTAGCAGTTAGTTAAATGCTAAGTGTTAGGACTCACTCTAGGTAGAGCACTTTTTCTTCTTATCTCAGAAAATCACTTATGAAATTTGCAGTTAATTTCTAATTAGGTTGTTCAAAATATAACTATAATCTTGAGGAAGCAGCTACAGGATTTTATACCATTGCACTGCTCATCAGTCCCAATGATCCATTAAAGTATTACTAAAACAATAGAATAAATTGCATTTTCACAATATTAAATATACCACAAAGAGTAACTGTGACAATTGGTGGCATATGCAGCTCATCTAACCTTGGAACTCAAATTGCTTTTTTAATTTGCTGCCATAGTCCTGAAACTGGACTTGCATAAAACTCTATTTCTGTGTTGGGGAAGGGGGCGGGGGGGAGAAGCACAGTGGACAAGCATTGACAAATCTATTAAATTACATATCAGAGAGAGAAATTATCACATTAAAAAGCCCAAGCCTGTAGAGCTACACCTGACCATTGCAACAGAGAAATTACCGTCAGTTCCCATTATTGCTCCGTCAGAGGTGTCAGTCGCAGCCCGCGCCTGTGGTCGGTCATTTGATGTATTTCCCTGCCTTTGGTGGCACATGCAGGCTGCAGAGAGCGTCAGCTGGGCTGCTGGAAAGCAATTCTGCTTCTCTAGGCTACTGAGAGATGACCTCAATATACCTGAGAATCTGCTGGTTTACCTACCTGAGAGTGCCAACAACCCGTTCGTGAGAGGGGAGAATCCCCCCCTCTCCTATTAATTTCACTGGGATGTTCACTTTAATGCTTAGTAATGCCGCTGGAAGTGTTGGTGTAATTTCACGGGTAGTGTAATTGCAAGTTAACTTCGTGGCTGATCTCTTCAACAGATGGAAGCAGGGTGGGGGTGGTGATGAAACCCACAGGAAATGGGTGCTGCTGGAGGAAAATGCAGATGGAAAAAAGGAGACACGAGAACAGAGAAAGGGAAGAGAGAGAGATCAAGGAACGGGGGCATAAGAAACATATGGCAGAGGGAGGATGCTCTGAATGACCACTTCTTTAGAGAAAACTGAACACAACTAAACAGAGTATGAAGTATTTAATATAAATTACAGATACCAAATACTTTAATGGACATTAAAAAAACCCAAATGGTGTGGTGGTCAGGTTCTCTAGGACCAGACGTTCTTCCATTGAAGTCCCTGCTCCTCAGCAGACCCTTAGGCCACAATTAAAGAGCCTGCATTTTATTTATGCTGTGGGCCTCATGTTTTCTACAGCCTCCATGCTCCTGAGGCTCCAGGAACAGGACTCAGGCAGAACTTGCTGTCTCAATACAGCCCTTCCACATACTTTTCATCAAATCTCTCAGGACCAGCTTCATTCAGAAATGTTTATATACCTCTTCTCAGTAGATTCCTTGAGACTTGGCACCTGAGTAACCCAGGTGTCACAATGTTTTGCCTCTCTGAGGTACTGTGAGGATAAAGGACAGATGCTGAGGAAAAGGCCTGGCATATCAGGCCCAGCACCATGCACCCGTGGGCGTTTTGTTGCCAGGACCCAAGCTAATGTCTCCACAGGAGATGGTTTTGCTCCATGCAGACACGCCAGCACTCTGCTCTGCTCTGCTCCAGATTTGAGGGTGTGACATGCACTCACCCTGAGTGCTGCTTATGCCACTTTTATCCCAAATCTAGAGCGGGTGATGAATTTTTTTGGTCAAGAACTTGTCTGCAGTGATTCACGCCTCTAGAAATGTAAAGAAGTTGGGGATGTCAGAGGAATCCTTAAAACTGAACAAAAGGGGGCATTGGGGAGGAGGAAAACTTGCTTGAAGCTCATCTGTCTGCATGGAGCATAGCCTGACCACAGGTGGGGATTTGCTCCTGCTTCCTATGGCAGAGGCTGGAGAGGGCGTGCATAACAATAACCTTGTCAGTCATTGCTTTCTCTGGAGAGTATTTTGTTCACCTAGGTACGCACTACATGTTGAAAAAGTGTTATCAGAGTTTGCAAAGACAATAGTTCAATGTGCCTGATTTGTGGACTATAAATACATTAAGAGGAAAGGAGGCCTAACAAACTAGTGTATCACAAAACAGTAACTGCGGACTGATTTCAAGGCTGAAGGCCAAATTTAAGTATACAGTGTTGTTTTCTGTATTCCCTATGATCACAAAGTGAGGAAGAGAGGTAAGAGGCACTGGACTCGGTCAAGGGTTCCCTAATTATTTTAAGAAATCAGGTCTTGTTCTGAGTTTGGGGTTTTTTTATTCCCCCCTTTTTTTACTGAATTCAGTGGACACAAGATTATCCTGAAAAGAAAGCAGGCCTGAGAATTTCCATTAATATTCAGGGAGAAAAACCTCACAAAATTTCTGTTAAAGAGTTTGTTCATGCCAGTCCCCTCTCAAGCACATCCTATTTCTATGGCCTATAAACCAGAGAGACTACGAAGAGCAGAGATGACTGAAACCTCTTTAGTGTGCGAAGTGAGAGCCATTGCTCTAGTTTTTGTAGTGAGTAGATAGGTATAAAATACTGTATAAATACCAACTAAATAATTCCTTCAGTAGATATGGAAATAGGTAATTTGTATTGAAATGTGATTGGTAATTTGTATTCAAACTTAGGTCAGAAAACTTTAACTCAGGCCCCCAAAGTTTAGTAATGGATTTGTTGTCCCAAAAACAGTGTTGTGGTTTTCAGAGATGGCAGGTAGGTCTGCTTTCACTGAACTCAGCCAACATTGCAGCTCTTTGTTGAATTGTACAAATAGGTGCAAGTTTGAAAGTTGTGTCTGGAGCCATTTGTCCAAATGCATCTTACAGAAAATGCTGGTAAGACGCGAGATTTCGGCTCAGACTTTCTGGCCACCTGTTCTCAGGCACAGGATTTGGGCGTACACAGTTCCTAACAGGGAGAAACAGGAAAAATGCGTAATTGGGGAGGTTTAGGTTGGACTTTAAGGGAATTTCTTCACAGAAAGGGTGGTTAGACATTTCAATGGGCTGACCAGGGAGGCGGTGGAGTCACTGTCCCCAGAGGTGTTTGCTTTAAGCAAAGACTGGACGATGGCACTTGGTGCCATGGTGTGGCTGACAAGGTGGTGTTTGGTCAAAGGTTGGACTCCACGATCTCAGGGGTCATTTCCAATCTAATTGATTCTGTTAAATCTGTTCTTTTAAACAACGCTACCAAGCGACGAAGCATCTCTGGCTTGCAGCGCGAGGTGGGAATTTTTTTCTGCACTGTGCTGGATGCGGAGCGAGTCTCATTTAGTAACTCTGTGTGGGTGAGGCTTTCCGGAGCACAGCGAGATAAAGGCTCCAAACGTTCTAGCAAACGCGGTCCCAAGGAAACTGTTCCCGCTCGGTGCCCAGGGAGCGGGACAGCGGCCGTGGCCGCACCACTGTGGGTGCGAAGGGCGGCGGGGTGTCCGCTGCCCGCCCAGGCCCTCACGCACTGCGGGCGGGGGGAGGGGGAACCGCGTTCCCGGCCCAGACTGTGCATGTCCGAGTGACGCATTGCAGGTACGAACCCACCAATCAGCGCCCTCCTTACGGAGTCCCTGCACTCCTCGGTATTTTTTTTCTAAGATCCTCTTCCGCCCAGAGAAATAGTCCCTCGCCCTGCCCCCCTCCGCGCCCCCGCTTCTCTCAACGAAGTTTCACAGGCGCAGACCCCAGTTTTTCCTGCGCCTCGCCCCTTCGTGCGCCCTTGCTTGGGGGCTCAGGGGCAGAGGGGCCGCGCTCGGGGCGCGGGGGG
>VXAY01007243.1:998520-1089472 GCA_013399855.1 Oxyruncus cristatus | reverse complement strand
TTTTTTTTTTTTTTTTTTTTTTTTTTTTTAATCAGTTTTGGTTTCCCGTTTTGGTCACTGCAGAGGACAGTCCTGCGTTTTTAATTTTTTTAGTGATGCGTTTAGGATTTTAATCCACTGTCGAAATAAAGCGCGTTTTGTGGGATCGGAGAATTGTTTCAAATTCGATCTAGACGATATGAATTTAGTGTTTGGGGTTTTTTTTAAACAAGTGGATAATGAGAAACGTACGAAACCCAATTTTCTTGCAAAAGCAGCACCAGTGATCACTTAGGGCTATCTTTGCATTAAGATTATCTCTGCATTAAGATGAGTATTGTGGAATTGTCTTTTCATTCATTACGTGCTTTTGAGGAATCGGATCACTGTCAGCTCGTCATGTCTAATGTGAACGATGGGTACTTAAAATTTAGGTTTTTGGAAGTGCTGTTTCTGAGCAAAGACATTAGTTGAATCGAAGCCTGAATTGGGTCTTTTGCTTGAATCGTGAACCTGTACAGCAAACCATCTATAAAGGAGGGGGGAAAAAAAACAATGGATCTAGCAGCAAAAGACTTACTGCATTTAGTCACCATCTGTACAGAACCAAAAATGGAGTATCTTCAAGCAAGGTCTGTGTTAAAATGGGTGTGTCCAGGAGGCACAGTGACACTGAATGTGGTTATGGTTCATCCCGACAGACCAGACTGGCTCAACCTGTGACTGAATGTTGTCCAGTACTCCCCATGCTAGATAAGGCAGAATGATCTGCTCCTAGAGTAAGCTAACCTACCATAAGCCTAATTTTAGTCCGTATATGCTAGTCTATCTCGTTCATGTTCTGCAATTAGTCCTGCCAGAACAGAACTGGTCCCTTCAGATCCGATGCCTGTGAAATACACCGAAATGCCGAGTTTCAGAGAGGAACAGTGTCTGCGATTTGCTGGCGGCTCTTTATCAGGCAGTGTTAGTCAGCCGTGTGGAGGATCTCCCAAACTGGTTACTGCAGAGCAGCTTCGTCTGTAATGAAACACTACCTCTAGAGGCTGCGTGTGCTACAGAAACCGCCGCACACTCAACAGCTCCCCTGCTTTCCTAGGAGGTTTAGATTCTTTGTCAGGGCCTCCGCACAAACTGGGGGTGGGGGGATGGGAGCTACTGCAGTGAAAATGAAAGTACTGCAACGTGAATCACAGAATGCCGTGACAAATCTGTGATGGCATGAAAGGAGGTTTTCCGCTGGGTCTTGGCCATGATAAAGGGCATGTCAGACCTTCAGCATAGGCGCGTTACAGTCAGCATTCGAACGTTTGGATCTTAAGTTGTGTTGCCTCGATCAAAGTGCGCACCCTGTCACAGGTGCGGTGCGCGATTATCTGGCTTAAAGTCGGGGCGCAGAACTCCAGGAGGCTCCTCTCGGAAGGGCACACTGGCCTGTAATTCGCACGCATGGTTCCAGGCTGATAGCCCTCCACCTGGGTGGCACGGGAGGCAGGGATCTGGCAGGCTGCTGGCTCCGCCTTTTACTGCTGTTGCGCAGCAGTCCCTGCAGAGCCCAGCACTGCAGAGTGCAGATGGTGTTTGTTCAACCTTGCCCCACCTCCCCGCTTATCTTTTAACTGCTCCATACTTGTGCCTTCTAATAAGCTTTGTGCTCTCCTCAAACAGTGTACCTCTTACAGGTACTGTCAGAGCTTATCCAAATTCATGGTTAGGGTGTTTTAAGTTTCTGGAAGAGTTAAAGGAGGAAGAGCTTCAGAATGCTTAACAGCTCACACGCTGCTATGTCATGTGTTAATATAAAATTGTATAAAACAGTATGTGACTCAACTTGGTAACCTATAAGTACTAACCTAAATAAACTAGGTTCTTGTTGCTTAAATCTGATCTTCAGCTTTCTGTGGATATAAATGTCTTATGGAAATGTAGCACATCATTCTCCTCACTCGAACGATAAAAATGTAATTTTTGTTGTTCGAGTGTTAATGATACTCTCCAGATAAGTGAAAATCTGTTAGGCTTCTGCCAGGTGACCAGCAGAATACTTCCATCCCAAAGCCCAGGGTCGAATTGGTGGTCTGAGCAGTGTCGCTGCCACCCTAGTATTTTTGTTCAGTTTTTTATTTGGTTTTTTTTACCAGTAGAGCCTACCTGGGGATACTTCCTACAGCAGCTGAAATTTGGACAAGTGGAATCTGTAGCTTCCAATACCCATTGGTTGCTAGTTTAAAAGATGCTCAGCAGGGAGGTCTTGGTTCTTAAAGTAGATGAGCCCCAGGCAGTCTGAGAAAGGAACTGATTGAGGCCTTTGTCTTGGGCTGTTTCTGTATTGTATGCTGATTGGTTTTTTTGGTAAGCAGTTTAGCTCTTGTATGGCTGCTTGAGTAGCTATCTTCTGTTATATACCTTTTATATACCTGTTATATACCTTCCCTTCCACATATATCTTTTTCTAAATCTTCCCTTGCCAGATGATTAATGTGTAGGGAGGCTTTGGTGGGCACAGCTAGTGACTGAAAATTTTTCTGTCAATATTGCAGTAATTGCAAAAAGGTTGCTGCTGAAATGGTCACAACAGAAACAAAACTGAAAAAGCAGTGTTGAGTTCAGGCAGTGAATGCGTCTCCTCTGTATTTTAGCATCGGTTTCTTTAGTCTTCAGTGGGGTATTATGAAGTAAAGACTTCAAGAAACTTCCCTGAAGGAAGTGTGTGGCCTTGTTACTGCATTTAAATTGAAGCTATCCAGAATTTGTGTGAAGAATAAAGCTGACTTGAGAACCAAGGGCAAGTGTTTCTACTTTTTTAAGTAGAAACCTTTGTTCTCCTTCAAGAGTGAAGTCCATTTTGGGTTTGGCCTCAAAGACTGAGGATTTTTATTGCTGTCAGATCCAGTCGATTCAAAACTGGTGATGGATGCAAAAGAGATACAAACTGGGGCTTACCCAACTGATATAGAAATTACGTCTTAGACCACAAAACCTTTCTGTGCTGGCCCTGTTAACTACCTGGTAGCTGAGTCAGTGTAGACAATGGTCTGAAAAAAAATCTAGACAGCTGCATGTCACTGAAATGACTGGTTTGGGCTGAATCTGGTATCTTGTGTTTTATGGCCAGGTCCTGGACATGAAGCTTCATGCATGTTAATCAAGGGATGATTTAATTCTAGCAAAGAGTATATTCTTCTAATTTTACCATTGTAACTTAGCAGAAGATACTAGCCTGCCTTAACTCTGGCATTTGGGGGTTACTGCTGCATTACTTAGACCTAAAGTGTTTAGTTTGAAGCTGAGGCTAGTAGTGTGTTGTGTAAATGAGTTTTTAAAACCCGTCTAGAGGGACCTATTTGCACTGAGCTTGCTAGTGTTGCTTGGGCAATTGATTGATAAAAATGGTAATATATTGCTTGGGTGTATCAGATATTTCAGGGTCAGGAAATGAGGATAGGCTACCGATTCTACTTAGCAAGCAATCCTGATGACTTTTGAGCTGTATTAATTAGAACTATTTTAGAATGCTACAGATAAGTAATGAAGAGCAGCTGCCATATTTAGAGGCTTCTACAAGTCTTATTTTGCCTTGAACTTTTGCTACAACTATAATCATATTCTCTTTTATTGCAGGCTGATCAACTGACAGAAGAGCAGATTGCAGGTGAGACTTCCGTGCTGTGTTGCTACTCCTACTTGACCTGGCACATCTCTTAATCCAGTGACAGTCTTGTGTTACACAAGATATTTTGCTTTCTTAGATACTAAAGTAATATGATGGAATATTTTGACATGCTACCTAAGTTTTAAAGGCCGATCTACTGTAAAAGCACTATGGGCACAATGAATGTGTAGTTAAACAGTCCTCACATCTTTACTGGCTAATAGACCTGTGACTCCTCATTTTTCTCTCATGGCTACAGAATTGTCCCAAGTGCAAACTGAGAGGGGGTGGGGCAAGGGGAGGGTAGCAAGTCTCGGTGAAGGCTTGGAATTTGCAGTACTTTTGTGTCAGAAGGCAAAAATAATATACTTTGCTGTCTCCTGTCAGCAGAGATGTTTCAGAGTGGCTCTTGTTGATGACAGCAGAGACTGGCTTCAAGATGACAACTCCTGATATTCCATATTTGGAACTGCATTTTGTACTTGGACACAAGTGTTGTGTGTGTGCTGTTCTGATGGTCTGGCACTTGCTCTGAAATGCTTAAATATGTATCTGTTACATCATGGTATTGGCCCCTTAACAATGGGTTATGTGCACTTACAAATGCTTATTAATGGCAAAAACTTCGGGTTATCATGTCTGCTACTCATGCAGGCTGCACAAACTTGTGTGTTTCTTATTGCTCTCTGTAGATTTACTTGAACTTCAGTAATTGATGTGACTTAAAGCCGGTCATGCAGAATTCAGCTTTGCCAAAGACATTAAAGAACTTCAGGGTTTTGATCTGACAAGTGTATAGTGTTAATACTAGACAGTCTTAGTGTGCATAACTGTCATGTGAAATTATTTTAGAGGATGTTAGTGTTCTGCTAATCTAATAGTACCAGGTCAAGCATACAAATAACAGCCTCTGAGAGATACTACTGTTTAACTGTGGTGTATCTCTTAAAGACGCTGTATTAAACAGAAGTGTCATTATGAGCTGGTTTGGTTTTGCCATAATTGCCAAGTCTGAAGTGTAAGAACATTCTTTTGTAGCTTTTAGACTTTAGAAGCTTGCTTTTACTCAAAGGAGACTAATTATGGTTTTGTGGAAAATCCTTAGTCTATTTACTTGTTGCCATGGTACTGTCTTACAAGTAAGCACAAGCCAAATTTAGTTCAACTTAAATTTTTTTTTTCCTGGAACTGACCTGCATATCTTAAAGGTTTTGTGATCAGTTTAGTTGGAGCTGGCTTTATCAATTGTCACTGCTGTCTTTTCAATATTGCATCGTTTTTCAGTTCTTAACTGTAGAAACTTTATTAGTTGATGGAGCTGAGTATGGAATATAAACGGGAAGCTTATTACCTTGGGATTAGTGCACATTTAAGCTGTTTATTTCTGATGGTATAATTCTTGGAATAAAAAATGAGTATGCTGGAATAGCAGTTTTCATCTGCATGGAAGGAATAAAAGTATATCTTCAGTATTCAGTGTAAAATGTCCTATCGCTTTCAGTTCAGTTATTGGTGTTTCACTAAGCAAATGTGTTTGCAAGTAAACAGTGAGCCCACTGGTGGTCTGTTCTGTCCCCAGCAGCACTTAGGAAGGGGTGCAGCTGACTAAGCAATCTGCTTAGTTTTGCTGCTGAAGGCCAGTGTCTTCCCATGAAGAGTTACAGGTAAAATTTGCTTGTTCTACAGACTGTGGCTTGGAAAACTTGAGCCGCTGCCATTGTATTTGAGCCTGTCCAAAGATACCTAGCTTTTGATTTGAAGTTAAACTTAGTAAATGGTACTGCAAGGTAGTGACAACTTTCCTTTTCCTAAATAAAAGGCTAGAATACTTAATGCGGCGACTTCTCCTGGGCTTAAAATCTTCCACCTCTGCTGCAAAGAATAGAGTTGTTAAAGATTCAGTATGGTATTTTCCATGGAACTCATTAATCATGTAGGACTGAAGCTCCTTGTCAGTGTAAGAAGGGGTGAAACTTCTCAGAGTTTGTTCTTATAAAAGACTGATTTTTTTTGAAAGCTGAATAGGTACAGGAAGTGAATACTGGCTGCAGTTGCATTCAGTAAGAATTGAAGTTGCTAAGTCCAGCGGCCATGTCTTTGGTTAAGCATTGTACTAAAAGGGTACATCGGTCAGGACCACTTGATGTGGCTGGTTGGGTGGGAGAGCAGCCTGAAGATGCCTTTGTCCCAAAGCCAGCTGGTCTAGTGAGCTATCCTTCCTTCTACTAAACCTCAGGGTTCTAACTGGGCTCTGTGAACAATTGTTGTAGGCCTATATATGGTGTTTGTTATGTCTTGTTCCTTTACTGTGCTGTGGTTCTCTGTCGGCGATCTGTCCACAACATTGATTTAAAATTGATGTCTTAGTAGAAATAGACATGTTTAAGTGTTGAGCTCCTGGTCGTTTTGAAGAGAACAATTGACATTCTCCTATGAAAGTTCAAGGCATAGCTTGCTAAACTGTGCAAGAGTGGGAATGGTAGCCCTGGTTCACTGAACATATTAAGTCACTGAAGACTGCTACTTCATCTGGAAAGGTGATGTGATGCAGACATGCCTCAGAAGCTATGGTTAAAAAGAACATTTTGAGCTAGGGTATTGAAGTTAACATTCTGTTTGATTAGCCTGTGGGGCCTGGAAGTAGTGTTTTTCTTGATGCAGGACTCTTTTCAGAGGGAGGAAACCTTGTAGCCTTACAAGAGAGTTTTCATTTGCAATTTGTTGTGGAGAAGTGGAATAGAGAGGATTTGCTTTACATGCTACATGGAGTCATGAAGTGTATGAGGTGTGCTTTATAACCTTATGTTGCAGGAAGCCAGAATTGAGTTGCTCACTAAACTTTAGTATTTCATAGCTGCCTTCTCTAGCCATGGCTGCAAATCTTCCAAAGCTATGCTGTGTTCCTCTTGTTCTCATCTGTATCTGCGTAGGTTGTTACTCCTTTGTTCTAATTACTGGAGGTGGTTCCCAAAAGTGGTTAAAGAGGTAATTGTATTTTTTAATTGTATTCCTTACTTGATTCAGCATTTCAAATGGGAATATGCTGCTAATCTTTGACTTGCTTTATTTTCTTTACAGTTATGCTTACAATTTATAGCTAGTTGCTTCTTAGCCTACAGCATCTTTGAGTAAAAGAAGGGTAGAGTTGTCCTTTGAGTGGTTCCTTTCGAGTGTTCAGAGCATACCACTGAAAAGCCTATTTTGGTGGAAAGCAGATCTTTAAACTTTGTGTTTTTAAAAAATAATTAAATATTATTACTTCTAAGCAAGGTCACTTCAATACTGAGAAGTCTGCTTCGTGGTTGGGTTAGTGATGGTTGACGTTCATGTGAAGGACAAAGTAGTTAACAGCTAAACATTTTGAATGATGCTTGAGCACTTGACTCTTCATGGAGACTCAACTTTCCTCTTTTGAAGTCCTTCCATGATTGACTATGAATTTCTGTACTAGGCTTGACCTGAAAGCCTTTCCTTCCCTGGTGTAAAACATTAGTCCTGATAAACCTATTTGTTGCCTCTAAGATAACTGAAACTAGCCCCAAAGACTGTTCGGAAGTGACTGTAGGTACAGGTGCTTGGTGATGATACAATACTGGCTTCAGACTGTTTTGTTTCGTCCTGTGGTAGCCTTGCTCCAAGTCTTATGGGCTAAACAGTGGGAGTTGGCTTTTGGAACACTTCAGACTGTTAGATTTAGAAAAGTAGGGTTTTTTTCCTGGGACTTGATTGTGACTCTGGTATTATAGCTGCATTCATGTACTATAAAAAGCCTATTTTTGTAGTTTCATTTTTAACACTTGGCAGCTTGTACTCACTTCAAGGGTTTCAGAGTATGAAGTGGATGAAGTAAGACTTCATGCAGGTCATGTGAAAACACAGTTTTTACTGTGATAAATTCTGGTCTGGGAAACCCACCATCTGGAATGCTGGCAGCTTGGAAATGTTGAAAAAAACAATACTTGAAGTATTTCTGATGCAGGAGCACCCTTGAGCTGACAAGTTGTCCAAAGGCATGATCTTAGCTGCCTTGAAAGCTGTAAAAGGATCTGAACTTTACAAGTTAAGATTTTCATGTTGAATTGTCACGGGTATGAGCTACTACAGCCCAGTGAGCTGGTTTAAGGTCTGTGGCCAAAGACAAACAGATGGCATGGATTAAAACCAGCTCCATTTTTGGACTGGACAATTAAACATGTTATGCTTATATTAATATTCCTGGCTACAATACAGCCATTGTAGGGGGTTAAGAGGCAATGTTGAAACACAGCTAAAGCAGTCTTAGAACTAGTCAGAAACACTTCTGTGAGTGCTGTTTCAGGATGCAGTAGAGCCAAAGCAATTTTCTAAGGAGCTTTTCAGAAATGAAGGCTCTGGTGACTTTCCTCCTTGAACAACTGTGGTAGCATGCACTGTTCAGACATCTGTGTCTAGCAGAAATGGGTTATATAAAGAGAAGCTTAGGTTTAGTTTGGTCTGACTTTTTTCATTGGCTCATCTCCTCTGTTAGTAGTAAAAGTGCTGTTAAGCTATAGCGTTTATATTTTAAGTACCAATTTTCAATTTTCTCATGTAATTCTGTAATGTTTTCTGTTGAGATACAGTTCCTACCAAGAATGTGGATCATTCTAGTGCCAGATAGCTATTTCAGCTCTATGTCAGGAATCCTTTTCAAGATAGATAGGAACAAACATCTGAGTACTTCTGAAATGGATGACCTTCCATCTTAATTTAGGTCAAAATGTGGTTGATTGGTAGACTGGTGGGTAGCTTTTCAGATGTTGGTGCTTTGATATTGGCATTGCAGTTATACTGGCTGAGCAATATACCAGAATTTTCTTACAAGAATTAAATCAAGTAACTTAGAACAATAGGCAGCAGTGAATTAAGTTAACCTTTCAAAGCTGAAGGGATTAACTTTTTTGTTGTTGTACAGAATTCAAAGAAGCTTTTTCACTATTTGACAAGGATGGGGATGGTACTATAACTACAAAGGAGTTGGGGACAGTGATGAGATCGCTTGGTCAAAACCCCACAGAAGCAGAGCTACAGGATATGATCAATGAAGTAGACGCTGATGGTAAGACTTTACTAATAAGTAATTTAATAAAGTGAACAAAATACATTTTTCTAACAAAGTGATTGTTTTTCAGGCAATGGCACAATTGACTTTCCAGAGTTTCTGACAATGATGGCAAGAAAAATGAAAGATACAGATAGTGAAGAAGAAATTAGAGAAGCGTTCCGTGTCTTTGACAAGGTACCATAATGTTTACCTTAAATACTCCTTTTGAGAAAACAGTCTGACTTCTAATGTGCTTCCTCACGAAGCTGAGGGGTATTTGCAGTCCTGTCTTATGGAACCTCTAGATTGACCAGTCACACTACAGTTCAGTCTACTGTGGTACTGTACGTGAAAGTCAAATGAGGCGTCAGGATAGTAGCGGGTGACACCGTTTAAGGTACTGCTTGTTATGATACTAAAATACTTTTACACAACTGGCAGAGAAATTGTTTTAAGTATTTAAAATGTAAATATTTTAAATCTTTCACGTAGTTTTTGCTAACTGAATTACTAAAAGAGTCTAAAGTTACTCAGTCTACTTAAGATGCACCTTTAAACTGAAAACATATGATGTGAAGTACCTTGGGTGTTGTAAAGTCAGTTGAGTTAGTATGCACTAGTACTTCAATATTTGATGTCCCAGCTAGGAGGAATATGTAAGAGTGGTCTCTGAAGGCCTTGTGGTTTTGTGCTGGAATCCTGTGAAATGGGCAATCAGATAAGTAGCTTCTGTTCTAAGAAACAACCACTTGAACCACAGTCACATAATTTAATAGACATCCATCACCTAAGACGGTTGCAAAAGGTGCTGGTGAAATTGTCAGTGGTATAAAAATGTCTGAGAATAGGACAGCCAAAGTAGACTGTGTTGGATAAGTTGATCTTAAGATGTCTTTTTAAGACTAAGGGTTTGGACAGTGCTGAAGATATGTATATGGCTCTCATTTGCCTTGTGCAAATGCTAGTGGTTAAAGCTATGTTAACTTCTTAATGTTCAGTTTGCTCTGCAATGTTCTTAAGTTATAGTTAAATCACTAGGCCTTTAGGCAAGTCTATTCCAGTGTTCCTTTTATCCCTCCCAGGATGGCAATGGTTACATTAGTGCTGCAGAACTCCGTCACGTGATGACAAATCTTGGGGAGAAGCTAACAGATGAAGAAGTTGATGAAATGATTAGGGAAGCAGACATTGATGGTGATGGTCAAGTAAACTATGAAGGTAAGGAGTTGTTAACTGATTTTTTTTCTCATGCTGGTGCTCGTGTGGTTGCTTATAACCACACCAGTTTTAAATAGGGCAGTGTTCAGACAAGTTCATCTGAACACGTAGTGTTCCTTTAAGCTAATGTTCAATTAGTATGTACATTGTGTACCTCTAAATGGGTTCAAGTGCGAGTATTATTGCTGCCTTTGTGCCAAAGGCAGAAGAAGACTATTCAACTGTGCAGTATAAGAATTAGCTTCCTAAATCTAATGGTGTCTAATGACCATTAGAAGAAGCAAGTTGTCAGATGTTCACGTACCGTTCTGTTCCCTAATGAATGTTGATCTGACTGTAGGAATTCACTCATTTGTCATAAATGCTTTTAAAATTGCTTTCTAATCAAAGGGGGAAAGCCTTTAAAATATGCAGAAATTTCAAGACCCTTAGAAGACCTCTTCAGTATTTTTCACAGAAATCAGCTGTAACTTATTTGTATTTCCTCTTCTTTCTGGCATTGAAACTTAAATGAAGTTATGCAAGCAGGAGGAGTTCTTTTAGACAGTTGTTTGCAGCTTGGACACACTAAGCTTGTTTTCACTTTAACTTTCCAAACGTACTGTAGGAAATACTGAGGGTATTTTCAGATAATACCTGTACTGTTTCTGAGGTGTAGGTGTGCTTTTTCTCTAAGGCCTCTTTGGTTGTGGCCTAAGGATGAGCACTCATCTGTGAGTGAAAAGTCATTTTTATGTACAAGGCTGCTGTTTCATCACTGTGCTTATGAGTAGACTGTTTAGAGACTGGCACTAGAGAGGGTCAGCATCCCTCTTGTTTCCAGTTGCTCTTCTGAAACTTGAGGACCCAGTTAACTCCTTTTAGGTTCCCAGTTTCTTTTCATTATTGTATGTGAAACTGTGTTCCAGCACAATAAATGAATCTTTTGTGGGTTCTGACTTAGTGTGGCATGAACAAGCATTGAAGCAGTTGCTTAAAGACAGCCAAAATAATACAACTTGGGCTATTCTGCTTTGGAAAATAAAAAAAATTCAACACTGTACACCTGCTTAACTGATTGTCACTTCAGTGTGATTTATACTTACTGATTCTTCGGTATCTTGTCCCCATCTATAAGTCGGACATGAGTAATGTTTTGTTTTGGAAGTAAGGTTGTTCACTAGTTCACTGAGGGACCAACCTTTTATAAAAGTAGAGGCCTCTTGCCATTAAAAATAGGGGTCTAGGTGTGAATGGTGAAAGAGGGGACTGTCTTGTAGATGCTTTTTTTGACTATAAATGAAAACATAGTTTTCAAACAATGTTCAGCACCAGTATTGTCACTTTTCAGATCTTGCAATTTAGTTCCTTCTCTGAATAACTCATGCAACTCTTTCCTTTTACAGAGTTTGTACAAATGATGACAGCGAAGTGAAGACGTTGTACAGAATGTGTTAAATTTCTTGTACAAAATTGTTTATTTGCCTTTTCTCTGTTTGTAACTTATCTGTAAAAGGTTTTTCCCTTACTGTCAAAAGAATATGCATGTATAGTAATTAGAAGGCCATTCCTCCATGTTTTTCTCCTTTATCTTACTGTCATTGTTCTGATTTTTGGAAAATTGATCTAAGTAACAAATGTTGCATGTGGCTTACTCTGGATATTTAAGCCCTTCTGCACATCTAAAGTTAGATGGAGTTGGTTAATTGAGGGAACATCTGGATTGTCTATTAAAAAAGTAGCTTTCTTTAGGAGACTTAGGTATGACTAGTGTGACAAGTTACATAAAGTAAGCTAGGGTTTACCATGCATTAGCAATTCCTTAGTTAAAGCAACATGCTGGCTGTCATTCTCTAGTACATACGAGTTTATTCCCCTTTCTGTGATGGAGGACTCTTGCAGTAAAATGAGGTAAATAGTATCGGTCATGTGGCTAATGCACTGTAAAAGTCATTCTCCTAGCTTACTTCACAGTAACTTGTTTGTGGCCATACCTGTAACATGTTGTTGAAATGTGGAGTCTTAACGTTGTGGACGATTGACAGTCAACAATATGAAACTTAAGTTGCACTAATGCAAAACGGGTGATTTATCCAGGTACTCGTACACAAGTTTTTTTTGTACTGCTGGTCCTGTACCAGAAAACATTTTCTCCTCTTGTTACTATGCTTTTTAAACTTTGTTTAGCCACTTATTTTAAAAAAAAAAATCTGCTTATGGCACGATTTGCCTCAAATCCATTCCAAGTTGTATATTTGTTTTCCAATAAAAAAATTACAATTTACCCATACTGTTTCAATGTATCCTTGAATTATTTACAGGAATTGTTCAATGCAGTTGCTGCTCTATGTTTCAGTATGTAGCAGTTTGGTTTGCTTATGCAATGGATTGGCTGTCTTAAAATAGCTTGGAAGGTGAAAACTTAGTCCTTAAACTCTGGCCCTTAATAGTATTGTTGACTTGAAGAAGCTTTCTTACTAGTAGTTTAAAATGTATTTTACAGTCTTGTGTGGAGCTTGGTGCTTCAATAAACTTACCGTAGTGACTGGCTATGCCCACTATCTGTAGACATTGTGAACTGGATGTTGACCTAGTTCAATAGTTGACCTAAAATTAAAATTCCTTGTTCAGACAACTAAACCTGTTTGCTTTCTTTTAATTATTTTGGAGTTTATTCCCTGTCAGCTGCTACATTGGGGTAACTTAGTCTCACACTTGGGCTTTTCTGAAACTGCTATGTCTGAGTTGTAATTGAGGATGCAGCCAGCCCAAAGTACAGAAGGAAAACATTCTCTTACTCATTTGTTAATGATCATGATTGTGCTTCTTGCACTAGTTTCTTGTCAAGGTTTAAATGTTTTTTTTAAAGCAAAAAACAAACCTGGCTTTGACCAAGGACAAATCCAAAAACTCAATGCCAGAGGCTGTTTGTGCTCATTGCCTCTCTGCTCTCCTGGCAAGAACTGACTTGACCTTATATATGCTATATGGTTATCTTCTTTGGGGATTCTGGTGGCCTTTAAACAAAGCATTGGCCCCTGCATCTCGTTACCCTCACTGGTCCCAGCAGAGCAGTTACCTAATGTTTTAAAACTGTTTCAGTCATCTTTGTATTTCTGATTGCAGTGAACATGTGAAATTAGGACAGCTGTTCAGTCTGCATTCAGGAACACTTAATCAAATGTTTATGGTCACTTATCTTAAAGCTCTGCTCTTTAAGGACTATGAACAGCTCTACTGGCTCTCCAAAGAGGCTTGTCAAAAATACTTAGATTGCCAGCATCAGAATTCCTTAGAACTGTTGTTTGTGCACTGGCAATCTTGTTCAGGAAGCTTATGCAGTCTAAATTTTCTAGCAGTTAGGCTTTGCCTTCTACAGAATAAGTGACTGAACCAACACTTCCCACCCAGTCTGCAGCCTATGGTCTAGGGGCCTGGGGACAAGACACAGGTGTTTAAGCTGGCACAGGTTGAGGAGAATTTGGCAGAACCATCAGAAGAACCACTTGAGATTCTGAGTTGCTGGAGTATTGGAAGTCTCATTTTTAGAGGTAAGTAAAGCAAACAGGGATCTGACAAGAATTTGATTTTGCCGGTCTGGTGTCTTTACTTTGAGTAGACTGATGATCACAATTCAACCTATGCAGGCTTCTACAGCTCTGCATGCATGTGGAAGCATCTACGGTGAAAAGGAGAGGGCCCTCTCCATTATGAAAGACTGCCCTGGCCTAGTTATTTTCCTTTCATAAAAGGAGTGGGTGAAGAATGAGTGAGAAGGACACCTTTATTTATCGCCACTTTAGCTGCTCCCTGCTTGGAGTGTTTTAGTCACAGGAATCAAAGCTGCTGGTTTTGTTTAGCTTGTCCACGTTGCTGTTACGTAAATGAAATGCCTGATTTCTAGGTCAGTACTGAAGTCTTGTAGCCCTGCTTACACAGTTCTTAAACTGCAGAATGGGAGTGTGAGATTTCAGTACTGGCTGCTAGTGGAAGGATGTCTTCTCAGGTACAGTGGGCCAAGTGTGATGGAAGCCAGTGCCATCGGTCATGAACCTTTTGGCTGAGGTGCACTTCCACATCCTTTTGCGATTGTGGAACAGTAAATCCTTAGATCACTCTAGGCAGATTTATGGATATATGTGTAGGAATACTGAAGTTTCAAGCTCAGCTTCTGATAGCTATACAAGACAATCCTTCATGCTGTCTGATAAATATGGTGGAGGTTTTTGTGCTTGTTTTTTGCTAGTATACAGATCATGTCTGTGGCGTGACACTGCAGTAAAATGGCCATTGGTATTTTATTCTAAACTGGGCAGTGAGGTAGGAGATCTTAGGCCTAAAGACTAATGTTCCCTTAATGTGCAGGCTTAGGGGGATATCCTATTGATCCCTGATGGGAGGGAATGAAGACAACCAGATGAATCTCAAGTACCATCCACTGGCAGCACAAGGGGCAATGGGCACAAATTTGAATACCAAGTTCTGTCTGAAAAGGAGAAACACTCAATGAGAGTGATAAAACTTAGGTTGTGGAGTCTGTGTAGATTTAAAACCTAGCTGATGAGGTGCTGGGAAACGGCTCCAGCAGATTCTGCGTTGAGCAAAGAGCTGGTAATCTGAGAATCATTTATCTTGGCACAAACCTCTCAAGAAGTGAAAGTGCCCCTGCTAGCTTCCTGGGCTTACCATGGTCTAACCTTCCATATGGTGGTCCAGCAAGGGAAGGTGCACAGCTGCTTGCTACAGCCTGATAAGCTTTAGGGTATGTCTCCTAACTCATCCTAGTAGTGTTAGGAGTCACAGACAGGACTAAGGCACAGTACCACAGGGTTGCAAGCTCCCCTGAAAAAAAAAAAAAATACTAGCCTAGTCACTTGTGACTGTGGAGTTTTGAAATGGTAAATAATGGCTGGATGAGGAATAGTAGCTGATAAGTTTACAGCCTGTTAAGGTAACTGCTAGTAAATTAATAATAGCTAATGGCTAAAGGAAAGGTAAGTGAGGATTAAGGGCCTGCTAATAAGATCCTTCTTATTATTTGAGTGATACTATAGCTCAGAGGGCAGATGAGCATGTAGTGCAGGAGTGCAGCTGGTAGACCTACAGGCCGTGCACAGAGGGTGTATAGTCTTTGGCCATTGGTGTCCAAAGACTTGGCTCTCAGGAGTGAGGCAGCTGTGTTTATGTTGTATCAGAGCGGCCCACTCACAAGTTGTTTGGTAACAACCTGGACACAATGAGAAGCAAAATTGCTGCTTGCTTGTATTTATGTGTATCACCTTCATGACTATACCATGTTTATTGGATAGTGACTCAGTCCACTTAAGAGAAAAACTGCGTTAAACTGGTTTACTAAGTAAGTAAAGGGAGTTCCATACTTCTAGATTAACCTCATTGCTCACCATTTTCAGTGAGGGTGGGTGGGAAATACTAGACACTTTAAAATTTCTCCTTGAAATACTGTGTTTAAAAATGGCTTTTCTGTTGAAATCTTCATGCTCTAATGGACAGTTAAGTTTTTCAGTTAAAAATGTTCAGCTCAGCAAAACTTCTGTAAAAATGAGTCTTGAAAAGTAATCTTTTTTTACCAAATGAGAACAGTAGGTATTTGAAATGACAGTGAAGATAAATATGCTGGGGTGTGCAGTCTGAGTATAACAAAAAAATGTTAAGTTCAGCTAAAAGGGACAGTTCCAAAAAAACTTGGGTACTGCATATTAAACCTGTGCTTTAACAGAACTTTGAAAAGGAGATTAGTTTTGTTAAAGTAAGGGTATATCATAGCATCTGCCTAGCTCTCTTTTACTTAACCTGTATCATCAATACAGATCTGTGATGGGAATGAGAAGAACCATCTGCTCCAGTTTCTGGTTTTGAAAAACATTCCTACAAGAATAGTCACAACTTGTCAGGTTATCTGTTTACTCTGAGGGCCTTAATTTTCTTGTTTCCATAAGGGTAAGTCCGATGTCCTGGTGTCATCTTCAGATGATGTAAATGGCAGTTTATATTTGAAATTACTCCCTTTAGCTGCTCTGTAGAAAAAATAATTCCTATGTTTTTTTCAATGTGAACTGTGGAGAAGAGGGCAATTATTTCAGTGTCTTAAACTTGAGATTCCTGAGATACTGTTCAAGAAATTGTGCAAAGATCAATTGGGATACCTTCAGATGTAGAAGACTGGGTAAAGATGACTTTAATGGCAGTAGCCTAAAGATGAGGCATATTCCTTGCAAAGCTCTGATTGATTGGAGGGTGTGACACAATAACTCTTAATAACGTTACCAATAAATTTCAGCAGGCTATTGAAGAATTCCCCTGCATGCTGTGTGTAAAGTAGCAGATAGCTCCTGCTCTCAGATTTTGCTGTACAAACAGGATGTCATGCAGTGTTATGTAGTGACTGCGCACTGATAGTTGGCTTTTTTTAAGAGGAGCTGAACTGGAAATAAAAATGAAAGAAGGGGACAGGGAAAAGAAAGAGGGTAAAAGAGTGTAAAATTAGGAGAACAGCATGGGAGGAAGAGAAAATAAGTTTGATGCAAACATCTAATAATCAGGGCAAGACAAAGTCCACTGCTATTGCCTTAATAATAGCAGGGCTAGAACTCCTACTTTGCTCCTGCAGGGTATTCTCAAATGGCAAGAGTGGTGGCTGGGTTTGTTGTTACATTTCTAGTGGCCCCCATAGCTGGAATAGAGTCTTTAGATTGTTCCAGTTGCATAATCCTCATCTTGCAGATCAGATCTTTAGGTAGGCATGTGCTTGCTCGGGAGTTAAACTTCCCTATTAGTAAAGCAGTACTTTTATCAGTAGTAATTGACACCTCAGCAAACAGTATCAGTTCTCCATTCAGACCTCTCCCTTAATCATCTAGGTATCACCAGCTTGTGGTGCTGGCTGGTTCCTTGTGTGACAAGGCAACCCACAGAAGTCAGACAGGTATTCCCCTTCCTTCCAGGTCTGACAGGCTCCAAGTTTGGATTAGTCACTGATTGTATTGTCACAGCAGCACATCCCTGGTCCTGTTGTACCTTCTTAAAAAGGCACATGCTTTTTGGCAGCCAGAAAAATGCCCTTGAGAGAAGGAATTTCTGCTAGCTTTTTGTGTCTCTGGAATTATAGAAAAGTTGTCTGTTTCTGGGATGAGAGCTAATTTTTTTTTAAACTAAGAGTTTTTTGACACTGCTATGGAGATGAAAGGGGGAAGAAAAGAGATTCAGTGCTCTCCCCTCCCAATCTGTCACAAATTGTGAAACATTAAGAGATTTGCAACCCCGGAAAGACTGGGGTGTTTCACAGTTCCCTCTATTTCTAAGGTTTTCCAGCCTCTGACTACTATAATTCTTTTTTTCTATTAAATAGACATTGTTTTTCTACTGTTTACTAAACCTGAGGTCTTTAAAAGACCTTTGAACCTCCCTGTTTGTGAAGTGGAAATGCAGAGTCTTGCTGCAGCCAAATCAGTCACAGACTGGAAAATTGTAAGTCAAGGTCTGCTCTGGAGCTCTGTGGTCAGTGCAGTCTACATGGGTTCAAAAGGACTTGAATATGCTTAAAAGTAAAGCAGCTAATGGATCAGGATGTGTGACAATTTGCAATAATTTGGAATTGATTCACAAAGCAGTGTAATATGTGATTAGAATTTTTTTAAAGATGGTAGAATTAAGACAGAGTGCATGATTGATTTCAACTCTGAGAATGCTTAGCATTTTTTCCATGGAATTAATATTGGCATTTATTTATTCATGTGTTGCACTTTAAAAGGCTGCCAAGATAAAAAGTATTAGAGGACTGCCTTCTGTTGACTCTCTCTGTGGAAGCCGTCCCCACCAGGAAGGTTAACAAGCCAGTTTGCTGGATCATCTGAAAGCAAGAGTGAAGGAACACTTTCAGAAATTCTTGGTTTTTTAATCATTCATTATTCTACCAGTAGGACAAGTTTTCTTCATTTTTGAAATGGACTGTGATGCCCAGGCCAATCATGCAGGGAAGTTATGCCTCTGCTAGCTTTTCCATCCTCTACCACCCTCGTGTTATGGCAACATAACTGGATTGATGCTGTGGGTTTCTGCAGGCAGTGGCTTCCCTAAAAGCCTTTAAAATCCTTTTGAGGTTCTTTACTGGGCTTTGGGAGGAACGCCACCAAATAATTTCCTTCTGGCAGCTCTTTCTTTCCCTTGAATTTGCCCACTTTCTACCCTTCACTAAGGAAGCATTAGCTAAGGAGACCCATCTCCACATACCCTGAAGAAATCTTCATGTGACCTGAAAAAAAAAAAGCTGGAGGTCCCTCACAGGATGGCCCAAATTGCCATGCTGTAGATTCATCATTTATCTGGCATAAATTATACTTGAGCATGGGTTTTATAGCCAAGGTTCTGATAAATTCCCTTTGGCTACTGAAGAGACTTACTTACAAAATGTTTTTTCTGTTTTGCTCTTATTTCACTACAAAAGTAATGAAATTGGGGAACATTGGGAGATAGGAGGGAGGTTTCATATCCGTGGCCCTTGCTTTCTTGGCTGCCTCTGTCTAAGTCTGTCTGCTGTACTAGCAGTTAAACAATAAAAAGCAGTCGTTTGCTCATGAAGCAAATTGGAAGTATCTACATTAATCCCGAGACCTTATTGCTCACCTGCATCTGAGAGAAAAGTACCTCCTTGCAGTCTGTCTGTGAAGTGTAGGCAAGCAGCTATTGAGGGAATTTGCTGAACAGTCTTAAGCAAACTGGCAGTTCTCAGACAACATCTGACGCAATTACATTTTATGTAAAATGTCAGAAGCCGGGGGAAAATGCATCCAGTATTCAAATGTGTGTGTTTATTTCTTCAGCCTCTTCCCAGCCATCTCTTCTGCACCCGGCCAAAGTAGGATGTTTTCACCAAAAATGCTGATAGTTACATCCATTCACTGTTGGCTTGGTAGGATGAAAGGAGTGATATAAATGGTATCCTCCGCTTGAGTTGCACCTTGTTTCCTCAAAGGGGAGAGGCATACTCTATCTTGCCAGTCATCCTCTTGGTCTTATTTTCTGTTCAAAATACAGAGCAATTGTTTGATGAACTCCAGCAATTCTTGCCTTTTCTGGTCCACAGCCGTTCCTGTGAGATAACTTCATCTTGCCAACAAACAGAAATACTTCAACTCCACTGCTCAAAAGTTGTCTATCCTTGTGAGCAGTATTTTTTTTGCCATAAATCTTTGTGCCTGAGATAGCATAGGGAACAGGAGACTGGTGTGAAAGGTATGCAGCAACAAAGCTCTTCACCTCTTGAACAAAGATTTTACCTCTTCAGTGAAGCTTAGAAGGCTGTTCAGGGCACCTACAGAAGACCATTGATTATAGCTTGTGTAAACCTGTTACCAGGCAGAAAATGGCCCCAGTTCAAATCCTTAACATTGCTCATGATAACACGTATATTCTAACTCACTCATGGGGGGAGGGCCCATCTCCTCTGCTGACTTGCAGCCTCCAAGCAGATCCTAGCCAGGAAATTCTTTTCCCAGCTTATTTGCTCTCTGGCACAGCGCAGCAATCTCAGTAATGTGGGGATGAAAACAAAAGTGGCATATGAATTTTGAGCCATTCTGTCAAGCTACCCTGCAGCAATGAGTCTGACAGTTTCAGCTCAATTTAAATTAACTTACCAAAGAGGTTTGGATATTTGCCTCTTATAGTTCTTCCATTTTTGCTTGAAGACTTACATATTTAATTTTTATCCTAAGGTGTTTATTTTTCCCCAGGCATCCTCTACTATACGGATCAGTTTTGTACAATTGTTTAATTATGAACAGTGCTTTAGAAAAGCATTGGAATTTCAGCTTTATGGGGAGCTGTGCTTAAGCAAGATCAGAACCTTGAAAGATACTTCTGCTAAGTGATGGGCTTTACTCATGAGCCAGTTTCTACCTTCAGTTCCACCCTATTCTTCTCTGTCGTGTGGAAGTCTGGGAAGAATCAATATGTTGAAGGTCCTGTCATCCTCCTGTCTGTGCTGGCATTTTATTCCAGGATATTAATAGTACACCAGAACATTAGGCCCTCAGCTATTTTACAGCTCTCAGATTTGCATCCAAGTAAGTAAATCAGATGAAAATGATGTGATAGAAAAACTGATTTATGTATTTCACCACTGAAGCACACCTGTAGCTCCCATTTGTATGCTTCAACTGAAGGCCGTTGGAGTCTCCTGTTAATTTCAGTGGTCTCAGGATGAAGCCCTCAGTCTTGACCATCTGTGTGGTAGGTCCTGGTTCAGCAGATTCTTAAGGATATGTTTAATTCCATCCCCATTTAATAAAGCAATTAAGTATGTGTTTAACTTGAGTAAGAGGTTGAAGCCTGTGCTGAAAGTCAAGTATGATCTCTGCTGGACTGAGACTTCAGTAGTAATTTATACTAGAGGCTATCCTCATCCAGTATCTGGAAAACAGGGCTTCTACAGGCACACAGCCTGGTAGGTATCGCTGTAGATACAGATCTTTTCAAAACAGACCTGTCTAAAATCCATCCAGGAAAAACACTCTGGCTTGTTTGTGCCCTGTCATGTACACAGGCCCTTCCTTTTACATTAAATATGGCTACATGAGGGCATTCATAATGAAAACGAGTTATTTTGAAGTAAGAACTGGTAGAAGGAATTGAAGAAATGGGAACAGTGACAACAGTGCCTCAGCTCGCCATAATTGCTCCTTTTTCAAAGTCCAGGTGGTTCGTTTTGTTCTGCAGCCCAGAAGCCTCCCAAAATTTACTTCACTCCAGTAAGTACTATGCAAATAAATCTTTCTTCTAATAAAATATGCATGAACATCTGAAATGCAAAACATGTACATAAATTGCCATGTGTTGGCTGAGGCAGAAGAGCTCTATGTGTGACCTGAGCACATGAGGAGCAATTCAAATCAGCTTAGCACTAGTTGAGCTGGCAATCTAGAGGGCTATGAGTGCCTCATTTAAATAAACTTGCACTTGCCAGAGGCTAAAGATACTGCTAAATGAGACCCAGTGAATATCTCGGTGGAGGCCTAAGGAGTTGCCTCCTCCAGTTACTAGCAGCAGTGCTGTCTTGGAAGTTGCCCCTTTCCACAATAAGCAGAACTTCCCCACCTTAGTTGCTTTAATGCCAGTCTCCACCTTTCTTTAAACTGCTGGTGAAGTGAAACTTAGGCTAAACTAAGACTTCACACTGAAGCTGTTAAGGTACTGTGTTCTTTTGACTTCACTGTGAGCATGGCAACCACAAATACAGTATTAGTAACTCCTTAAATTGTTGCATAAAGGCGTAATAAGCTCATCTATTAATAAATACCCTAACAATCAACAGCAATTTCATCTCAGCTGGTGTGGGAGGTCCTGTTACCCTCACAGCCTAGGCCTGTGCCTTTTGTCCTCTGTGGCACACTAGGGCATTGGTCTTTCAAGCTTGCAAATGTCTTTTTAATGGCAATGAGACAGCTGCTGGAAAAAAGGCAACACATCAGCTCATGTTTACAGGTTTTTGGCCAAAATGTCTTTGGGTGGCTAATAAAATACCTAAGCTTTCTTTCTGTGATAATTCAATACTGAAGGCCCTTTATTGGGGCGCATAGTGAAAAGCAATATCTGCCAACCATTCTCTAAAAAAAAAAAAAAAAAAAAAAAAAAAAAAGATGAACTGTTTTATTTCTTCCCTTGTAAGGGTTTAAAAGAACTAAGAGTATCTGCCAGACTTACAAGGAGGTGTATTTTGGCAGTGTGGTGAAGACAAATTCAGATTGTAGATGAGCCAAAGCATGAATATTTCTGCAGCTGAAAACAGGAGTGAGTGCACTGGATGCATGTCATGTCTATGTGGCAGAAAAAAATGATCTGTAAAAGTTGTTTCTTGCTTAAACTACAATTCCATAAAATTTAAAATGCCTTCAGCCCTTTTAGTATTGCGGCCGATTCTAATTGCTTCAGTAGTAGCGTGACTTCTCTGGCCTCTGTAAAACAGTTCCTAATTTAATGCAAGAGATCAAGCTCAAGGCCACTGCAACTCCATTTTAGTACTTCATTGAATATATTGTGTATGTTGTTCATTAAATTGTCAGCTATCACTGCACAGGCAGTACCAATCTGTGTAACTTTGCTTCCCATCTGTGGGTCCGGCACCCCTTCTAGCCACACTGCTCCCAGTAAATAAAAAAAAAGGGGAAAAACATTCCCAGTTTGATGTATTCCCTCTGAAGAATGCTCAAGTTACCCTACCACTGGAGTATTACAGAAGGGGCAATAGCTTCAGATGGAGGGACTCAGACTTAAAAGCTGGTGTTTTCAGTTTACCTGACTGAATTGGCTAAATGGAAAATGCAAGTATTACTGCAGTCTCTTCTTCCAGCAGAATTAGACGATGGGCCATGCTGAGCAGATGGAAAGTGGCAGTCTCCAGTCATTACTACATATCACAAAATGGACATCTGTCACGGCTGGAGTTAGGCACCTAAAGGAATCTCTACATGATCTTCTGCAGGAAGACTTGGGCCTTCTCTGCCCACACCCCAAGCAGGCACGTGCTTCGGACTGAAGAGAAGCTGAGCAACCATGATAAGGGGGCCATAAGCGTGAGTTAAATACTCCCAGCTCCCAGCAGGATTACTAGATCAGGTTTGGCACTCTACTAATGAGAACTACACTCCTGGCTCTAAGTGACTTGTCTCCAGGAGACACAGTTCAGCAGAACCAGTGTGTGACAGAGGCAGGATCGGTGCAAGAGACAGCCAAAATAATGCCTGACCAAAGCATCTTGCCTCCCATGCCCCAGCACACTGGAGACTGTAGATCCAATTCCCAGGTGCTTAATTCCCCTCTTTCACTTCAGAGGGATGACAGGCACTTACCTCCATGTTGTGAATGGCAGCATTTCATTTTGCTTTTAGGTATGGCATTACTAGTTTTACAACATCCAAGATGGCACTAAATATCAATGTGTTATTTTGGAGCTTGCCTGAGGACCAGAATTTGACTTTTTAAAAAAATCATATTTTGTTAGGAAACGTGTTCAGGGGTCTATTAATCTCTCTACAGCTGACACTCAAGGCCGTCTATGCAGCAATCTGTAGCAACACCACTAAACCTGGCACTTTAATTACGGGATGCCAGTTCTTGCTTCTCTGTTGTGAAGTGAACATAAAGTCATCGCTTGTTTCTATTTTTGTATGAAAATGATTCATAATGTAGAATGTATTCTACTACAAAAGGGATGGAAGAAAATAGTTCCATGATACATGTTGGGAGACAGAAGCAATGGCTTGCTGCTGTGATTCACGCTTGAACTGCCCAGGCATTCCAAAAACGGCTTTCTTCACAATTAGCCACAAAATCTGTAAACCATAAAAGGAAAACCATCAGTCTAACAGCAAGTGATTCCGGCTGGCTGCTTGAAATAAAGGAAGGTGATAATTCATAGAGCGGGTGAAATGTCAAAACTTACTGGGCATCTTCTCCTAATTACTTCATAATTAGGCAACCCAAACTGGCTCTTTGCTCTCTAACTGAAAAGACTTACTGTGCTTCAATAATCAATACAGCGTGGTGAGAACCAGTCCCTGATAGTTATTAATGGTTTGTCTATGGCATAAGAGCCCTGTATGCAGCCACTTGTTGAGGACAAGGGCATGTAAGGGATGGCTGAACTGCAGCCCTGCTCCCCTGGGCAGCTGAGGGGCTGCTGCCTACATATTCTCTGTGGAACAGACTTGGCAGAGAGAAGGCAGTGAGTAGGCTGAGCCCTGGCAGATTGCTCTTCCCCCAGCAAAACCAAAATCAAAAACAACACTGCTGAGAGCACTCAGCTGGATGTCAGCTGAAATATGAAAATGTGTGTGTTGTTTCCTTCAACAAGTCTGCATCTTTGGGACCTCCTCAAACTTGGCATAACCAGGTACGTCTCAAGGACAACAGGCTTCTTCCAAGGCTTTTTATAAGATCCGAGGATCTGTAATCTTTGACTAGAAAAAGTTTACAGTAACGAGACAGGGTGAACTCCAGCTATAGCCAAGATGCCCCTCTTACAATTTATAAGCAGAATATTTATTAACACGTGCCTCCCGAGAGCTTTTGATGTGTACTCCGGGAAAATGTACATACACAACTACAACTACAGAAGAAAGGGCAATTTGTTAGAGTTGCTAATTAATTTTTTAAAATTAGAATCAGCAGTGATAATGCTTGTGTATGTTCTGCCCTGTGTCTGTCATACCTGACTCAGCCATGGTCTTGACTGTATTTCTCACAGTACACAGAAAGGCCCTTTTACCTTTTGGGGCTGAATCTTTTTGCTGAACAACAATCTTACAGTACCATTATTTTCTAAATATCAGATGGAAGTGAGAAAAGGGCTTTGTTGGGTATTTTTTATCCTGCAAAACAAATTCTATGCCTTGTCATATTTATAGTTCTAGAAAGAATAGTATCCTTCAGAAAGAAAATAAACATCACTACAGTTCCTCAGTGTTTATTTGAAAGTATAGCAAAGAATTGTAATAATTCCAATTATCATGGGACACATTTTCTCATTTAAGTAAATGCTAACCTTTTATACGAAAATCTTTTAGGATCTCGTTATCTACTCCATGCCAGGTAGCCTATTGTGGTAGGAGAGCCATTCTGAGTAAATGGAAACTTCTTAAATGAGTTACAGATACTGCTATTATACAGTAGTTTGCAACTAATTATCTGTAACATCTTGCAGCTTTGGAATTTCAGCCTGAATCTGGTGTGGTTTATGGACATAATAGAGCTGCTTGGCTGCTGCTTTGGAGAACACATTTATACTTTCTGTGTATTGTTTTGTGCCATAAATGTTCTCATGTGACCTCAAGCTAACAACTTGATAAGAGTTTTTGATCATATACCCTAAGTAATCTCCTAAGCAACTCCTCCCCTTCTCAATTTCATCATCATCATAATGACACAAACTGATGCACCAGTGCAGTGCCACTATGTGTGGAGGCTAGCTTTTCAATTTCATAAATGCATAGCATCATCCTGGGAGTGGCTTAAAATACAGTCATGATCAGGAAAAGGATTTTGGGAAGCAATAACTCTGTGTTCTATATTAATTCTGAATTATAAACATAGCAGAATATACACAAGTGCTACTTTCTAGATTTTTTTTAATCCGGTATTAACTATCAGTAGAAATCAGGAGAAAGCTCTATGATATTAAGTCTCGAGTCTATTGCTACATGTCAGCTTTTCCACATATAAGAATTTTTTCTGTCACTTCAACATTGCCTACATTCTTTTAACTAAAAGAACCCCCAGTTCTTTAACAGTCATGATCCCAAGGATCTGTGACTGTCAGGATTAATGGCTCCTTTTTTTTTTTCTCGGGGGCCTGACTGTGCCAGGAACTGCCTTTCCACTAGTCACCTTTGCTTAATTAATCATCCCCAAGTCAAATTTGCCAAGGTTATACGTTAAGGGCCCAATCTTTTGTTAGCTGCTACCCAAGGAAGCTGCAGCACTTTTTGGTCTAACTCAGAAGGATCATGGGCCTCCAAAAACCAGTTTGGTAATGCTTTTCCTCTTCCTTCCTGCCTGTCATGGAAAGCCTAACCAAGACTCTGAGGCTGCTGTGTAGCAGGACAGCCCTGCAGCTGCTGCTGAGGGTCAGGTCAGCACTGCCCCGGCGGTGCTGGCTGCCGCCACCCGGCAGGCTGCAGGCTCATCTCCCTCATTCACCACGCTCTTCCCTACTCTGTAGTTCAGTTACAACTGTCATACTTGTAAGGCTTGTGCCTCAAGCTCTCTAGTCCTTTTCTGCAAGGTTTTGAAGCTTGTTTTTCCAGTGCTTGGTCACTGCAGTGTTTGTTTTACCACTTGAGTGGCAACCTGTCTTGTGGATTATGCCTATGGCTGTCTTCCCTCAGTAACTGTTCTGCTTGCTTTCCCCAGCACACCAGAAACTTCTGTTTAGCAGGAAACCTTTTTACTCTTCCATGTTCCAAAAGCAGAAGGTAATTTCTGTCCCCCTTGACCTTGCCTGACCAATTTATCTTTTCTTTGATGAACGAGAAAACATACATAATTTATGAACCATTCCCACGTGGCGTAACAACATCCAGCCAAAAGAATTTGTTCCTATCTCCCTCTGACCAGGATATCTGAATCTGACAAATGTATATAGAAATGTCTCTGCAAGCATAGGAGAACCGTGGCAAGCCTCACCACTTCTCTGGGAGACTGCTGCATGCCTGTTTCAATTGGTGGCTATTGGGCGTGGTAATAAGGTGCTTGTACCTTCTTTGCTATTTCTCCTTTGAAGCATACATAATAGCTATTATTAACAAGCGGCAATTGAATCCTTGTCCTAGAATAATAACCCATCAATGAAGCAGTTGTCAAATGAGAACAGCAGTATTTGTAATGGCAGGGTGTAGCGTATGCTGGCTAGCTTGTAGGTTGGCACATACTCTACCTACTACCACAGACATCTGAGGTCAAAATGCTTCGAGAGCCAAGAGAAATCTATTAATATCATTCTAAGTGCTGTGGCTAAGGTCCAGGTAAGGAGAGCCTCAAGAAGATATCTTTAGAGGAGCAAAATTCTGTATTTCCTATCTATATTATGACAACTAATAATCCACTTTAATGGGTAGTCATTAAATGGTCGCTGAATCAGTATCAGTGTAGTTCATCTGCCGTGCAAATATCAGTAACCGTGTATGTGAAATCTGCCAAAACTGTGGTCTGCTTTGGAGAGCTGACTTTTCAGAATGCTTTCCATTCATAAACCTGCCACTTCTGTCATGCTTTTCCCATATTGCTTTCTTTTTTTCCTGTTCTCTGTCTTGTCCATAGGATTATATTTAGCTTCCTACTAATTTTTATTTCAAACATACCAACTTTGATCTATCTGATTTTTTATTCTAAATGATCAACATGAGAAAAATTATGACACAAAATCTAGGGAAAATGCTGCCTAAGTTTAAGAGAGAAATCCAGTAAGCTTTCTTTTGTAATTATTTAATGTATTTTCTGTTTACTATTTGTCTTAAGGTTGGTCTTTAGGATAGAGGAGTCTAAGCTTCCCAGCCAAGGTGACAGGAGTATTTGATGGCACATTCATTTATGCAAGCTGATGAAGGCTAATTCTTAGTTAGACCGCAAAGGAAAGACATCATTCAATTTTTTTACCGTGCGTCTCATGACATTTTAGATTCAAATGGGACTTATGTGGTTCATGAATTGCCCTTAAATCATCTACATGCTGTCACTAAGCATTTTCTTAACAGCTGTTCTTTCCTTTACTTAATTACTTATCAAATGTCAAAATGTGATGGCTGAGTGAAATGTCCCGTTATCTGAACAAACCCTAACTTCAAAATCATTTTCTGTAGACAAACAAAATGAAGTGCTACATGAAAAATCATGAGATGCTCTGACTGCACAAAAGCTTCATTTTTATGCCTGACTAAACCTGACAATCAAAAAATAAGGGAGGGGAGCAGGGAGAGTTAATAAATATACATCGCCCTACCTAATGGTTATTTAACAGGCTCAGGCTGGACCACAGCTGTTAAAGACCAAGTTGTTGGATTTTTTTTCTGGAGATGAATATGAAAGCCTTCTATGGAAGCTTATAACTCAAAATTGGCTGGTGGAAGTTGTTGGGGTTTTTTTTAGATGACTATTTCAAAATCTGCTCAGATACAACAAAATGTGTGTTTTCATTTAAGATGGACCTGAAACTTCTGGAGAAGCTGGCATGGCTGTAATAACTGATCGACATTACCTACATCTGATATGGCTATAAAACTATTATTTGGTTTTGGTTTGGAACAGGATTGAGGATAGAATTATCTGTTCAAAAACATAGTTCAGCTCATTTCACAGTAAAAAAAATAACATAGCCATTAGGAAGAAACATATAGATGGGGGGGAAAAAAGCATTACATAATATACTAAGGCTATTTTAACATAAGTGTTTTTCCTCTTCACAGAGTTGCTATATATTTTCTTAACAGCTGAGATCCAAATATAACTAGGAATGCCTTTTCTGAATTGCTTTCGATTGCTTCGATTACAGAAATCTCAAGTTTGGGCTTAAAATGAGGTAAGAATGTGTAGAGGAAAGCTTGAGTAATGGTGTAGTTTGCTGTCAACATCTGAAAACGAGTGATATGGACAGGATTTCAGTTTCATATTAGGAGGAACTTCCCTAAATACTGTTCCTTGTTAGTTCTCCTCTAACCCCAAAATAACAGATGCTGAAATACTGTGAGGGTTTTATACCTGTGTCTCTGAAGTCTAATCAGAAATAAGCCTTTAATGTGTCACCGGCAATAAAAAAGTGAGGCCAGAATCTGTTATATATACAAAAGAACTGTAGCTTTATAGGATGAGTCTACATTTATTTTAAACCTTGCATTTATTTCTGTGAATGAAAAGTGGGGATCAGAGTATCTCAAGAATGAAATATCTGTTTGTAGCTCTGCCCTGCAAAGTGTAGCTCTCATTTGCACATCTAAAGCCCACCAGTTAAAAAGCTCTAGTGAAACGAGCAGAGCCTCGTCAAGCCCCGCAGCAGCAGCTCTGGCTGTCCAGCAAACAAAGGCAAGAGGACTATGGTAAAAAAAGATGACAGGCAGTGTTTTGCTCTGAGGACTGGAAAAGAATGTACCAGCATGTGCTGCCTTACTCTGAGACTGTGCTAACTCACGAAATGTGAGTATGACTCCCTGGGGAGAGAGAAGCGAAGAAGTAATATGAAAAGTGTTTATATCCCTACCAGGCATTCACAACGCCAAGGAGGGGAAACTGAGGCAAAGGGTTATTGCCCACCGTGCTGTCAGCAGCCATGTTTTCCTTTCATTCTGTATAGAAGCAGGAGCTTATTTATCACTCTTTTGTTACTCCTTTCCCCTCCCTTCTTTACTTGTTAGGAGGGAAGTATGGCCTATCATGGGAGTCCAGGTAAGATACATTCTTTTCCAATTCCCTGAGCAAGCATTTGATAACAAAGGAAATCTTCCTCCTCTTTGTTGCTATACCTAAGAAAACAGTTGCATCTACTGTTTATAAGTAGCAGGGTATTCTGTGCAATCTGAATGCAGTCTGAACAATGATGAAATATTTAGAAATTAGTTGTTTGTGATGCACTGGCAGATAATGGACTTCTCAGCTTCTTGTTTACACTGCACCATCCATATGTAATGTTTGATAATGTATTTGCTGTGACATTGGCATGATTATCTGCATCAGTTAAAATGAGTGTTAATTTATAACCAACTGTGATTGGAGTACTGTTCCATGGCACTCACAAGAAGAAATGTTCCATTAATCAATCTAAGAGACTAAAGGACAGGGTTTTTAAAAAAAAAAAAATTAGCTGCCTAGATGTTCTTAGTAATTTCTTTTAAATCCTGGCATGTCTTCAAAATACTCACTTATTCTGAAACCAGTACTCATAAAGTTTCTTCCTTGTGCATGGGTTTCCATGAAAGTGTTTGCATAAATAAAACTACTATAAAAAATATGGAAGACTCAAAAATTAAGACAGTCATTTAAAGTGCTATTTGGAAATTAGAGAGACCCCTGAACTGAGAAATAACGACCTCCTTTTACTCCTGGACATGATAATTTAGCATATACACCGCAGATTGTTTTTCCTTGATTACATGCTCATTCTCTGACCTGCACTGAGGACGTGCAGGATGCGTAGCACACTGTAAAGCCAGGCTGCTTGGAACCAAATGCATGAAGCAGAAGTTCCTCATCAAGATCAGTGCTCATTCTTTATTGCTTGATTGTTGTGATCTTGTAGTTTCCAAGAGCTATTAGGCATGTTGTTTGTTTAAAAAAATGAAGCAGCAACAAACAAACTTCAAGTGCATTGAGATGATTCACATCACAGCTATGGTGCTCAAGATATTGTGAGCTACATATGTTAAAGAATAAATTTTGAGAGCATTTATCTCACTCCAAATGTCTTTTGCTGTTGATGGGTCACGTAAGGTCTGTGAGTCACCCAGTGCACTTAATCACTGTGGCTAATAATTAGAGAAAAGGAGCTCCCCATGGAAGCTATTGTGTAATGTTGATTTTAATAGGTCCTTGCCCAAGCCTACCCTTTTCCATGAAGTGAGGGCTATCTCCTAGTATCTCTGCCTCATGAATAACCCCGGTGACTTAACTGTGAATGAAACACAGACTATTGTGAAAGCCCGACTCCACCAAAGACAGTGGGAAAACCCGCATTGCTTGTGGTGAGGACAAGATCTCACCTGCAAGGTCTTGCTGTGCCCGGCTCTGGCAACTGAGATGAGAATCACGGGACCAGTGTCCTTTCATGTCCTCACTAAGTGAATGGGGTGAAATGCTTGCCAGCTGTGCTGGTACCAGTCTCAACCTCAGAGGTACTTCTTTATCTCTTTGAGTCTCGGGTACTTTCTATCGACTGACAGCATCTGTCTTTTTTGTATCCCCGGCTGAATCCTGCTTTCAGCCAGGTATTTCCACAAAGTCTGTGTGAGCTCTAATCCCTGCTTCAAATCTGTTGGGATGGGGTTATGGAACAAATCTTGCAATCGCTGCACTGACACTTGAAGAAGTGGTGCCAAGTTTTGCCTGGCTGACTGTCCCCTGTACAGTGAGAGGGGCTGTGTGTTCCTCACAGGAGGGCTGACATTGATGTGGCAGAGCAACACCTGGAGCAGGATCCCTGATGCAGCTCACATGTACAATAGGCCTCACAGTGTTGTGACTCATCTGGGGTTTTTTTGAGGCAAAAATGTAAATGTCTGGGCTACAAGACAAGAGCTACACAAGAAGCTTTGCATTCAGCAGGCTTAGGAACCCAAAGCTGCTGCTGTGTTTGGGCACATAAGTTCCCGAGTAAATTTAATTCAGATTTTACTCCTAGCAGGGGTTGTTCACTTGCTCTGTAAATAAAGCCACCTTATTTGGGTAGCCAGCAAGGTTTTAAAAGACTAATAATAGATCCCCAGGTTAGAAAAGTTTGACCTCGAGATTTATTTAGGATGTAGGACTCTCATGCAAATTGTAGCACAGGGCAGGGAGAGAAATATAACATCTGGTCTGGTTTTATAGCTTCTACTCTAATGCATCATGGCAAATCCATTTAAGTAAGCTATACAAAAACACCATCACTTCTGCTTAATTATAAATCTGTTGCATATCATTTTGCGTTTTAAAAATGAATATGGATAAAGAGACTTACCTCTAATCTATATTGATCTCTATCAAGAGATGAACAGATGATGAACTTAAACCATCCAGTTCTATTCCAGTGCATTTCCCATCTGTACAGAAATGGAAAAATGTTTACTGTAATTAAGACCTAACACTTCAAGTAAACGATTATGGTAGTAAGAGATATTTAAAAGGAAAAAAAAAAGGCAGCAAAATCACGTGAGAAAACATTGTTGCATATTGCCAAGGTCAGTTGACACAAGAATACAGAAGGCGGGAAATATGCTCGTCAGTGTGAGTAATGGGCTGTGTTCTTCCTCCTGGCGAAATGCATAAAGGTGAGCATATTACTTAACATCTGCATGCTTCAGTTCTGTCTCCTCCAAAATGGGGATAATTGCTCTCTAAAACGTATCTGAAAGCACTATTTTGCTTTTATTCTGATACCGTATTAGTCAGAGGAAACAATCACTCACCTTTCAGGTCTAACACTACATTGCGAAAGACACACAAGTAGAGTGCTGGAGAAGTGGTAAAATTCAAGCATATGAGAGACAAAAGGGCAAATGACACCCATCATAAGCTGGAAAGTCCAGGAGGGCATCAAACTGTGTTCTTTGTATGAAGATTCTCACTGACTTACGTTTATAAATATCACAACATCTTGAAATGGTACCTAGAAAATTCTGTCTGCCAGGAAAATTATTTACTGTGTTTAGTGGATGAAGAATCCTTCAGTAAGATGGTGGAATTTCTGTTCCAGAGTAGTATGTGACCTGATTGGCACTTGTGAGTCCTATAATCTGGCACTCCCATCTGCCTAGATTTGGAGAAAAAGATCTCTATTTACTCTACTACCAAGACTTCCTTATCAGCTATGACTTGAATTCTCACCAGTGTCTGGGTACTTGAGGTAGCCCTGGAGCCAATTAGCATGTGCTGTACTCCACACCCCCGAACAGCCCTTCCTTTGGTGAACGTTATTTAGAAAACTGCAAAACTCAACACAATGATTCTTTCTCTGGAGACAAGAATCATCACAGTACATTTATTTCTTCCTTGGAGAAGGAAATATATACACAGCTCTGTTTTCTTCTTAATTTCTGAAGCTGCAGGAGATCATTATCTTATTTCAATGTACTATTCCAATTACTTTCATTTTACAATCCTGTAAAATTCAAAATAACATAAAAAATCCTAATATACCCATATGGATATAGAAGTGTTATATGTAAGACTTTGTACATTTAAAGCCAAGCAGTTTAAAAAGAAATCCATTGTCATTTATTTGTGCTTGCTTACTTGCATTACTTTTCAGCTTGGGTAATACCAATTAGATGGTTTATGATTATTTCACATTGAATTTCACTGCAGGCTCCCTCTGCACCAGCACAGCTCTTCAGTGGTTCACTGGTTGCAAATCCTGTGGGGGGAAAATTTATTTCTTTGTTGGAAGATAGAATTTCGTATGGAATTTGTTTAAACTGCTGCTGCCTGCTGATCAGTCCTGGTCTTTATCACAAACTCATTAACATGTCGGCCCTGGTACTGTGATGGATGCCTTGGCAAATGCCGGATCTGGCTTGGAAATCCCTGCGATGCCAAAGAATTAAATCCCAGACCCACTGAGTGCCAGGAGTGAGGAATGAGTAAAAGAAAATAAGTTTAAAAATATAAGTAAATGAAATCAGAATTGGGTTGTAATTCCTGGACATGTTTTCTGGGCTTTCTGTTTGCTGGAGGCAGCGTGGCTCAGTGTGCACTCAGCAGAGACTGAAGGTCTGTGAAGACCATGGACAAGTCATTTCATCTTTGGTATTTTGGCTTCCTTTATCCGTGGAGATAATGGCACCTTTAATTTGGAGCTCTCCATGTGAAAATGCACATTCCAAGGCACTAGATGTTGTGGAGTGAGACACGGCACAAGAGAGGCTGGGCTGTTATTTCAGTCTTTCAGACCCTTTTGCAACACGGTATTCCTAAAGGAAGTCCTTTTCTAACAGCCCTGGGAGCTTATGGCTCATTCTTCCCTCCTTAATCTGATATTTGTTTGTCATTTGTGTGGGCAACACCAGGGCCTGGGAGCTATACACCCACAGGGTGGTTTCCAAAGCAGCCATGAACTATTGCAGGCTTGGGTCAGGAGCACATCATCTTCATCAGCTTGCAAAACAGCATCAGGAATACAAGGGGGAAGGCAATGCTGCCTCTCTCCAGACAGAATTTCTCACCTGGGAGAACCTAGGAGGGGGTTCAGAGGAACTGCAAATCAAGAGGGAGCTGTAGGCCATGAGGCTCAGGGGAAGGAAAAATACTCAGGGGTATGGGAGGAAAGGCAATCGAAAAATTTTTCTGAAAAAAAAAAAACCTGAAAAACTTGAACAGCCCTCTGGCAGGGCAAGTAGAAATAAACCTGACAGGAAATGACAAGAAACTGCAATTAGGTAAATGTTAATAAGAAAAGAAGGCTCTAAACTTAAGGGAATATTATTATTGATGGTAATAGAAGATGGTGCAAACTCTGCAAGTTTTGTTTTCTGGCCTGGTGTACTTAGTTCTATGTATAATTTAAAGTATTGACTTCAGTGGGAATACTTGTGTTCTGAGAGCCCTGTGTGTGTGTTATGTATCTGTTGGAGCCTGGGGCTCTGGCGGGAGTGGTGCTCTCTGTGCTGGTTAAGGCTGCTAAAATGTTTTTAATTCTATTTTTACTCCTTCTCCAGTGCTTACAATTGCTTATAACTTTCTGAAACTTTATGTACTGAGCTGAACTCTCCCAGATGGTTTCCTTTTGAAACTGGTTTCACGCATGGGGGCAACAGGAAAACCAGTTCAGCCATTTAAAAGCAGGAATGGCCTTTATTTCCATGCACTGGCTTTAAATATTTCAGAAATGCTTTCCAATCCATACATTTGTTTCCAATTAGAGGTTAGCTTTACAAGGTGTAAGGACCCTCTCTCCTAAGACTTGTAAAACTGAGCATTTCATAGGGATGTACCTTTTTTGATTTACCTTTTTTTTTTTTAATTTAGTAATTTTCTCCAAATAATTTTCTAAAAATTCATCATGCATTGTTCATAAGATGATACAGTGTGCCATGTTCCCAGTGTGGGTGCAGTTTTAGATTTCTGCTTAGGTGAGTGAAATAAACAACTGGGCCTTAATGCTACAAGCAAAGTGGGACACGGCCAAGGGAAACTGTAGAATAAGCTTCTTAAAGTGGAATATATAAATGCACAGTGTATTAAATTCATCACCATTGCTCTTGCTGAAATTAATGTTGCATCATGCTACATCAATGTAATTCTTCTCTATGGGAGCCTGAGCAAAGTCTTGGAAAACTGTGCATTAACAGAGAGGAATTGGTGAGACAAGGTATGTCTTTGCCAATGACAGACAAAAGCAAGCAAGAACCTTCCTGAAGGTGTTTTATTTATGTGGTTACTGGTGATCCTGAGGCAGGAAAAGCTTTCCATACAGTGCTGTTGCTGAGGCTCACTCGGAAAACACTGAACTGCTTTTAAAAGACAGTAAAATATTCTGCTCTTAATTTGATGGTGGAATCTGTAAGGTGGCTTTGCTGTCCTGTGTGTGACTGCCTCATCTGCTGACTGGCGTTGGCAGCGCCTGTGCCGTCCTGATGTACTATGCCAGGAAGGTGTCTGGCTGCTGAGAGAGGGAAAATTCCTTCTTCTCTCAGCTGATCCTTTACATCCTTCTCTGGTGGCAGAGTTTCCTTTGCAGCAGTGAGAACAGCCTATATCACCCTGGTACTCTGTGTGAAATGGAAAGAACAGAAATTTGGATGCTGTGGTATGCCATGTCCTCAGGCCACCATGCTTCCTTAGGAGCAGAAAGGTGAGCATGGCCACGGGTTGCCACCCTGTCCAGGGAAGCTCTGTGAACAAGCCACAGCATCACAGAAATGCCTTTTCCCCATTTCATTTGTCTCTCACAGTTTTCCTGAATCTTCCTCCCTGTGAAGTTTCTCTTGGCTGGTGTGATGCTTTCCACCTAGCCAGGAGTGGAGATGGGTTCCCCTGATACACCCGAGGAAAAACACATATTGTTGCGTGTCATTTCTTTTTCATATGGAAAGACAGGGCAGAAAGAGGGTGGGGCAGATGGGTGTAACTGCCTTGAAAGAGAGAAAGGACAAATGGAGAAACATGGGAGTGAGAGAGCCACCCTCATCAAGCATCATAAATTGCTTTCATTGTGACACATCAAAGCAGAAAGCTTTAATATCTTCTGGTATTTCTTGCTACAGGAACCCTTCCGAAGAGTGGGGCAACCCTAAGCAGATTTGCTCTCAGTATCAGGTGGGCCTGGTAAATGTTCTTGTCCCTGGTATGAAGGGGGGACTTTGCAGCCTGTGAAGGATTTGTAGTGGTGTTATTGGCTCTGGTAATGAGTAACTAGCTAAAGCCTTGTGATAAAACAGAGTGGCTTACCGCACTTAAGGACATGGGAGACATTTTAGATACTGGCCATAGTGTGGTCTAGCACTTATCAACCATTTCTGCCTGTGCCCTGCCTGCCATTTCTGCAGCATGGTGTTCCTAAAGGGGTAAGGGAAGGGACTTCTTGCTTGGGTCTGCATGCTCCCCAGCTTGCCTGCAGTTCTGTGTTGGTATTAAGGAAACAGGGCTTTGTATTTCAGGCTGCCCTCCATGCCCTGGTGTTTATCTTATGAACAAATTGCATTCCCATTCTCTTTTAGCAAGCCCAGGCATTATTTGCTTAGGCTGTACACACTGAGAGAGAGGCCCCTGTGGCTTTACAGCACCTAGCTCAGGGTGAATCCAATCCTTAATCAGACTTTGGACTTTCTTGAAATTTGAATAATTCTAAAGGTCACTGCTCCTGCGGAGGTTGGGAGAAACTTGCTCTCAAAGGAAAGGAAGAGCTTAGGCAGCCATCTCCTCTATTGTGAGCCCTCCTAACAGGGAGGTTTGCCCACGACCACATTTTTTGTCAGTCCCTGTAAGTTATAGATTCCTTTGTGCTCCATGTAAATGACTGGGACAAAGTGTATGTAGAAGAGTCTCATTATGCCTACATGGCTTTCTGGGCAGACAAACTGCATGCCGCTCCTTATTGTCAGGAAGTCAAAGGTTTCTTGGCTTGCTTTATTGCACCACGCCAGACCTGCCAAGCGAGCTGCTGTTAGGACACATCTGTCCACGGGACCTCTTGCTCTTCTTGTACATGAAGGACCTGGAAGAGCTTTCAAGAGCATTTAGAACTGCTAGTCCAGGAAAGAAATTAAGTCAGAATGCTGTAACCAACCTGATCTTTTTCCTGTTTGCAGCAGTGTTAATTACGTCTGGCTTTTCTGTAGTGTTACTTGGTGGGATATTCAATGGCCCAGGGAGCTGCTGTCCTTCCTGCTAACTGTCCTTGGGCTTGACTTAGTTTTCTAGGAAAGATCCTAAGATCCCGCTTCTGAAGCCCTCCCACCACCCTGCTTGCCTCAGTGTGGAGAAGTCAGCAGCTTATGTGCTTGTGCCTTGCCACCAACACTTCAGCTATTGTCAGCTGAAGACAGCTCTTGACTTGTGCCAGGTTAAGGGCTGGCCTTTGCTCTCGGGTTACCTTCGCTGTGAACAGATCTGCAGTGCCTGATTTAATGAGTGTCTGTGAGAAGCGGTTACACTGCCCTCTCCTTCCTTGAATGGAAGGAAAAGACCAATGAATAACTCAAACCTGCAACCTGATCTGTAGGTTTTTAGCCATCAGTAATGTTTCTGCTGGTGTAACCCTGGGGTTCCCCTTTGAGCGGGTGAAGTGGTTCTGCTGTTCCCTCATCTCCCGTTTGAAAACAAACCTCATGGTCTGTGATACTGACATTCTTACTGTGTAGTGAAAATATATCCTCTTATGGGTTCAAAATAAACAGATGTCTCTCTAAAATGGTAGTGCTGAGTAGAAATTGATAGAGATCAATGCCTGTGAACTTTGGTACAATAAACCTCCTTGTGTTGCTGTTTGTCTGAACGTGGCTCCCATTGTACTGACGTGGCTGTCGGGTAGGTAGCAGGGAACGCATGGCTGAGTTTTCTTTATAGTTGCTTTCAAATATTTATCTGCAGGAGGATAATGGGAGAGCTGTGTTTCCTCTTGTCGTCAGAATTTCAGAAAGGATTTTAATCCCCTGCACTCCTGCTGCTTGCAGAGCCCTGACAAAAGTGGCTTGATCCTGCTGGCACAGGACCACTTCTCCTTCTTCCCTGCTGCCCCCAGCAGGGACGTACTTGGACTTGCCAGACTGAGCAGCGTACTGTGAAAATATGATAGTTTGGAAACTTGACTGAATATGTTTTTCTGGGCTGTAAGGTACAATCAGTGAGATCTAACAGGGGCTCCTGGTCTTTCCCTTCTTTTTCTTTTCTGTGTTCCTCCACCTCCCTTTTAACTGGTGAGTAAATGAGTGAAGCTGGAGATAAACAAATCTCGACTCCAGTGCAAAATGTAGGTGTCCAGCACATCCCAGGACTGAGCACTGATTTCCCTCTTGCCAGCATGGCCATTAATGTGGGCATGTATTCAGATGACATAGACCTGACTGCATATTCTGTTCCAGGTGCTTACAACTTATGAAGGATCTAGAATTAATAGTTTAAAACCTGGATTAAAACCTCAAAAGCTGCTGCAAGACTGGTATGCTGCTCAGGTTCAAGTCAGCGCTGAGATGATACCGTTAGATACTGTTTACAATAGGTCTTTCCACAGGGACTGCCTTAACTTGCTCTCTGCTGATTACTGTTTAGTGTCTCGTTTTTCCTCCAGTCTGAAGGTCTCCTCTTCCTTTGCTGTAGCTCCGGGTGGGCATCAAGAGTTTTTTTGTGGCTTTGGAAGTACCCAGCACTGCAGCAAGGCAGAGCATCAGCGTGCCCGGTCTTTGCGTTAATGATTGTGTTAGGGGCTATGTGCTAACAGAGATAAGGATCGTGTGCGGCTCCCTTCTGCCTCCCCAAGCCCTCAGAGTGACAATGTGAGCTCCTATAACATCATAAAACGCAGTTCAGCAATTACTGTGAAACTAGGGGGAGAACCTATGAACAGCCTGCCTCTGCTTCTCAAGCTGCCCCTTTTGCGAGGCACACGCATGACTGTGGTGCTGGTACACAGGGAACAGGGCATGCACAGTGGCAAGAAACAGAGCCATGTGTGTATTGCTGCATTGTGATATGCCACACATGCTCTGTGTTTTCACAGAGTGTGTGACAGGAGGGGCTGCAGTCTCTTTCCAACAATACTGGGTTTTTCACAGCTGCTACCCTCCCTTTATTCAATGCATCTCACCCCCGCACTAGGCAGGAAGGCGGTTCTTCTCCCCTGAGTCCAGACATGAAGTAAAATTCATCTCTCCTTCCTGTTTCATAAAAGAAGCAGCCAAGGAAAGGCTCCTTTAGCTGCAGAAAGCTGCTGTGATCTCTCTCTGGAACTCTCCTTGCAAAGCACAGTCACCAGCTGCTGGGGCCCAAGGCTTCAGAGAGTTGAGAAGGGCCCATGTGCTCATACGTATTTCCAGGACCAATTACTGTGTAGATGTGTGTTATGCTGACATTATGGCTCACAGTGGTAAAGTACAACCTGGTGATAGAAAGGGAAAAAATTTCTCTGTGAGGTAACTGAGAAGTAAAACCTTGGACTCTCAGATGCAACACAGATCAAGGTATAATACTAGTGTTAAGCTTTGCCCTGTTAACTGCTTGATAGAATAGTGGGTTGATAGATACCAAGATGGTATCTAAAAATCATATTTAAGATTGTGTGGGGTTTTTTTTTCCAAAACAGGGCTCTTCATCACTCTGCGCACACAGTAGCGGTGTGTCAGGGGAACACCTAACACTTGCTAGATAAACACATCGCTCCTCTCCACGTGGGAGGAGCAACCACAGAGCTGCATCATGCCGAGACCTGCTGGGTGCTTCTCCATCTGCAACCTACTTAGTATGCAAAGATACCTTTTCTGCAGTGAAAAGGCTTTGATTCGCCCAGGTCCAGATCACTTTATTAGCATTGCAAAAATGCTGAGAGCCTATACAGCTCTTCAAACAACAAACCCTTCTGCTCGGTTTGATCATCTGCTACATGTGTGATCCTAGCAGAGATAATTTGGAAAGGTGTGTTTATTGCTTTGCACTTAGCAGATAGGGATTTGTGTGGCAGTTTCACAAACATGCCCTTGGCTAAAGTCTGTTGCTAAGCAATAGTTTAAGATAAGGAATATATACAAATCCCCACATTTTCAGTTTTTAGGACTCCAGGTACTCATATGAGAGAGGTATAGCAACATCCTGCCTTTGTCCAGAGCCCCCAAAAGGAATGTTAATCTTCATTAGCCTGGGAACAGCATTAAAACATAAGAATATGCTGTGTGTTCCCCCTCCTGCAGCCAGCTGCAGTGCACAGCAGAATAAACAGGTCAGACGAGTAACCAGCTCTACTCCTCACCTGAGGTGACAAGGTACAGAGAACGGACATCTCCTCCCTGAGCCTTTATTTATGGCAGACTTTTGCACATGGAGATGGTAGAATCACATATTAGTTTGGTTGGAAGGGACTTTTAAAAGTCTTCTAGTCCAACCCTCCCTGCAGCGAGCAGGGACACCTTCAACCAGATCAGGTTTCTCAAAGCCCCTGACCTTGAACGTTTGCAGGGACGGGGCATCCACCACCTCTCTGGGCAACCTGTTCCAGTGTTTGACCATGCTCATTGTAAAAACATTTCTTCCTTATATCTAATCTAAACCGACTCCTCTTTCAGTTTAAAGCCTTTCCCTTTGTCCTATCATTCCATCCCCTTGTAAAAAGTCCCTTTACAGCTCTCTGGGAGGTGCTGTAAGGTCTCCCTGGAGTCTTCTCTTCTCCGGTCTGAACCCTAACTCTGTCAGCCAGTCTTCATAGGAGAAGTGTTTCAGCCCTCTGGGCATCTTTGTGGCCCTTTTCTGGACTCCCTCCAACAGGCCAGGGTCTTTCTTCCTCTCTCTCTCTCTCTGTTTCTGTGCATGCCATTCATGTGGCCCTGGTAGCTAGAGGTCACCTCTGGAGCATGTCTGTCACCCGTGTTGCCTTGTGCCCATCAGCCAGTGAGTCACCTCATAAGGGAAGGGCAACTCCCCCATGGTGGCTCTCTGCTGCTCGAGTCTCATGGATCGTGTCAGCCACTTGGGCCGTTTGCATCTGAAACCAAGCCTGCTTCTGCATTCTTCACCTGCCCCATAGCCCTAAGTCACCCAGTTTCACCTCATGCCCCCCAGACAGTTTTCTCTGCTTTATGGCCTGCCATGGGTGGATCCGAGCAATGCTGTGGGGCAGGAGGCAAGCCCCATCCCTGCATTTCAGCAGAAGCCTCATGGAAAGACTTCTTGTCTTCTGCTTTCCCCGTTTCACCAGTGTGTGTGAGGGAATAGCGAGTAGCTGCAGGAGCTTGGCAGCAGCAGTGGACACGAGCTGAACTGACACATAGGGTGCAAATAGAGTCATAAAGTATATGTGGCAGTGTGATGCATATTAAAGCGATTTGCAGGGTAATGTTTCCCTGACTGTATTCTTAGTAACAGAGAGAAGTGATCTTCCCACCTTCCCACCTTCGCTCTAGGCACATTACAGTGCCCAGCAAAGAGGCTCTCAGGAGCTGGAGGTAGTGCTGGCTCCAGAAGTCTTCAAAGCCTGGGTTTGCAGGGCCCCATCTCTCATGGCCAGACTGTGTCCTGCAGCTGTGCTCTATGCAGAGGCCCCGTGCCATAAGCCCACGAGTGAGCACATGCCATCTCCTGTTGCTGCCTCTCAGTGGCACATATAACAACATGCCCAAGAAATGACTGTGTTCCCTCAGGAATAAGGAAGGACCAGCCTGGCTAAAATGAGAGGAGAAAATTTTATATCCGCGTAGTTACTAACTCTTTATTTGGAAAAACAGAGCTGTCTGGTGCTTCTTGGACCTTTGGCTTAATATTAAAATGACTTTTGCACAAACCTCCTCCAGCTCCTTCCCAGAGGAGAATAGAAGTTACCATTTTCTTTCCATGGGCTCTTGCTTCAGAGCAGAGTTTTAAAAACTGGCTTGCAGCTGCCCTCTCCAGTGAGGCCACAAATGAAGCAACTGCATTTTAGCTCAGGAGATGTTAGCCCCTCAGTCTGCAGGGTGGGTCACTAAAATGCCAGCTGGCAAGAGGTCAGTGAGCTTCCCTGGATTATGTTCTAAAGCAGGCAAAAGGTCTTTCTCTCACCTGCTCTTTCCAGATCTGAGACCTCCAAAGCTCTGGCCATGAGATTGCTAGCATAGAAGGTGTGTGTTGTGGGGGGTGGGTGTGGTGGCTGGAAAGAAGGACAATAATGTCTTTTCTTTGGTATATACATAGTTCTTCCAAAACCTGCGGCCAAACATTAGAAAATCATTTTCTGCCCATGGCCTTGCTTGGTGAGCTTCCCTTTGGTTGAGGTTTGAAGGCATATCTGGAAACCACCTAGTCTCACCTCCTTCTCTAACCAGAGCAGGTAGGGTTTTATCTGTTTTATCTGTTTCCAAGGGTGTATGCCCCACAGCCTCTCTTGGGAACCCATCCCTGGGCAACTTGACCACTCTCACTGAAAGAAGTTTGGTTTCATGTTTAAATGGAATTTCTGGTATTTCCCTACCACCAACAACACCCCCTTGTGTGAGCTGGGCCAGGAGTTCCTGCCTCTGTGTATCTGCCCAAAGAAGGAAGGATCACCTTTCTCTGTGTGCTGTTTCTGGGATGCTGCATTTGTTCCCATGTCAGCCATCTACCCTCATCTCTCTCAAGCAGAAAGAAATGGCAGTAGCTCCTCTTGGCTTCCAGTAGATTTAAAGTCTGCTTAGATGTTTCATACAGGCATATGAAGTTGTATGTGCACAGCCTAATTTAAAACACAAGTTCATCTACTTAGTATGTCCTTTACAGTCTCTGGTGATGGTGTTCTGGATCACCTTCACGCTTTAATGCCAATGTGAACAAAGGCATCTTGAGATCATGCCCTACCTTTCCTGCAAGTAACTTTTTAACCTGATAAGAATACTACTGTCATACAGCCTCTAAAGCCCAACAACACAAATGCCTGGGCTGCTGTTAACGAACATGGCGAGAGCGTATTCTCCTGGGAGGGTTTGATCATGGAGGTTACTTTTGTTATATCCAATTCCTCTAAATATATCTCCAATTTTCCTGTCTCTACATCAAACGTTACATGTTAAGGAGCCTCGAATAACAGCTGCTGCCACTCATGTTAACTGAGAGGAGCACAAGACACTGAAGTGTCTAGTTTCTCATCACTTTACAGGACGGATAAAAGTATCTGTTGTACTGACTAGTCCATCAAATATAAATGATGCAGATAGAGTGGCTGTTTACACACAGCGATCTATTTTAGTTAAATTGAAAACACACACAGGGGAGCGTTTCAGCTTTGTGGATAGAAAACACTGGAAACGTCAGGAGTTTCTTTGTTTTGTCTTTTCTGTTTGCCGGTGACAATGGGCATTTAGGGGTGCCCAGTCTGTGGCTAGGAGAGGATGAGCTATCTTCTTCTGGGACAAAGGTCAAAATATTGTGAATTATCCAACCAAATCTCAAGAAATTGAGGACGAGGTGCTCGCCTCCTTTTACCATTCTAATTTTACCAGAATACTCAGATCTTTTGTACATCATTAACATAAGCATTTACAAAGCCGGTCCCTCTGGAGGATGACAGCAATTGTTTTGCTTAATGTTTAATGGCTTCCTCTCCCTCTGGACTCTGTGCCAGGGCATATTGTAATGAACGAGCTCTGGAAGAATATTATAGCCTCACTTCATTTATTAGGACACTTTACATAGAAATTTATTTTGGACTACCATGAATTATATAAACACACAAATTAAAGATACATACGCAGTAACTGCTTGCAGAGAGCATTGTCTGCAGCAAACTCATTAGGAGAATGAATTGCTCTGTATAAAGTCACTTAACCTTTGTGGATTTCCCGGTACTGTGTTTATTCATGCCCTTGCTTTATTTTGAAATAATATCTCTGTGTTATCTGAAAACACGCTCCAGACTTGAAAATTAATGTACAGCATGAAGATTTCCTCTGAACATACTAATTGTATTGAAAACAAAAAGTAATGAGGTCTCATTCTGCGCTCCAGTGTCCGTGTATGGAGGAGTACAGATGTGTCCACCTGTGCAAAGACTTTTAAAAGCAGAGTCGAGTGATACAGGGCTAAACTCCTTCAGAGGAGGAAAAGAAAAAGATTGAGAGTAAAAGGCTGTGGTTTCCATGGGCAAATGTTAATTACAAGCGGAAGGCTTCACTGAATAGCCTTTATCACTGGGCTCAATGGCTAACGTTCTGCTGTGGAAAATATTTCTCCAACAGCGAATGGAGATGAAGGAAAATAGCAGACTAACTTTTTGGCAAAATGTCTACTTCAGTTAGAAAAACAATGCTCAACATGCACATGTTTCTGTCAGGAAGGCTGCTAGCAGGAATATGGCAACTCCAGTAATTTTGCAAGTAGTAAAAACAGGATGTATCAGGAATAGCATGCTGGGTACAGAATAACCCACACCAAAATGCTTGGCTGCAGGAAGCTGTGTGTGCACGGAGACCTGCACCCGTAGATATTTTCAGTGTTGAAGCATCACTGAAGCCTTATATAGTAACTTTGTGATAACAAAAGCTAGCGATTAGTCACTCAAAATTTCAAGTGACCTTGGTAACCTGGCTGCCCACTCATCCTGTGGCCTGTCTTGTTTATAGGGAGTGCTGTGACCCAGGTAACTGAGGAGAAGCTGTTGCAGGTGCCTGTCAGGGTGACTTCCTTGACATCTTGCTGCTGACTGCATGGACATACGGGACTATGAAAGGAAGGCAATGGAAAGATTTGGTTCAGTAGGTTTTAAGTCTGTAGCCTTATTTCAAGGACATACTATGGAAATGAAAGCAGGCAGTGACACTGAGGTGTGTTGGAGCAGACTGACATTCCTTGAACCCGCTGTGTTTTTGGGATTTGATGCTGCTTCTGTGACATCGACTTGCTTCTGCCTTTGCTGTGAGAATACCCATCATTTTATGCATGCTGCATCATGCTTATATCTTATATAGCTACAATAATAACCCTGCAGAGTGAGTCAGTAGAGAGAAAAGGTTATTGACTTCCAATGAGAGCTTCCAGATGATATTAATACAAATAGAGTAAAACTTTGGCCTTGAGGGGAAAGCTCCAGCAGAAGGCTACTCGGAATAATTAAACGTATCATGTAAGTCATGTCTTCCTGAAATGAGTTGAAAAGCAATATTAACCTGAGTGAAACTCCAGCCTCCTTAAAGGTCTGAAGCCCTGGAACTGACTGCAAAGGCATTGGGGTGGGCTGGAGGTTGGTCCTGAGGACATGTATGCTCCAGCTGGCAGGACATCTGAGTCTTGCAATCACTTAACTGTGAAATAAGAAATAAAAAAATAAATTAAAAAAAAATTTGCTGCTTCTGCACATTGACATCTAGTGCTTTATCCTTTGCACATTGTGGATTCAGCATGGAATGATTGCCAGCAGGGGAAGGAGGGTCGGTAGGGAGGGTGTTGCAGATACTGCCTGTAAAGTAAGTAGAACTGGAAGGGGGCAGTGGAGGAATCAATGGGATGGAGAGAGGAAGATCTGAACTCCTGCAACCTTGGTGCTCTGGTGTTTCACTTCCATTAGAAAAGGAAGTAGCTTGTAAGAGACTGCTAATGCAGATAGGTTATGGATCAACAGACTTCAATCTCCTATGAATTGCATGAACAGTCTTATTTATTGCTGGAGGTTATAAGAGGTTAACCCTGCGTATTGGGGCTGTAAGATTTCCAAAGAGCAATACAAACAAGGGCTGAACAACTGAAGTGTCGAGTCCGCAAAAGCTCCTGATCTAAACACAGTAATTTATGAAGACAAGTGAAGCAAGGTTACATATTTCTGGTGGAGACTTACAAGAACATCCCTTGTAACTATTTAGATTTTTCTCCTATAAGAGCAAAGGGAGAAGAAGATGATGCTAAAGTCAGTTAGTGGTAGGTCGTCCTTTTCTATAAGAAGAAGCAATGAATTTTAGAGCTGTTCTTTCTAGTGACACCAAAAACAACTCTAATTTTGAAAGTACCTTCATTATCCTGGAGCTAGATGACAATGATTTGTAAGTTGAAACAAAAGCATAACTTTATTTTAGTTATGTTTTAAATGATATAACTGATAATCTTATCAGCACTATCTGGTCACAAATGAGTCTTTTCTAACTATAAAAGTGAAATTCAACTCTTGAACAAAAATGCTTGCTGGATATTGAACATCTCTTTATATTTTAGGTTTTGCATAATGAAGTTAGTTATGGGACCCACTGTACGTGGATGAACATTTCTGTTTTCATAGTATGTTGGTAACATGTTTCTGTCATGTGGGATGACTGGAAGCACAGCATTTTGGTTTTCCGGCTATAATTATTAACATAAGTGAAAATGTGCATACCCACATTTGAGAAAGTGGACAGACTGGCAAATCCACTGGTCAAATGTTCAGAGAGATAAAAGTTGAAGACATTTTTCAATTCAGTAAGACAGACAGCTGTTCACCTCTAATTCAGTAGTGAATGGTGAGCTGTATATGATAGATCCTCTAACTGCTCTATTGAAAATCATGCATACTCCTTGTTTTTACATAGGTTTCACATTTGTTTTGTTTTCTTCTTAAAGCTCTTCAACATGCACACGTTTCCATCTTCCACCTCACTCTTCCAAATGCAATCATCTCTGTGCGTGATTGACCTCAGTGATCACCATGGTTTCCAATTCAATTCAGGTCCCCAAAGAGGTCTTTTAATTAAGAAGCTCTAATAGAATTTCAGAGAAAATGTCCAAGTCCCCAGTCTTCAGGCTGTGAGCTAGAGATCTCAGGGGTGTCTGTGGCCAACTAGTACAAGACTCTGAACATGTCCTTTGTGGAAAGGTTATATCCTATGCAGAAATTTGTGTTAGTGGATCTTAGAGATGCAGACATCCCATGGAAAATTCCTAGGGATCACTCAAAGCTGAGAAGTTCTGTAGTAGGCTGCTGTTAAGCAGTGGGTAGTGACCAAGAGACTGTCGAGGTGGAAGCAGGCACACACAAAAATGTCTGTGTATGAAACTCCAGCTACAGTTTGTGTAGGGTACTTGGCCCAGCTTGCAGTCAGCTCAGTAATTGCAGATGTGTACATAAGTAGGATTTCCAAAACTGCTCAGGATTGGTCTCTGTTTATTTCAGTGGGGACAATCCCACCCTGTGTGTGTGTGCAGGTGTGCAGAGCAGCATATGCTGATGTTTACTCAGCAGTTGGTACTAATCTCCAGGAAACAACCTGTGCTTGCTGGACTGTGGTTGCGATGTTTGGTAATGTTGTGCAGAAGTACTTGTGAATGCTTTCACACCAGGAACTTCAGCATTAGCCACATAGGGGAACAAAACCCCTTAGAAGTATGGTATTTGCTGAAAAGTAAAGTTTCAGTAAACTGAAGCCACATATAAACTTGAGATAACTTTGATGAATAGTTCTTGGCTGGAAGACAGAAAGGAAAATTTAAATGGTTTGTGTTGATTGCTTCAGGATTAAGCATCTTGAATGTTTGTTTCAAATGCTCTCCCTTCTGGCAATTCTCTCAAAGCTTCTGGTCATATAAATCTGAGTTACTGAAGATACTACTTAAGGAGTCCTGTCAGAACAATATTTTTTTAATTGGAGGGGGTTTTTTAAAGCTCTTTATTTAGTTGAAAATCTCTGAAGTTTTTCTTTGGAATTTAGCTTGAAATAAAATTTTTTTTCAACTTCTCTGTTAGCTGACTGAACAGAACATAACATTTGCAAGTACCCAAAAGCAGACAATGGGAGAACAGAAAAAAAAAAATAAAAGCTTTGGTTGTGATAAGTCATCCCCTTGGCACAGCAGAACTCCAAGGCCAGACCTGGACCACTTATACAGAGGTACCTGTACATTTCTGCACCTTGTAATTGCACCAACATGTATCTAATATGGGCCACTCTGATGATTTATAGAAGTAATTTATACTGCATTTATATAACAAGTAAGTGGAAACTTCCATTAACTCCCCCTCCACAGAAAAGACCTGAGAGAAAAAAGGGGTTTGAAGGAGGACTGTGCCTTGCTGTGACGGGGACATGGTAGTTGGGGTGGAAGGCAGACTGCAGAAAGGAACAGAACCTGAGACACAGCGAAGTAGCCATTCTGCACAGAAAAACACCTCTCCCTTGGCTCCACTCCTGGCTGAGTTGGTTTTTCATCTGGTGAAAAATGGGTACGAAATACCTCCCTTGCTATCCTTTGGAAAGCACTTCAGTATCCTCAAAGGAGATATAAGAGCAGCATCATTATATGTGGGAAATTAATTGCTCTCTTGCTGGATTTAGCAGCTTCCTGTTTTGGAAACCTGAGATACCATCTCAAATTTCTGTTTGTTGTCAGCCTAGAAGAAGAGACTCAGAGGCTGCAAAGCTTCTGGTGAGGCAGCGCTTCATTTGCTAATTGTCTCTGCCAGACAATGCCATTTACACTGAGCACAAAATCACCTCTAACCTCCACTGACCAGAAAATCTTTATATCCTTGAACTCCCATCCTTCTGAAACAGTACCTGGCATTGCAAACTCGGGCTGTGTGTGTCAGCCCCTCTCATGGGATAGCAAAATACAGGGATACTTATTGCTGGTTCATTTACAAACATCCCCATTTCCAGGCCTAATTACAATATCATAAACATCTGCATTATAAAAAAGATGTTTTGACTTGCCATGCATAATGTAATGAAGCTTCTGCTTTGAGGACCACCCTGTCCTATGAGAGGCACAGGACTGGCATCTGCCCTAAGCACCCTGTGGAAGGGTCCAGGTCCTGTGCTTCAGGCTGGACTGGGGTCTGTGGTGCAGGGTAGAGATTCAGAGAGGCCTTTGCAGTCAGGAGGCTGGGGAGGGGCTGTTTGACATCTGCTCCCTCACAGACCGGTGTTTGCATGTTTCTGTCAGAAAGGCTGGTGAAGGTGGGCTTTGCCTCTGTGAGAGCTTTGCAGTGAGGAAAATGTTTCCTGCTTTACAGTTTTCATTGCTCTTTCGCTGTTTTAGGCCATGTTACAATGCTTGCTATTTTCGCTGTGTAAAATTCAGATGTTCTGTCCACCTGCTTCTCCTCCTCCATCAGCCGGAAGATCACAGTGGCTACATCAGTTTTAGATGGGATCAAACCTGAAAGTGGCATCTCTGATACTCAGGGCAATGACCTGCAAGGCTTTTTTTCCTCAGTATTAAACACTTACTGAAGCTGGAGCACTGAGAAAACCATTGAATCTTGCTGTTCAGTTGGTGGATCTGCAGGGATGGTTCTGGCTGTAAGAAGTTGCTCTTTGTTTTGGAGACAACATAGCAGAGGAAACTGGCTTGACAGCCACGGCTCAGTTAAATGCTATGGTGACTGCTAATGGCAACAGAATAAGCCAGTGTTACCCAGGTCTACTTTCCCTAACAGCAGTCTTTAAAGAGCAGGAGGTTATGTGTATAGTTTTCCTTTGTTCCAAGGACTGGTTCAGGCATGTCTGACTGGGATGTGACATCTCCTGAGGGATGTGGTTAAAGGCAGAAAAAGTAAACACTGCTGCTCTGGTGACTCCACAAAAATCTGACAGCCAGAGACTGTCATGGAAGTGAGCATCTGTGCAGCAGCGATGCTTCTCGTCTCTTCCTTTGGGAAGTTTATGGGACTGCTAAATGTAAGGAACTGCTAACTGGACCTCACATGAAGCAGGAATATATTGTATGTATCTGAGTTGATTTTACCCATTCTGCAGCAGAAAGAACTGGAGGTATGAATGATTAAAAATTATATAAAATATATTATAAATTATTTAAAAAATATTAAATTATTCTTAATGACCTTTCAAGAGTTTCATGTCAAAATTACCACTTGGCTCTCTGCAAGTGAAGAAGTGATTCTGTATTAAAGATGGAGCTCCCAAATGAACTGGAGCTCCTTCCAGCAAAAATGAGGGGTGAAAAGGCTTATTTAAACAGAAAGGGAATATTAAACATCTGTGTGATGCAGAGAGGATAACAGACAATGTACCAGCATTAGAATGGAAGGAAAGACGAGCGGTGTCCCTCAGAGGGGACTGAACAATGAAATTCTCAAGCTTTTGCTGGGATTCAGGTGCATGCCTCCAGTTGGGCTGCTGCTGGGAGGGGCCATGGAAACTTTCTCCCTCCATCTCCCACACCAGTGTTTCACTTCCTCTCCGAAAAAGTTAGAAAAAGGCGGGGGGGAGAGTCAGAGCGAAGTACTTTGTTCACTTGGATTTCCAGTTTTTAAGACTGTAAAACAACTGAAGGACTTAATTCTGTTACTGCCGCAGAGGAACCTCGTTCTGCTTGAGTTATGCTGAATACACTCATAAACCAAAGTAGCCACAGTTATGAAGAAATGTTGTTCAAAAACCCCATCCTTAATCTCATTTTAGTATGAAACTAAGGGGCTGACTTTTTAAGAAGGCCCTCTTGAAGTTTGCCCAAAAGATTAATGTGTAAACGCAAAGAATACTCTGGAAGCTCTTGAATGGAGACATTTTATTTCCAAATAACCACAGGAATAACTTTGTAGCAAAAAGATGATTAATGGCATTGCCGCCAAAATAAGGTAACTCCCTAAACTTGATGGCACCGTATTTGCACGTTACCTCAATGTTACAGTTTCTCACACTACCTTTGTTTATTTTTACTGGAAGAAGCACAAGAAAAGCACGATGCTTGCTTAAATCTCCATAAATCCAAACATCTGAAGCTACAGTGCTCCTTTTTCCTGGCGCTGTTCCTCTCTGAAAGCATGCTGCTTGCATGCTCACTCCCGTTTTTCCCATGAACTACAGGGTGTAGGCCAAAATACCCTTTGCAATTGGTAACTTGCTAGGCACACCAGACTGCAGTTAATGTAACAACTGGACATTTCATAATACTCGAAGTATCCATGGCATGAATGTATAAGAAATCCTGAAACTCACAGGAAATATGAGCAGCATTTTTTGTTTTCCACAGGGTCAATTTTATTCATCTGGTGAAAGCATCTTACAATGACAAAAAAAAAGTTACATGGAAAACTGATGCTGACACCCGCATTAACAGTATTAGAGTGGCGTGTAGGACATGCTTTCTATGTGCAAAAGCTGAGCACCTCTCTGCACCAGCTCAGGGAGGTTCTTATTTGTATCATCATGCAACAGTGCAGTGTTGCATCCCTATCAGTGGTTTTAGCTACTGACTGGCATGTATTTCTGTGGGAAAACCAGCTGGATCTTTTCATATCCAGTCACTTGGGAACCTGCTGTGGTTTGCTGGCGCTGAAGGCACAAGCCAGTTCCTTAAAGGCAAAGTTGAAGGAACCATCTTGGCAACTGCTGGGTCAGTGTTTACCTGCCCTCCTGCCAACGTCACCAACTGACGGATGGCTCGGCTTCTTATTTCTAAGACAATAACTTTCTATCTGACCATGCACTGACATCCTGCAGCACTGAACGACGACGCAGCAGTAGCGAGGTCCTTGGCTGGAGCCAGGCATACGGAACAGTCCAGTGAGGGGGTATTGGTGAACACAACTGTGCAGCTGGCACCAGGGTGGTGCTGAGAGGCACCCAGACGGGCACTGCGATTGTCCCTTCGGGCATAAAGCGGCTCCCCTTTGCCAAAAAAGGAGGGAAAGATGTCTCAGCTACACATGCCAATTGCATATTCGTCAAATATGCTTGTAATACAATTCCTTCAGAGGCAATGACTGCTGCAGTGTGGTTGCTTTGGGAAGCCTTCCTCTCCAAGGCTGAACTGCAACTGTCAAACCTCTGGTGGTTTGGCTGAAAAAGGATCATGGTAGTGATGTCTTTTTACTAAAAAGGATTGTTTCCCACTGCTGTCATTAAAACGAAATACAAACTAGCCAAACTCATTCTTCACCAAGACTGTCTAAAAATGAAACATTTTTTTGGTAAAATAACTGTAATTCAAACTGCAGCAGCCAGTGCTGTGCCTGCTTTGGTACCCAGCCAGTGAATTTTAAAGTAAACACCCTCCAGGACTGTTCTCCGTTTGGATTAATTAGTCATTACCAAGAAAAGATAATTAGCACTTCTGAAGCATTGTGGTAATCAGTAGCATGAACTGTTACCAATAGAAACGGACTGGGGTACTTGTGTGGCTCAGGAGTTTGCAGCTCTGTTGTACTCCCTGTACGGAATGAATACATGGGTGGGCAGATCCTCAGCTGGAGGAAATGCTCCTAACTACCACCTGCTCCAATGGAGCTAATGACACTTTACAAGGGGTAAAGCTCCACTTTACAGGGGAGCTGTTCCCTGGCCTATTGGGCTTCTCCTTCTGTTATCCTGGAGGCAGATTAATTTTTTTTACAATATACAATCCTTCTTGTTGGCCAAAGGCAACAGCACGTACTACTCCTTTACTGCACAACAGGAAAATAGGAGGTAATTATTTTTCTTTTTGTATGCAACCTGCCAACAAAAAGGAAAATAACCTTGTGGAGGAACGAGAGGAACCTGATCCTTTAGGCAATGATGCAGTTTTTTAACCTCCCTCTTTCAAAACTAATGAATGAGAAAACTGTTGACTCAAGTCAGTGCTAAAACTCATGGAAATGGTTCCCCAAACTTACTGTTCCCTGAACTACCATTACTTATGAACTGTAATAAACATAAGAGGGATGGCATGTAAATCCTCTGTTCTTAAATATCAAATCCTGAGTCTTAAACATGCCAGGCTTCCTGACACACAAAGAAGTATCACTGAACTCAGACAAGTAATTCTGTCAGATTTATCAATGTTGCTATCTAAATAAATATCACAATACATAGGCTTGTCTGAAATAGTTGTCTTTGTTTTTCTGTATCTGAAAGTGTGAGCAAAATCCATGCTGAATAAGAGAGGTAGCACGTAAGCTTGGGAAGGCTTCTGTTTTGGTGAGCATGAGTAACAAAGATAGCTAGAGAATTTACCCCCAAAATACTTTTAAGTCTGCAACAACCACTTTTCCTGCTCTGTGCAGAGCCTTTCAGGCCAATACAACACCCCTCCAGTCCACAGCCATTCTGCATCTCCTGGGAAGCACGCAGCAAATCTCAGGATTGAGGCCAGTACGCATGCAAAGCATTGGTCTGCAGATCCTGCAGGAGCTGTGGTGTGCTCTGCTGGTAAAGGGTACCTTACCCATGGTGACTCTTGTTGATGCTGATGGCCTTTATTCGTGTACGTCTTCGTGGAGCAGAGGCTCTTAGGAATGCAATTCCAATGCCAGTAACACTTGTTAAGGCACTTGAGAAAGATGGGACCACCCTGTCAACATCTGACGTGCTGACACACTCAAAAGTATTTGTGAATGTTTGCCCCTCTCCTAGGAAGATGACTGCTGTGGCAAGTCTGATTATTGCCAGGATAAAGTTTGCCAGATAGCAACAAACACGATGGGCTGGTGGCTGTTTACAAGCTACACATACAGAAGTAAATGGGTCTCTAAGTGTTTGCTTTTCAGCTGCTGCTGGGAAACAGGCACCCTCCTGCCAGGTCACAGACCAGCTACGTTACAGACCTCTTAACACAGTTCCTTGGTCATAGAGGTGGATGCATGGCTTGTACTCAAATAGCTGTCCAGTACACAGGAGTTGCTATGGCAGTGCTTTACAAATATACATCGCACAACGGAGCGGTGATGTCGGACCACACTGACTCTTTTTTATGTCTTACGCAGAAGGTTTGCTCCCACCCTGGAAACTGTGGAGCAGAACAAATACCAGAATATAGTGTCTATCTATGTATGTCTCTACTTCTGACTATTGTCAGATTGCATCTGACTGTGGAACTGGATTTAAATCACCTGGGTAACAATTTACATATTATGCCAACAACAGCATCTCTACCCCTCCCCTTCCCTCTTTCCCACCTGCAGTGCAGAGCAAGCCGACTTCATGTCATCCTTTATACCAAAATGGGTCTCAGCTGTGTCTTTTTGTCTTCATGAAATTCATTTTATTCTGGTACTTTAACACCTACTCCTTCCTCTGCTGCTGGTGCTACTGCAAACAAGAAATGTGTCCCGGTAACACTGTCTCCTTGGAAACCTGCCTCTGGCCTAAAAAAGTCAGTTTTGGTGCCTGTGTGGAACTGGAGGGCCAGAGAACTCATGGGCCAAGCACATTTTTATGGCTGGGCTTTCACCTAGATTGAAATCAGCCTAGATCAGACCTGGAATGCCTCGGTGAATACATAAATAATCTGGGCTATTGCACCAGGATGATTTAATGGGAAAAAGTAAAAATACTGTCCTGGCATTGCACCAGGCTGCTGAGAGAAACCTGAGAACAGTGTACTTCCCTTGGCATGGGCATCTTGAGGGAAGGCTGGGGGCAGGAGCTCTGCCATGGTGTGGTCTGGGAGCACAGCAAGGGCCTAACTCTCCATAAGCCCACAGGTTTCCAAATAATTGTAAACAACGCTGACTTCAAGTCTGCTGCCAGAGCCTCAGGCTCTTTAAGAAATAACCCCAATTCATTTATTGCCTAAGGATATTATTATTTCCAGAGTGAACTAGTTAAGGAGTTAAGGATTACAATACTGGGCAGAATATAGTACAAGGTGTGTTTTAGTGCAAACTTACTTATGAAATAGTCACAAATCTTGTTTGGATGAAAAAAGGCACAGACCCCCAACTTTTTTTTCTTTTTTTTTTTTTTTTGGTAGAAAAGTGCCTGCAGCAAATTTCTGCATCATCTTTATCTTCGGACTGGTCGAGACAGGGCTGGGTCCCGTGGGTCATGTGACATCATGGTACAGCTCCACCTCGCTGCCAAGGCGCCAGGGAGGTCAAGCAGAGCTAAGGAGCAGCTTAGTGGGGGGTATTGCCAGCTGTGTCCCATGCCCTGGCTGTGCCAGCCATGGGGAGGCTGTGCGGATTAGAAGCTCTTCACTCTTCCACCTGATACGATACGCAAAATGATCCCGCTCTGCTCAAGGCTCAACTTCATACCTCTCATGCGAAATTTCTCAGGACAATCCAAAGATTTAGTTTCAAGAAAGAAGTAATTCATATATACACATACTGCCTTCAGCATACTTTCCCTTAAAAGACTGCTGCCATCTTTTGTATCATGAAAAGACGGATATGAAAATGTTTTGTGCCATGAACGGTAATGCAGCAGGGTACAGAATTCAGTCACTATATAATGGTAAACACTATATTCCTCACTAAAAGTGATGCAAGAGGTGATTAATAAGAATGAAGCTTAGAATTTATAATTAGCTACTCCATGTAAAGCCTTTCAATAAATATGTAAGTGGAGACACATATATGTTTTTAATACTAGTTCAAGTGTGAACTGATTTGGTCTTTGGTATTTCTGCTTTTGTGAATTATACTGCAATATTAGCTCTTCTAAAAAATAAGTATTTTTGATTTAAATTGGTCTAGGCAAGTGCTACACTAAATCTAGTGAGCATATGCAGTATATAAAATCAAGGTAGGAAAAAGGATTATCAAAATAGCTGAAATAATTTTGTAAACAGCATATACTGTATATCTATTTGGTGCAAATTGTCATTCTTGTCCTGTCAGATCTGTGGGGAGGCAGCCACATGTTTAAACACAACTTGGTCAAGTTAATTGGTGCATTTACTCCTGTTTAGAGCAGGTCTGGGCTTTAATTCAGGGCTTTGGGTTTTATCTTTAATGAACACTGAAGGTGCAAGTGCTTTGAACAGCTGTACCCTAGAATGATCTTTTTACAGTCACCTTAAACCAACATTTTGAAATAAGCCTTGATACCAACTTTGACAGGAGGTTAGCCAGGCACCTGTGAAGAAAAAGGCATTCTCTATTTCTGCACATTGCAAATTCTTCTACAGTTCGGCTTGTCTTGGCTAAGCGTGTAGACATGAGCCCCATCCTGGAATTACTTATCCCAGTTCCAGGTTACAATGGCACTTTTCTGTTGGGCTTCTTCTTTGTTTATTTATTTGGTTTTGGTGTCTGTCCATGGAACGAAGGTGCTTAGCTGCAGGGAAAAGCTTCATAGCTCCCTGGGTATGACAGTGAATGGAATGACAGGACTGGTGGATTCAAGGTCCAGTGCAGTAAGGAAGCACTCGATGGCTGCTTCGTTTTTCCCCTGAGCTTGCAAGACCTCTCCAAGGCTGTTCCAGGCAATGTGGCTGGTGGTCTGGATACGGATGGCATCTCTGAGGACTTTCTGGGCCAGTTCCCTCCGACCAAGTCTGCTCAGCACCAGGCCCTGTCAACAAACAAGTGATGAACAGTTAACAATGGCACAAAACAGAGGAGGAAATAGAGCACTCCCAGCTCCCACAAAGCTGAGCTGCCATATGAGTGCAGGCACAGGAGTCCTATGGAGGGATTATTTAAAAAAATAATTGTGAAAGTAATTTTTTTTAAGCAGACACTGATCCAGAAGGTGCTCCTGCTGTGTGTTACTGGGAGAGCATATACTGGTCCTACACAGAGGAAAGGTTACAGGCCCTTTAAGCATCCCTCTCTTCTTGTCCAGAAAACAGACAGAAGTTCATTTACACCTCATATCTTGCACATCTGGAACATCCGGCTGAGGCTGAGGTAAAGTCTCTCATCTCCTACATATCAAGCATATAGAAAGATCTTTCTTTGTAACAAACAGGGGGCAGAGGGATGTGGTCCCCTTCCAGTCTTCTATGGGCACGCTGTATGTAACAGCATGGAATGTAACAGCTCTGTCGTCCTGCACTCCAATGTAGATCCTAAAGCAGTGTGGGAGAGGAGAGGGATGCAGGAACCTTGTTTAAAAAGCTGTCCTTAGGGTAAGAAAAGACACAAGTGGGTGTAACCATCTGGAAGGAACAGGAGGGGGAGGATGAAAGAAGTGTTAGGAAGAACATGTTTTCCTATAGGGCTCTCATGGATGTGGATCTGAACCCACAAAGCACCTAATGAGCCAGCCTCCATGTTAATTACACAGCAGTCAACCACACCGAGCCCTGACAGTCATGAGGGCTTTGCAGGCCACAACGCATTAGTGGCATTTCTCTGCTTCCTCCTGAAGGTGCACACAGCAGGATGAACCTCCCACCAGCTTCACCCAGGGTGGCCTCTGGAAAAAGCAGCCAACACTGCCATGTTGCCTGCCAAGCTCTGCATGGCCTCTGCCTGCACTCACCCATGGAAATGCTGGAAGGTGGGATGATTGCCTCACTTCATGCTTTGCCTGGGAAAACATAGTAGGTGGATGCATATATTTATAAAGAAAATCATTAGCCTGATCTTTAATGTGTCTAATTGCCTTTAGTTCATATGAAAAGATGTAAGAAACCTGAAATCTCTTGCAACTAGAACCCAAGTAAATTTCTGATGAAGGAATGGTGATGTTTTTGGAAATAGTGAAGATTTTTCCTCTTTCTTGTTTTCTTTGGTTTTCCGAAAGTACCATTAGACACAGGGTGCATCAGCATGACTAAGACTCTAAGGCCAGTGATAGTACTAATACCTACAGAAACACATTAATTTGTCTGAGGCAAAAATTAAGAAACACCCATTTAATCAAGTATTCGTGGTGCTGTGAAAAGTTCAGTGCCTCTTTCTTGCCTATAACCTTGACCTGAATAATCAACTCAGAATCAAATCTCGTAATTTAGAGATGCAGTGGGAGTGTTTTTTCTTTAGGTTTCTCTCTGTGTAGGAAAACGACAAGGCAACGGGGACGAATCTTACCACTGCCTTGGGAGCAGGCACATGTGGCACAGAGGTACCCTGGTGGGAGAGTCTGGTTCCCCTGGAGGTAGCTGCCTGGAGATGACTGCAGGCACGTAATGACAGACTGGAAGGAATTTGTGCAATTATAATTTGAGTCACCCGCTTGACAGGGATAATGAGGCATAGAAAGGGCAAATAGTGTGGCCATAGCAAATCTGCTGCTGAGCCAAGAATAGACAGGAGTTATCTCAGCTCAAGTTTGTCCTCAGCCACAAACTCACTCTTTCTAAAAACTCTTCCTGTTGCACTGACCAAGCAGAGCCAGTTGTGCTCTCTGGTGACTGGGGACCCATCGCTGTCCTCGCCCTGACACTAAGCGGCATCCAGTCTCTCAGTGCTCTGAGAGCCTGCTGGCCCCGGAGGCAGAGACTGGCGAGCCTGTGCAGCTGCTGCCTGTCAACCCTCTCCAACAAGGAGGGGAATTCCCTCCCCGGTTGACATCTCGCGCCTCTCAACAATGCTGCAGTGAAATCCACCTCATCATAAACTGCTCGTGCAGCACAGCTCCCTCGTGCTCCCCAGCACCCTCGCTGGTCAAGAACCAAAGACTGGCCCGGCTTCCCTCCTACAGCTTCACGGTGTTTACTCTGCCTGTGCCTGAAGTCCCTGCAGCTGTTCTGCAGCGCTGGAGGAGGCTGTATGCAAACCCAGGTACTGCATTCACCTGGGGGAGATGCTGAAGCTGACGCCCACCAGTAAGGGCACCACATGTAAACATTTGCTCATAGGTATTCGGTGTTTTCAAGTTTACCAGTTTAGCTGAAAAAAGATCTGTGAACTCTCAAAATGGGTGATTCCAGGCTCTCCAAAGCCAGGGGAAAGCCTCCTGTTGATGCTGCAGTATACTGCATGAGTGAAAAACTGCTGTATGTTTCTGAAGAGAAACACAGGAAATATTTGTAAAATGAGTTTCAGATTTCCTGCCTTCTCTTTTCTTACATGCACGGCTGTTGGTACCAAAGGCTGCCCAGGTCCGCGGCCCATCCAAGGCATGCCCACCACCCTGCTTCCCTCTTCTGACCAGGAACAGCCCCCATGCCCTCTTCTTGCACACTTGCCTGGATTTCCACGTAGTGTGGGCACATGATGCTGGGCTTCAGGCCTCAGCTCAGGTGGAGGTCAGGGTTTGGCCAACCCACTCTGCAATCCCCATCCTTGCCAATGTTCCCAAGCCTCAGCACAGAGACCTATTTCTTTGCCCCAGAGTGAGCTGTGACAGATGGTGTCAGCCTTTTCAGTGAGGCTTAACTGAAGCGGCAGAAATATGCTGCTGGATGTTTAAAGGACAGGTTGAACATCATTAATTCTGTGTGCATGAGAGTTTCTTGCTTTGGATTTCCTCTCTCTCCTCTTCCCCACCCTGCTCCTTGCAAACCACAAGCATTTTCTGAGAGCTGGAGGCTGCACAAACCCCAAGCCTTAGGAAGAAGCAGCACCAAGCACTTGAGTTTCTGTTTCCCTGAGGTATTTGCACTTGAGAGCTTCTCCTTGCTACTGAATTTCTTATTTCCCCATGGAGTCTGGCTTGCTCTAAACAATGCCTGCATGTTGTTGCTATGTAGGTCCAGTTGGAATCTGCCTACAGTGCAAAAGAAAAAAAATTATATATAAATTCAGAAAGCCACCCACTGACAGGCAATTTGCATTTTTATCTGGAAGATATTTTTTAAAGAAGAGATTTTTCTAATGAAAGTTCAGCTCATGAGTTTCTATGGAAACTCATCTGCTTGGTGTGCATGCATAATTTCATAAAGTCAGATCTCAGGAAGATGAGCAATTAGTATAAATACAAGCAGCAATGTGATTAAGGGTTTCATCCTCTTATTCCTGAAGATGGAGGGTGGGGGCTGGGTTTTGTTTTCTTTCCTTGGTTTCTATTTGTGTTTTTGCCAAACTCATTGCAGAAACTGGTGTACAAGGTAGGCTGGCTTCTCTGCCACCTCCTGGCTAGCACTGGCACTTCTGTTTTTGCCCGATGATTTTCCTCCCAAAGATGACAAGTACCTCTAAGTATGGCCTTTTCTGTCAGTGATGTTGGTACTGTCAGGCCCCAAGGAGCAATGAGGACAGGCTTATTTTTAAACTCTAGCAAATTATTAATAGTAAAAAATCCCAAACCAACTTAAAAGGCAAGTGGGAATCATTTTTCTTTCAAGCTCCTGTGGGCAGCACATCCACAGGGCTCATGCCCCAGGCCTGTGCTAGCCAGGCACATGGGCATTTCATGTCCCATTTGTGCTAATACAGCTGCACAGTGCTCGGATGCTCGCTCACACACTCACTCAGTCACTCACGTGAGAAGGTCTGAGGGTAACTTCCACAGACTAATTTAATTTCTTCTTTAGATCTGAAGATGTACTTCAGATCTTGTAAACAGAGGCAGACTAGTGAGGCCAGAGCACTGGACAACAACAATTTGAGGTGAAGGGTTGTGGCACAGCACGGCCGGCACAGTCTAGCGGTGTACAAAGGCTGAGGGAGGATAGGGAATTTGGTCTGCTGATTTAGGGTGCCTTTTGCTGACAGCTGGACTCCTGAATTGATGGTTTTCAATTTCAGGGAACAGAGGATGCCTATGGGAAGCTTTTTAAAGGTATTTTTTATCTCATCTGCATGCAAAACAAACAAAAGCTAAACCACTCCTATGGTGACAACAGGCTGGACTCCCTTGCCTTCAGTGATGTGATACTTAGTAACTGATACTTGTGTGAGGCTATTTTTGTTTTAGAATAGGAGAGCCATATTTCAATTTAAGTTAGATAAGAAAAAAAGTGACTTATTTTCAATTGCCACTAATAAAAAAGTGAGCATAAACCACATTTGAAGTCCCCCTTTCAGAAGGTTGTGAAATTTCTGATCTGTGCCTTTATTTCCTAAGAGTTTGACAAAACCTCCTTAAAGGTTATTAGCTCATAAAATTCCCAGAAAATAGTGCAGAAGAGACATTATGGAAGACTTACATCAAGACTACAAAGTAAGCCTCACATACAAGCTGGAGTTTATTTTTAGTAATGAAAATCAAAACTTCCTTTGCAAATGTTTAGTTCAAACACCTGATGAGCCACAGGGAGTTATCCTGAGTCGGCATTCTTGTCTCCTTCCACTAAGGTGGCGCAGATTTGCTTGTTCTTTCCTTTGGGGCTTGCATTGGAAAGAGATGTCCAGACAAACATTTTATTCCATTCCTGGAAGGCTGCTTTTTGTTGTATTTGCATGGCCATCTCATTCTTTGAGAATCTGTATAGGTGGACTGGATTCTACAAATAGATTTTAATAATTACATAAATGTAAGTTCTCTCTGTCTTTGTATGAGACTCTAATTCCAAAGTCAGGTTGTCTCTGATGCTTGTCTCAACTGAGCAGAGCATTTTCACCTATTATACCTAAATCACCTACATCATCTATATACCCTAAGATGTTTCCAGAATAAATCACTTTGCAGACTTTGCAGCTGGGCTTCCTTTAGTGCATTATTTAATTAATTCCAAGGTAGATGCAGTATCCTTATTGTCTTCTCCAATATGTAATACGGACATGTCACTAGTGGTTAGTAGGAGGGTAATCAGCAGCTGGCAAGAGCAGGGCATGCTGCAGAAAGAAAAGTGCTCGTTCAAATGTGTGCTTATTCAGCAGAACCCTACAAAAAGCCTTTCAAGATGCATTTGGCACTTGGTGATAACAGTCTCGAGTAACAGAAAAATCCGCACTGCTACAGGGCAACATACACTTCTGTAATTATTTAGCAATCACAGTAAGTTGTAAGCAAAATCTGTTGCATAAACCATGAAAGTCCTTTTGGAAAATGGCAAATATTAACCCTGGAAATTCTAGGTCTCCTAGAATAAAGACAGACATGCAAGGAGTCAATTGTTCTGTGATTCTTTCTCCCTACATTCATGACCTTTGCATTTCTGAAGAGCCAGGATTTTTTTAGCTGTGAGCAGTGAAGTGCGTTTTTGTTGTGCTGTCACTTAGCCACGCAGCGGCTGGCAGTGTGGGGGTAGCTAATCATCCATTTTGCTGATTCAGTCCAGGTTGCGGTGAATCTGAGCTATGCATCTGAGCTTTGTTCCCTGAAAACACACTGTAGGTGTACATGGAGCAGTCTGGGTCCTCTCACCAAACTGAATTAGAGACCGTATCTTTATTTGCTGCCCTAACAAAGGGTGACTGGCATACAATTCTGGGAGAAAGGTCATCTTTCAGTTTTTTCTGCTGTCTCCTTTGTTGAGAGCAGCTTTTCCTTCTCTTCCTTCCCCCTCTCCATCTCCTCTGCCAAAGCTGCTGCATCTCCTGTCAGTCAGTGACGCTGAAGTGCTGCATTTGATAAAGCAGAGGAGGGGAAGGAGAGGGGAGGAGGTGGAAGGGAAGCAGGGCCGCTGCAAAACACAGCATGTGGAAAGGAGAAATGAAAGAAAGGCACCAGAGGGGGGGAACTGGCAAGTGCTGGGAAGAGCAAAAAACTTGAGTTTGCATCACAATTTGTAGCACTTGTGTACCCCACTGCCTGTGGGTTTCAATCCAGTAGGTTCAGACCTGAGATTTCAAGTCCAGTACTGCAGGCACCAACGGCTTTGCTGTTTAAACTTCATTGCAGCAACTTCGTGTGCTACCGAGGAGTGTGAGGGAAGAGAAGAAATGAGACTGCAAGGAGGTATCAGAAGAGACAGACTAGTTGAGTGTGAAGACGGAGACATCTTAAGCCCACCAGAGACTTGGGCACATGGATATGCTTTATCAACCACACTAAGGCAGGGCTGCCAGAGAGAGAAGAAAAGGCAAAAGAAAGAAAAGATCAGAAGTGGTGAAGACCTGAAGAGACGGACATCCCTTTCAAAAGCTTGTCAATATGTTTTTCAAGGCAGTGAATAACTGCAAAGGCAGCATCTTGCCCAGGCCCCTCTGTGAGTCCAAGGCCAGCTCCCCCCCGCAGAAGGGAAGCATTGTGTCGTGCTGCATACTGCCCTCTGCCCAGGCTTGCTGTCTCTATCTGAGTTCATCAAATGTTAGCAGGGATGTTTCTACCGTGTTTGAAGCTTAAATGTGATAAAACATTTATTGACATAAAAAGCAAACCCTAAGGCAGCATTTCAAACCAGGAGGCTCTGATCTCTTCACAGGGAGGCTCATACAAGCCTAGGGAGAATGAAGAGTTTTTCTGCCTTGCTGGATTGTTGTCACTTAAGCTTCGTGCAAAGCAGAATCGTTTGCTGCATGCTGAATATTCTCTAGACAATTATTCCTTTGCTGAGACCTACATGGAGATGAAAGTGGAAGCAAGGAAGCCTACCAGGATGCCTCAACCACACGTTTGAGAGTAATTAAATCCAGTATTTGTTTCACACTCTCTTTTCCTATGGAAGGCAAAAATTTCTCCCAGTCCTGATCTTAGCAGTTGTCATAGTAATGTTGCAATAGAGCACACAGTAGCTTCAACTAGGACTCAAGTTCAAGCTTGTAAAAATATGCACCAAAAGAAGGTCCCAAACTAATAATAAATACTAATTTAGAACACATAATTTATAACTCCAGGTCCCAGTTCTGTTATGCATTGTACTGGCTTCCCTGGCAGAAAGCCTTGTTGAAACTAGTGGGATTCAGCTTAGGTATTTTCAAGTATTCCAAAATCCATGCAGAATTGAGACTGATAAGCATCAGCAAAAGAGAGAAAAGGCATGCAACACACATGCGGGATGCTGAAGAGTGGCAGGTAACCTGCTGCCTAAAGCACTCGACTATAAAGCACTTGCTGTGCTTCATCGGCTGCTAATGCGTTTCACATGGAATAATCTGTCATTACTCAGGAACAATTCAGAGAGCAGGGACAGGGTCAAGGAACTCGGAGGAGAGTTGAGAACGTGGCTCTCCTGTGCCCAGGGGGTACATGCTAACTTCTAGCAAATGTTTTTAAGAAGGTAGGGCAGCTATTAAGCACCTTTGTGGGAGAAAGCTGTCACACCTCCATTGCCCCCAGGGGCGGAAAAACCTCTGTCTATATTTTGATAGTGCCTATGTTCTGTTGCACATAACAAGATGTTGCTGCATATAGCTGGGGAATGTCTAGGCTTTAGACTTGGGCACCCAATTAATCCAAGTGCCCACAGTATGCAGTGGCTGATGAACATGTAATTTCTCTCTGCTTGAACATCCTCCAGTGCCAACACTGGATCTTTCCCCAATTTTTAACGCCCTGCTTTGCAACAAAGGAGGGGCTGATATGCACATTTCCAATGCATGTTATCCTCCCCTCTCCATACGGAGTAAATCTTGTCTGAATGTATAAGTCATGAACAGGTTCTCCTAGAAAACAGCTTCAGCTGTGCTGAGGGTCTCTAGGAACCTCAGTCCCACAGAACTAATCACCAGAACAAGTGCTATATTTGGTATGTGGATGAGCAAGGGTGCAGTCCAGCGAAGACACGGCTGACAGAAGCACACAGCATGCCAATGTAGATTACAGCAGATGTCTTCTGAAAGGAGAGCTGAGATATTTAAAATATCTTAATTTGCTTAGTTTTCCACTACTGGCAGTCTCTGGGATAGCATGTGATTAATGACATCCTCCACACAACTACAGAGCTGGAGCCTCCAAGTGCAATATCACAGCTGAGCACTAACCTTAGCGGAGCTGCTGGGAAACACAGAGAGCTGGGCAAGAGCACACTGCTATGCCTCCAGCTTCTGCTCCAGTGCCTCTGATCCTGCAAGGAATATGTTTCCTTACTGTCTCTTAACACAAAATCTCTCTTAAATCATGAACCTCCATGTACAAAGATTTTACTGAATTACAGACAGCGTTTTCTGTTACATGCTCAAAAGAGAATGAATGAAGAAACTCACTGAGAAGATAAAGACTTGATAAATACTCCACATAACATTAGTGTAAATGGAAGCTCCATAAACACTGGAGAGCTGTGATATTTTCATGTTTCCCATTTGTTTGGCAAGAAAGGACTTCTGCTTCCTTCTCTTGACTGTGGCCAGCTCAGTGTATCAGAGAGCTTACTGAAAACCTGGAAGTCTTGCTAGTTCCCACGCCCCTGTTTGTGCAGCTGTGTCTTGTGTACCAAGAGGCAACATATTCTGTTATTGTGATACACCCTATTTTATATACTATATTATTATAGTCTATGACTCTGTCCTGTCTTTGGTGTGATAACAAGCAGCCTAAATAGCACAGAATTTAAACTAATTATAACCAGTTTCCTTGTTTGTGAAAAACAACATTTGAAGGTTGAAGTATAAAGGGGATAGTCATTCCATCCCTTCTCCCTCCTGACAGTTCCCTGAGCACTTTCTGAAAGAGTATTTATGAGTTCAGCAGAAGACTAACTTGACTACTACAATTCTTAGGCTTTAATTGGATCTCAGGGCAAAGCACAGCATGAGGACAGTATTGCTTAGTAAAGCTGCAGTGGTATCTCAAGGGCTGTGTAGGGGAAACCACAACTAAAGCTAGTAATCATCTGGAAGATCAGGTTGGAGCTCAGAGGAGAGGAAACTGCCGCAGGGTGAGATCAAGCCAAGGACTATGTCTTTAGACCCAGATGCAAGTTTTATTCTCCAGAGATCACTGAACCGCCCCAGGAAGTCAATGGGTTTAAATAATGTTATCAGGTTCTTCTCTTGTAAGGTGTTACACACACTTTAGAGAAGAGATCAGAGAAGAGCTGGGGAGTTTTGTCTTTCCAGATTTTATTTTGGTTCCTAAAATTATATAAACAGAGCCTGAATAATGTGGCAATGAGCACCTCGGGGATATGGAGAATAACTTGCCACAACAGAGGAATGCAAGTGATTGGCACAGAAAAACACAGCCACAGATTCTCTGGAAAAAGGGATAATCCACCTCTGAGAAGCAGAGCACCAGCCCCCCACTAATGGACTGAAATCTCTGTGCTGTGCAGTGGATCAGATTTGCTTCCAGCGACCCCAAATGCCCCAACAGGTCCAGTCTTTTGCTGATACAGGAACTGCGCAATTCCCTCAGGAGAGGAAATGGCCACTCCATAGTGTCTAGGTGATGGCTTCAGTGTCAGAAAATCACTTATCACCTTGTTTGTGATGGCTCCACTGTCTCCTCTGGATGGAGGAAGGAAGCTTAGCAACTGCAGAGGAAAAGAGCGGGCAACAAACCAGCAAAACAACTCTGTCAGCTCCTAACTGGTGCTCGGGAACCATGATCCCACTGCAGAGCCAGGGATTTGCTCTGATGGCTGGGCTACAGAAGCTGCCAGCTAACTAGTGGATTTGCTGGGAGGATGGCAGTGGGGGAGGGGATTTTCTGCAGCAAACAGAAATGAGGAGAACAAAGTGTTTGCAATTCCTTGGACAGTGAGTGAGCTGACACACAAACTCATTAATGCGAGCATCCAAAATGCTCATTTCTCCTCTGGGAGCCAGTGACTAGAGGCAAAGCCAAGTTCTCTCCCTCAAGCTCAGCTGCTTCAACACAAAAATTTGAGTTAAGAGGCTGCTCTACGGATTTCTTTTCCCTAAGGAGAGCTTAGAGCAGTTATTTTGGGATATCTGAAGTGCAGGAACATTCCTGGGATTCTGCAATAAGCTTCAGAGTTGGGAAAACAGAATCTGCTAACCAGCCATGGTATGGAAGGAGACTACCAAACATCTCCGAAAGCCAAAAGTTGCTCCACTGTTGCCCTGCCTAGTGAAGATGCAAAAGGTATGTGCCAGACAGGTATCATATCCATTGGGAGAGCTTCTCTTAGGGTCAGATTGGAATTAGTTTTGATGGTTCTCTCCACCCCAGCCCATAACCCACCTATTTGGGACTTGCAGAGTACCACTGCTGTACTGACTGGAAGAAAGCAGCTGTCCTGATCACACTCGGCATGACTGGGGATGCTTCCTGCAACCACAGCCTTACATACAACGAGAGCACAACCCCTTGCTGGGGAATTCCAGTGGAGAGCACCATCCCACAGGAGACTGCGCTGATGGTCCACCAGCAAGTGTTGAGCTGCTGAAGTGCCATTTTTGGGAGGAGGTGTAACTAGCTATGTCACCCTGCAGAGCAGGCTCAAAATAGGATTGCACTCAGTGTGCCATGTGGCTCAGTGGTATGTCAGGACATGTATTTTTAGGAAATTCCTCCTTTGGGCAGAAAGGGTGAAGTGCTTGGCCTGGTTTGCAGACTGCTGGCTTTTGTACTAGAACGTGGGAGCATGTCAGCCACCAGTCGGTCAGAGCCTGGATACAGTGCTAGTCCTGGTCACCTCCTGATCAGGGTGGCTGTGAAAGGGTAAAAGACAGCTGGTCTGCTGCTGTGCTTTTCTTTGTTTCAATGCATGAATGCTTGCTCTCTCTCTTTGCTGGTGCTTTGCAGAGAGGGAACTGACCTCCAACAGAGCAGGGATGGAGAAAATGGTAAGGAAGATCAATGTGTATGGTCTCCGAGGAGCAACAATAAAAATGTACCCTTCAGAATGAATGTGTGAGGGGAATAGGGAGCTCAGAGAAGACAGCTCATGCAGAAAGGAAACAGAGAGAGAAGGAAAAGCAGACGGTAAGTAGGGGATTTAAATAAGCTCCTGGAGAGGCAAAGAGGAGTCTGACTTGGTGAGGCACGTTTTGGGTGCAGCACAGTGAAAAAATGCAGTACATCTCCATGCCCAGCCAGCTGCTGATGCACAGACAGTGCAGTGAAAAAGACAAGGTAAGGCAGTGCTCGACTCCAGAATCAAATTCTTCTCTCTGATAGACACTTGCTGGCTTCCTCTTTTCCCCAGAACATCATTCCTATCAGGCAGCATGTGTTCAGCTCCAGCATCTGGGTTGTGATTTTTTGGCAGCTGCACAAAATTTCTGCTGTTAAATCCCACCTGCCAGTCTCATGTCTGCTCCCAGAGACCTTTGCCTGTCAGCAAATGTTTCAAAATCACATTGCCAGGCACAGCACATCATTCTACAATCCTACCTCAGGCAAAACCCCTCATGCAAGGACTCCTTTTAACTTCAGTGGGCTGCAGGAGGGAAAGACTAGGGTACAAGCCTCTGGATAAGAGGCAGAAATACTCATTTAGGTCATGGCTTGCACTGAATTCCTTTCAGCACTAATGTAAAACAGCCATTTCCCCTGAATTATCTGAATAATACCGTTTTGTCTGACATTTTAAGAAGCTTTGTTTTGAGATATGTTCCATGCTATAGCTGTGCAGTAAAAGAATTTGTGAACTTTGTTCACCAGAATCTGGTCACATGAAGTTGTTCCTCTCTTTAAAATTCCTTTCCCTTCTCTTGCTTCTCAGCAGTCCCAGATAGCAATGCCACCAGTATGATGTGTGCATACCGTATGTCACTCCACTGTTGAAACAGTTCCTTAGTAAACAAAATGCTGAAATACAGCTTGCTCATCTGTCTTGGATAAGAGATCTATCCCCAGATATAACTGCAATTTTTAATTGCGTACAGGGAGAAAGGGCCTAAACTTCCACATAAATCATCTGATGTAATATCTCACAATCTGAGCTTGAACCTAGGCAACGAGGCTGTGCTTCTACTGCAAAGGACAACATCTCTTGGAGATGGAACAAGCTACTCAATTATGGTATCTCTAAAATTGCAAACAAAAGAGACAATCAGTGTTTTTTGATGTGGACATCTGTCAGCAGAGAAACAACTGCTAATTGTCATGTAATAACCACACCAGACACTTTCATAGCAGTCATCTTTCTGGAACTGAAGCATGAAAAACTGTTACTCATCCAAGCACCAAGCATATTTTGTCTGAATCTGGCTGCATTTTTGTAACTGTTTAAAACTCAGACAGGATATGATGCTCTTTTATAGATGGATACCTGAGATCAAAATACTTAGCCAAAATACAGCAGTCAGTTATGGTATTTCTTGGCATGTGGTTAAGGTATGTAGCTTTATATTCTAATATTTGCATTTTAGTTTTAGAAGCAATGTAGGTGTACTGAGAAAAGGTGCTGATATCTCACATAAATACAAGCACATGGGATTTGTAGAGAATTGGTTTGGCAGCAGAACTATTTAGTTGCACTTCATTCAGAGAAGTCCTTGCTCCTACAGAAGCACCGTAGGAGCTGTCACTTTGGTAGCTACATGGCTCTACATGAGCTCTGAACAATGTTAAAGCAGTACGATGCTGTCTAAAAGCCATGTGCGGGGAGGAATAGCTAATTCTCTTTTTTTGAAAGGATCGACTCTAGACAGCCTGCCAGCTACAGAAACCATACATGTAATTTCCTAAAGCATCTGCATACCTCCCTCGCAGGCATGGGCTCATCAGCCCATCACTTAATTGAAGAGAATGGAAAAAATAGTTGCAACTTCTCCAGATGCAACAGGCAAATGGATGTTCTTTAATGACTATAAATTGCACCAGGTCTGAACTGACTGAAAACTTCTGTAGAGTATCTCTTGATTTGATGGCACCAAAGGTGCCTGCACTATGTTATTTTGCTGGTTATATAGTTTGGCAGTAGTCTAATGATGAATACACTGTATTTGGGAAAATACAAAGGAGAAGGGAAAAATGAATTTTCTTTAGAGCTGCCAGAGAGAAATGCTGGATCATCAGGAAAGTGGATAAAATAAATCTCTCATGATTTTCAGCAAAACAGTGAAAAAATTTGACCGACTAAATGTAAGGAACTGCTGCAGTAGCACAGAAACATACACATAAGATACATTTTAGCACTGCCCAGAGTCCTAAGCAAGAAGAATAAAATATCAAACATTATGAAGTCTTTTTTATCCATATGAAGTGAACAGACCAATATAACCTCTTGTGCTGCATCCATTCTCTAGTCTAGCAAAAAGCCCTTTCATTTTTATGAGGTTGGTCTGCCTTTGTGCTAGGAGGAATGGGCACGAGTATGTTAAATGAACCAGCCTGCATCTTTGAGATGCCTGGGGAAGCAGCAATGTGGAAAAGACCCATGGTGTCTAGGGAGCACTACAGATGGAAAATGAGGGAGAGGGGCATCTTCAGTTGTTGTGTCAAAGCCTCAACAAAACACAGACTCCAGCAGCAGCAGCCCCTGATGGGGATGATGTACTTGTAAAACATTTACATTTTCAGCAGGATGTTTCTCATTAAACTCAATTGGTTTGCACACCTGCTGGGAATGACTGTTCTGCACCTCATCTCCCTCTCCTATTTGAGCAGAGAGGATGCAACTGCTGAGGCTACCACACAGCACTGTGTTCCTTTTTTGCACTGACAGTAATTGAGAAAATGGATGGCAACGGCCTGTTTTTTGTTTGCTACTGTTCTAGGAAGTGCTTTATTTTTCTGTCTACTTTTTTTCTTTCCCCTCCAGAGCATCAGACTGTTTAGGTTTTACAGCCCTTTTGCAAGACTGAGGGCTTTGTGTAGTTTCCCGACTGCAGGGTATCCCAATTGATGCTGGTAATAAACCACTCAGGACCAAGGAAAGTACCCATACAGATCCTAACTATGATCAGATTGAAGGGGAAAGGATGGTATTGAAGCATGCCATGCTTAATAGTGCAAAGCAGAATAGCCAGCTGTCACTAAACACTTCTCAGCCTGTTTTATGAGCACAGCCTGACTTGTACATTTTAAGAAAGGGTTTTATTGACACTGTGTTATATTGTCTGAGGCATTTATGGTTTTGCCCAGGAAGGTCTGAGGCAACCAAACCTTCAGAGAAAGCTGCTAAAACTGAGTGGACAGTCAGCAGGACTTCTAGTTTAACACTGCTGTCCTAAGGCTCCCTTTCTGCATGTTTAGGGAGCCAGCACTTGTCAGTGAGATGCAAGTCATACCTCAAAAGAATACTTGAATGTAATGGCCTTGTTGTACTGCAGCGTTGCCCTGCTGTGAAATGAGAAAAATGCATTTACTGTGCCGAGGCAGCAGGTCAGCATCCCAAATGTTCTCCCCTCCAACAAGCTCACTGGGTCAGAATAATTCTGTTTTGGATTGTACAGGACAGTCTCCTGGGTAACACGCTTCACAGCAGTGCTTGGGGGGAACATGCCCTTGAATGCAAGGCAGTCAATGAGGTTTATAATTACAGTGTTTTATAACGTCGTTCATTCAGGCAGGGAAGGGTACTGCTGAATGGACCTCAAACAAGAGAAGTCAGTTGTTGTTAACATGATTTGAATCTTGGATGGCAGAAGGAGGTCTTCTGTCCACTGTGCTGTCCAGTGTCATGCAAAGAATGCACACATCAGTTTTAAACTCAGGCAGCAGCAGGACATAAAACTCCGAGTTCAGCTACCCTCTCCCAGAGAAGAGGATGTAAACTCCACTCTATCACTGAAATCTTCTGACTGCATTAAGCAAGGTCTTGGCTCAAGGCCAGGTCCCAGCTGTCCCTGTAGTGATAATGACCGCTCTCCCTCGGGGTGCTGGGCACAGGCAGAATCCAGCTGCATTTTTGCATAGGCACACATGTAAATTGTCTGAACATGGTGGTGTAAATGCTTCTGTGATGACAAACTGAACCCATGGATGTCTCACCAACAACAAGATCCTTGCAGAATACATTTTATTTTTATATTATATTTATTCTTGGAAAAGCCTGGAGGTAAAAAAACCCCAAAATCTCCTGGTACAGTTTATCTGATGCTTTGAGTGTCCTTGATGCATAACAGCATGCTATCATCTCTAAAGATTAAAATCAATCCCTTCTTATTGCTCCGCTGGGTATTTTCAAAGAAATTCATGCACAGATGAAAACAAATAAACACAATGTCCAATGGCTCAGCAGAGATCCTAGGCCTCTAGTTTCAGGTAGTCTGGAGACAATTCTAAACAAGCATAGACCTCTTAAATCCTTGGCTACACCTCTGTGAGGACATGCTGGCAAAACTTCAGTAGCTTTAATGGGGTGAGGCTGGTTGAGGATTTTCAACATCATCTCCATTTTGTGGTTTTTAGGGTATAGCTTAACTAGGCTCTAGAGCTTATCATGTGCAACACTGGATTTTCATTATTTTTTTAAATTAGAGCTTCAAGTTAAATAATACCACCTTTGTCCAGGCTTGGTTTAAGGAAAAATTTAGAGCAGCCAGGTTGGTTTTCATGATGTTAAAGTCTAAGGTTTTTGGTGGACTATGGCAAAGGTGGAGAAAGGAACCCTCTTATCATCAGTGCAGGATTGGGGCCCCAAATGACTGAATTAAATGCAGTATAAATGGTGAGGGCCTCAGGCCTTGATGAAGGAACAGTTCAGCTCGCTTCAGTTAACACGTCTTTTGCTTTTACCCACTTGGCTTTATTGTTCCAAGGATCTGGCCTAGTACAAGAATGAAATCCCTCCCCCAGGCCTGTTCTGCTTCCCGCATTTGCTGCTGGCTCACTTTGATGGACAGTTGCAGGAGTTTCTTAAGGAGAAATTTATGTGACACTGCTGCATTTAGGGAAAGTCTGAAAATAGGCTTTTTTCTTTTTCTTCACTCCTGCTTGTGCACTAGCTTTGCTCAGACTGAAAAACACTGCAAAGGTATACTTGAGGGTTTGGTTTCTAAAGGCTGGGCAAAATCATTCACAAGGTCACCTGCAAAGCAAAACAACTGCAGATGGAACTAAGCACAGGATGCCTGGGCCAAACATATGATGTTGATTACATGAGTATTGATTTAGGAGCGCTTGTGGTATAGAGGATAAACAGGGATAATGCTGAATACAAAACCATGCTCTCTTGCTGACAAACAGACCCAGAATGCAGTGTATCACAATGCATAGGAAGGAAGACCCAGCAGGTCACGTTTGGATTGTACCTGCTGCACAATTCCATTCCATTTTTAGAAAATCTCTGTTTTATTTTTAAATTAACCTTATACCTGCTATACATTGCCTACCTACTTTGCTCCAGTTGAAATTTGTTTGTTCTTCAGTCTGTATGCTGGCTAGGTGTTGAAACCACCCCCAAGTTTTTGGACAGTAACATAAAAAAATCCTCCCATGGCCCTCCCTCACCATTAGACTCATTTATCAGATACGTTGTCCGTGCTGACCTTGGCCATATCCTAGCCTGTGCTGCAAGACCAGTGCTGCTGACCACACTGCTGTCAGTTGGTTACTTGTGGTGTAAAAGCACAAGCAGCAGCATTTAAGATGTACACTATTGCAGAAAGCCAGTTACTTTCAAGGCCTTCTTTCCCTCTTCTACTTTCAGTGGGGATTACTGGAAGCCCAGTGGCTTTATTTAGGATAGTTGCTTTTATCTTTTCCCTGGTTTACCTCTTGAAAAGCATACTGGGGGAGCTATGGAAGCATCAGATTCTTGTCTTGTATGCAGTGAGGGACAATAATGTTCAAGTACAATTATTTAGCCTTGTCAAAGCTCCATGGAACAGTGCTAGTCACCTGGGGAAGGGGGTGGCATCCACACCTACACAGCTGCTTCTCTAACCCCCTTCCTGGAGAAAAACATCTCAAGCCTAGGTAGTGTTAAAGGCACAGGCAAAGGTTTTTCTTCCTTGCCCCAAGTGCTGGGATATCCTGCCATAGATACCAAAAAGCCTTCATAATTCCTTTTATTTGAAAGGTTTCACCTTTCACCATCAGCTCTGCAGTATCTGAGCAAAGAAGTCGCTTCTAAAGGGAGCTCTCTTCTAACAGGAGATGGAGAGAAGCAGTCCTGCTGGTTCATCTCAAACAGTGACAGGCTCTATGACCACTGAGATGGAAAAAGTTTGCAAATTGTCTAGTAGTTCAAAGTATGCAAAAATAGCAGGGCTGCAATTCCAACAAGGCTGCTCTTCTGTTTGATGCCAGCTTGTGAGAATGAAAATGGGTAGTCCATGAGTACTGAGATTCAATCCATTTACAGAATTTTAATTGTATGAATTTGATTTGAAAGGATTTGTGTTACATGTGACCATTCTTATTCCAGAGACTAGCTACATTGACAAAATCACCTAGTACAACTGACCAAGCTAAAAATAAATTTATAAAAAATAGGCTGTCTTTTGGCTCAAGGAGCTCACATATACGCCATTTTTACTTTGTGATGCTGCTATTTTCGATGCTGCTATTTTATATTTTCTGGTTTGGGAAAGCTAATTTCAAACAATGGGTGAGTTGCAAACCACTTCCTTTGATTGTTTTTTATTCACTATTTGAAGTAATAGATAAGTTAAAATGATAAATGCTTCCAGTTTGTCTGATTTGCTGTGCCAGCCAGCAAATAATATATAATACAGAATTTTTGAGGGAATGCAAAATCTATGAGTTGAGAAAGTTGTCTAACCACTGGTGACTAGGGTGATGTTCAAAGAAAAATAATTTCAAGCTACAGAAATGTGAAGTTAAGACTTAAATTCTTGCACAATCACTAGTGAAAAGCAGTCTTGAGCTTTCAAGGTTGCTTGTTGGACATATGTGTGGTATTCTAGGAACACCAAGAAATGCTAAGGTGAGGGTTTCTGTTCCTGAAGCCTGGAATTCTCCAGGGCTTGTGGATTTTACTGGTCTCTTTGTGTTTATTTACTTTTCTTGCTCTCAAGGTAAGTGCCTTTTCAAGCGAATAGGATAGATACCAAATGGTCCATGAACCCGGTGCTGAAGATACGGCTGGCAATTTTGCTCTTAATGTGCATGAAATATGTACAGAATCTCTTACTGAAGTCACAAGGAAAACTAGTATCTGCTTGTACTGCAGAAGCCTGTCCTGAACTATGCTCATGTACAAAATCTCAGTTCGGGAAAGATTTAAATGCTGTGGGGTCTGGCTGTATGCTAACAAATCTATAAGCTCTCCTACAACATCAAGCTTTGAGCCTCACAATGTGATAAGGGATTATACAGGACTTTAGAAATGCTTCATTGTGGCATTCGTTTAATTTGACCTAGCTTCATTTGTCTGTATTAGTCACTCCTGTGCTCTGCTGAGCTGCAAGTGACAGCCTCAAAGAGAAAATACCTCTGCTGGCCAATCAGATCAGAAATTCTGTCTATTTTGTTTAGATGCAAGGGAATAATACTGCTCCCTTATTAAAATCCATACAATCCCACAGAAGTGCCAAATCTGCTCACCATTAGATGCTTTGGAAAACATTGCCCAGGGGAGTATTTACATAAGGATGAAGCTAACTTTTCCTGTTTAAAAAAATTATCACTATCTCAGAATGTTTCAGGTTGGTATGTTATGCTAAATGTGCTGAACAAGTGATGCGTTTCACTTTTCAAGGAAAAGGGAGGCAGTAGGGTAGACCTGCACATTAGGGAGAGTTTTGATTGTCCAGAGCTGAATGATAGTGACGACAAGGTTGAGTGTTTATGGGTAAGAATCAGGGGGAAGGCTAACATGGCAGATATCCTCATAGGAGTCTGTTATAGAGCACCCAACCAGGATGAAGAGGCAGACAGAATATTCTATAAGCAACTGGAAGACTAAGTCTCACAATTACTAGCCCTTGTTCTTGTGGGGTACTTCAACTTACCAGATGTCTGGTGAAAATATAACACAGCAAACAGGAAGCAGTCTAGGAGTTCCTAAAGTGAGATTCCTGGGGTTGTTTAGGTTGAAGATATGGAGGCTCAGAAAAGACCTTATCACTCTGTACAACTACCTGAAAGGAGGATGTAGCCAGGTGTCTTTTCTCCTGAGTAACAAGTAACAGGACAAGAGGAAGTGGCATCAAGTTGTACTGTGGGAGGTTTAGGTCAGATATTAAGAAAAATTTCTTCAGCAAAAGGGTTGCCAAGCATTGGATGACAAACAGGCTGCCCAGTGAAGAGGAGGAGTCACCATCCCTGGAGATATTTAAAAGACATGTGGATGTTTTAGTGGTGGACTGGACAGTGCTGGGTTAACAGTTGGACTCAATGATACTAGAGATCTTTTCCAACCCAAACGATTCCATGGTGCATCCATATGCTGCCTCTTTAGTGTTGGTTCATGTCATGTTCAATGCAGGTGTTAAAGCCTGCAATACACAGATTGACTTGACAGGTTGTGGAGAAGAAGTGGGAACTGTTGCTTATAACACAAGGAGAGACAGACCACAAGGATAAATCTACCACTGAACAGCAATAGCATTTGCTATGCTAACATATGGAATAACAGCTTTTCCTGACCCTCAGGGGTCCATGCCCAGATATGTGAGAGCCAAAGCATAGATGGTTGTTTCCCAGTGGCTCTCTGTATTTGGGTTGGATGGTGAGGTTTTGGTACCATGGGGGCTAAAGGAGTGGTTGAGGTCAACTCACCACACTTCCATTTCAGGTATCCAGCACTGCCCTTACTCAGCCTCCCACTCTACTCACTTCAGGATCACAAGACTTCAATCTTTCAACTGATTAGACTCCTCCTGCCCTGACCTGGCTAGTTCTGCAAGGAAAGTCTTCTTTAGAATCTGGCCTTTTTATTTTCCTACTTTGCTCTGCCCTGGGGCACAACTCACTTACCAAATGGCCTTGGGGACCTGTTACCTTTTCAAAGCACCAGACCCCAACCAGTCAAGATTGCTCGGGGGATGCAGGAGATGCTCCTTCCATCTAAGACTTCATAACCAAATCTGAGCCTGCTAAAACTATCTAACACTACACTTCTTGTAGCTCTGATGTACACAAATATGTGTGTGTACACAGAGATGCACACACTTATGGCCCCGCTGTAGGCCACAGAGGATGCAAGAACCATTCCAGCAGCTTGCCTGTCTACAGACAGTGAAAGCATAAAATCACAAGGTCACACCAGGGAGCCTCCTACCAAAGGTGTCTTCCTCCAACAGCTTTCCAGTGACTGGTGAATTCCCAACAGGCCTAACTTTTTCACATTGCTCTGCTTCTGCTAATGTTGCCTTAAGCAATATCATTCCTTACTGCCTACAATGTGGTAAAACTTCTTGAACACTGTGTGGCTTTCTGTATGAAGGGGACTGTGAGTTACTGAAAAAAATCAGTGTTGATACCAAAATCTCAGCACAACTCAGACATGGCAGCTCTGTATTTTTAAATATAGCACTGACCAAACTTAATCTTTTACTTATTCTGAGTGTAAAAATCTTACTTGCCATAAGTGACTATCACATGTAACTTGCCTCTGGCCCTCAACAACACAGGTCTTGTTTGTCATTTCAGTGCCACAGTCTCTCCAAAGCTTTAAGAGGAACTGCATTTGATAGAAAGTGACCTCTTGCACCTGGGATGGAATAACCCCATGCAACTACACAAGCTGGATGCCAACTGGGGAAAAGTAGCTCGGCAGGAAAGAACTTGGGGGTGCTGGTGGACAACCAATCAGTAGGGCACCCATGCAGTGCTGAAGACTAATGTCATACTGTGCTGCATTAGGTAATGCCTCACAGGAGACTGGCAGTAATTATTTCCTTCTATTTTTTTAATATCTGGAGTGCTGTCACCAGTTTTGGGTTCCTCAGTACCAAAAAGATGATGACAAACTGGAGAAGGACAGGTGTAGTGCCACTGAGATGGCTGGGGGGACCATGCTACTATGAAAAGCTTGAGAGAAGAACATTTATTCAGCCTTTCCCCCTCCAGGCTAAGGATGTATTCAATTACCACCTTCCGCTACCCGATGGGTGACTGGAAAAAGGACAGGACAAAACTTTTCTCAGAGGTGCTCAGTTGCAATGGATTAAGGTATAGCAGGGTTGTATGTTAACCTTGTTCTAGTTGATTAGCTATTTAGAAAAAATTCTTCACAAGGAGTGTGCAGCATCAGAAACAGGTTCAGAGAGGTGGAGAACAGGCACCCTGGGAAATAATCAAAGCTCAGCTGGACGCAGCCCTGAGTTAACTATATCAAACAGAGATATTGGAAGGTGGCCCTGCTGTGAGCATGAGGTGGGACCAGACGACCTCTGGAGGAAAGGTCCTTTCTCACCTAAATTCTTCTATGATTCTAATGTGCCCCATGACATGTGCGCTAAGATATTAAGAGCACTTAATATATCATCACTGGTGTCAGGTATCATCAACACTTTCATCAGCTGGAACACTGCCGAGCTGACTCAAATACTGTACATCTTGTCTAACTGCAATTAAAAAGGCACATGGCAGTTTCTGTGTATCTTAATTAGCCTTGTACCATGCACACTGACATTCAAAATTAGCTAACTTGGGGGGTCCGTTACCCACTCAATTCTGAGTTTATATGGAGCTTGCCTGTTTTGTTCTAAATCTTACTAAGGCTCACAAAATAAGGCCCTCCTTCAGAGTCACATTAACCACGGTCCAGGTTTTGAGGGATCAAAGCAAAGCTCACACAGTACAAACCTAATGAATCAAACCCTACAAGATTAATGTTCCTACATAAAGCAGCAAACCTCATATAGAGCTCCACAGACCTGCCTCTTCTTTTATTGCTCTGCTCTTGGGATGTAAGAGGAGCAGCAGGGCAGTGATGTCTCTCCCACACTGGTATCTATTATTGTAATGCTAAGTGCTAGCTCCTATCACCCCGGTAATCCTGTTTGGGAAGCTCTGCTACAGCATTTATGTTCTTATCTTTGTTTAGTCAATGCTGGCAAATAAAAGCATAAACAAATAATCTCCACAGTACAGCTTGGCACTACCGAGATGCTGCCATTTGTGTTCCAGTTGATTTTTATTTGCAGTCTCTTACGTTGGTGACAATCTTAGAAAGCAGATACAGCCTGGTAAGTGATGCAATGGTAAAACTGATGTTTTTATGAGTCTACTCCTTTTATTTAAATGAATGCTGAACAGGTGATCACAGGCAAAGAGAGAACTGGGCTGATTACAAAAACATCAATGCATAATTTCTCTGGAACAAGTCAATGTAATTTTACCTCTTCCTGCCTTAGGCCATGCACTAGGAGATACTCAACTGCCTCATGTGATATAATTTAAAGATCTATACAAACATAGGCACCCACTTTAATTGCACAGTCTCTCTATATCTTGAGGGCAAGAACAGAGGGAGACTCTTCCACAAGGCAATGCAGAGCAGTAGCCTAACAAAAGAGGCTCTGCACCAATGTTGGAGAATACCCCTCTCTGGGCAACAGGTAGAAAGAATGGACAACTCATCTACCTAAGCTAAAGGCTGAGAACCAGGCAATGTGACTTTTCCCCACATAAAACGGAATTACCACCTCAGACTCCCAGAAGCAAAGAAGTATAAAAGCCCATTGGTCTATTTCTTACAAAGTTAGTGGCTGTTAAGTAAAGCATGACAGAAAAATTACTACCCATCCAACTTCCAAAAATACTAGTCATGAGGACAGATGAAGGCAAGCATTGTATTTGACAATGCCAGTGAACTGCATGACTCCGGAGAGCAACAACAAGACAGAGATGTTCCAGCCCGTTTCTGGTCAAGCAGCTCCCAGTCGGTATGCTGCACCCAATGGCGGTCTCCAGTGCATGCCCTTCCTGATGGAGGAAAGGCTTTGGCTAACTCCAGTGGTCATAAATTGCCCCACTGAAAGGTGATTAGCTTGGAAATCCCCTGTTGTTCTGTCAGGAAGCCATACAGAAGAGGTGCAAATCCAGTAAATTACATCTGGCAGACATGTATCTAAGAATACATGGCATTTGGTGATATATGGAAACTACCACTCTATACCTTCAGACAGCTTATACGAGTATCTCTTTCCAAATTAACATTCGTGCCATCTGATTCTCATTAGACTCACTCAGCTGTTCCGTTAATCTTGTATTTTTCCTCCCAAGGGATTAACATTGATTTTTTTGTCTTGTGCACACACAAGAAGATCATACTGTTTCCTACAGGGTGGATTCACTCAATAAGGAACTACGCTATTAAACCTGACTTGATGTTATTTTCAATAGAGCTGAGCTGCCACAATGCTGCTCATTTTTAAGAGAATCTCAATGCAACTCTCCTGAGTCCAGCTACATCCATCATTCCACTCCATGATACACACAAGCCACTTGACGACTCATTAAGAATATAGATAAAAAATGGAGGTCAGGGCTGCATTCCAGGGAAGCCCTACTGACATTCAAACTCCACCTCTAATTTAAAAAATAATAAACAAAATAATTACAAGATGCTTCTGGGAATAGATGTTCTTCAGCAGAAAATGGAAATAGGAAGGCAGGACAACAGGTAGGCCTGCAAGACATTTTTAGCTGGATACTCTGCGTTTTAGGTCGCAGGGGAGAACATTATTAATTCAGTCACTGGTGACCCAAACAGGGCAGCCTGCATGCCTGAATGGGTAACCACTGTTTTGGGTTTGGTTAAGTCCTACTTACAGGTACTTTTGGGGCTGTCCAGTCTCTCCCTCATAAATTGACCAAACTGCAGTATCAGATAATGATATTTGATGACCTAGAAGGCTGCTTCAGAACCTCCCTGCACTGATGGCCAAGAACCCTCTTCAATCTACAGCAGCTATTTATAGCTGATCAAGCTGCCTCCTTTAGCTGATGCAGCTTCTCTCCCCCCACAGCATTCACCATTTGCTTCCATATGTACCTACAGAGAGCAGGAAGATCCCTTCCCAGTCTTTGTTTTACTACCCCTACAAGTCAAGATCTCTGTATCCCATCCCTTCCCTGATGATCACAGGCCATTTTTTCCCTGTGGCCTTCCCCTGCCTCCATCTTTCTCCAGCCAGGGATTCTCTCTCTTGACCCCTTTCGTAAAAACATAAGCAAGGGTCACAGTAGCAATATTAAACAGCAGCTCATTGATAGACTGGAGATTTAGAGAAGCATGAGGAAGGACAAGAGGAAAAGAGCAAGAGGAATGTTTTCAACATACAAAAAATACACAAGCAGATGTCACAAAGAACAAACACAAAACGTATATTAAGTTCCTGCCTCAGGTGTTGATTTTTCCAAAGGGCTGAGGACTTCCTCCTGATTTCTTGGACATGAATTGTTTGTTCTATTGTTTTCAGATACTCCTGCAAAACCACTGGAACAAGCTTTTGACCTAAGTGCACTTTAAGATTCTTTGTAGTGAATTTTACCTTTCTTGGATAAAATAGCAAATAAACTGAAAAAGCCTTCAGGGGCAAATCAAGGTTGGATTCAAGTCCTGCAGAAATCTACAAGGCAATAAGAGATGAAAAAGGAAGAAACAACCTATTGAACAGGTAATGGAAGAGGAAAAAAGTGATTTTAACTGTCTCTGAGTCAATGCTTTAACTTGATATTTTTAAAATAAGTAGCAGTCTATGCTTTTTGCTGTCAATTCTTTCCCCTCCCTTCTCTTTAACACCTATATATCACCATCTGCTTGTTCTCCAAATGTACTGGAGAAATGCAGTGCACTGAACAGGGAAAAAAAAAAAAAGAGAAAGAAAAATTGTTCTCGGCATGGTCCCCTCATCGATGCAAAACTTATGGGGTGGTCTGAAATGTTTAAATGTTTTGTACTATCAGAGTAGTCCAAAAATATCCTGCTGGAGACTAGGACTTTGCAAATTCACCCTTGCAGTGTATTCTTGTGCACTCCATATTAGGTAGACCTAAGAGAGTCCCAGTGTGTGTAGCTCTCAAAGCTGCATCACAGAAGACGTCACTGGTCTTCCTTTGGGTGGCTTGAATCTCCTGTTGACTGTCACTATTACTTACTTAAGGAAGGGGGAAAAAAAAGGCACTTTGTTCAAGGTTGCTCCATTTTTGGAATGGCTTGTAATGACTGTCTGCATGAATGCTTTTCCTACCTTTAGGTCTGTCATCTCTCTCTTAAAAATCCAACTGCCTTCTCACCAGGGACAAACTGCAGAGCTGTATTGGTACAAAGATGTTCTGCTTGCTCTGAATTTGCAAAGCAGGAGAATACATTCACTGTCAGAGAAAGGAAGCACCCTCGCTCCCCCCTGCAAAAAGCTATTTTTTGCAGGCGTTGTCATATCTTATCCCCGGGAAGAGAAGAGGGCTGTGCTACAAAGCCTTCAGATTCACATTTGCTTCTATTTCACTCTGTCCTTCACAGCACCGCTATAACAATTCATCAATACAGTGGAGGGCAAGGCACGACACACAGGCACAGCAGATTCCTCTAATGAAAACAAATCCTTGCTAGAGGAAGAAATAGTTTGCAGGTCTGCCTCCTAAATCCTACTCCCACTGAAAAAATGTTTTCATCACTACTTACATTTAGTGACATAAGGGTACTCAGAGCTCTAAAGCACATAATTTGTGCTGAACAGTTGCAGTACTTTGTCCAAAATAATCTGTGGTCCAAAAATCCCAAATGAATACAGGAATCAAGACATACAACTAGAATAAATAAGATTTTGCATTTACAGAGCGCCTGTCATCTGAAAGTATGTGCAGATATTAATTAAGCTCCACAAGCCCCAGATGAAGTAGATTAGTAGCTTCATCCCTGTTTTACAGAGGTTTAGAGTAAAGTGTGACACATAATCAGAGCAGAAAGTGCAGCAGAGCTGGCCATGCCAGGGATGGTGAGAGCCAGGGCTCCACCTCCTCTCTGGCCTCTTCAGTGAATTGCCTTCAATGGAAAATGACTGAGTTGCAGTTCTTTGCTCTCTCTAAGAGGAAGGACCCACCCTGTTGCACAACAGTAGCATAGTCTCAGCCTGAAGTGCTTTGATAAATACCGTGAAATGGTGCCTAGTTTGGGAAGAGAAACCTGGAGGTTGCTCGCTCACTCTCACACATTTGCTTTGGGTGCTCTATCTTGCTGTTTCTAAAACACCAAAAGATTGCCCCTGCAGCAGCACCCTCCCACAAACAGTCCTAATAGCTTGGCTTGTGGTTTCTCAGGTTTAAGAGACACGGTATACAGAGTATCTAAAGTACTTTAATAACTGATACTGGGTTTTATATTTCTATTTCTATACATTTTTACTATATTATAACTCAGAAGCCACACCAACCTTGAGTCACACAGACAGAATATAATTAAAAAACTAGTCAATACATACATCAAAACCTTAAAATAACCCTCTCTTGATGCAGGTTTTACATATAGAAATTCTGAATAATAAACACACCTGATACCATCCAAAACTATTTAAAGTAATGAACATGAGAAATAGATGTATTAAGATAAAAACTAGGAATGCTTCAATTGTTTTGTATGTTAAAGAACAGTCAAAAATTTATTTTGCAGACGTTATCTACTGAAATTCAAATTCTTAGGACAGCAGTTTCTCCAAGATTCCATTTATGTATTTGTTTAGGTAGTAGCTATGATAATGAAAATATTCTCAGCATCACAGAAGTAGTGCAACCGTCCACTTCATCAGAATTCCCCAGTCCTTAACTCTGCTTATTACCTTTGCCTAAACAAGAGCAGGGGGAGCATCAAATGCAGCCAGGAAGAAGTATCTCCAGAAGAGATAAAAACAGGTCACTTGCTGTGTCTCTAGATACAATTATCCACCTAATTACAGTTAGGACAAATGCACAGTTGTTCTAAATACTAGAGGATGAATTTAATCATGATGTTCAGTTCTCTCTACACAAATATGAAAACCTGAGGAAGAAATGTCACTGTAAATGGAAACAGACCACTGCATACCTATCTACAAAATAGAAAAAACTGCATAAACTACAGACAAAAAGCAGATTCTCAGATGATAACTAACTCTATTAAATAATATGAAAATTATGCTCTTTTGTTCTCACATTTAAGCACAGAAAGCATTCTAATTTATTTTTCAAGGCAAAAATGGTTTTAATTAGGGTCCTAGCTACCTTACAAGACATACAGAACTTGGTATGATGGAGCTATGATAATTTACCCATGCAGAGAATCTGCCCTGTGATTTATATCATTACTCCATGGCAGCATGAAACAAATCCCCAGGGAAGTAACACATGTCATCCCTGAAAATATGAAGCAATCAAACCATGTTTTTATTATGTGAATGGATGCCTTTGAAAATAAGGATGCATGCACCATACTGTGAGGTAAAATGAAATAAATGAACAGAAATAATTCTTTTCCATGTTTTAATCAGCAGAAACTGTAGTCTTCAAATTATCCTGATCCTACCAAATGTGAGTCTGGACACAATAGGTTGACTCTCTTACTAAAATGAACATGAAATTGCATCCTAAGTATGCAATGAAGGCCAAATTAAACAGTCCAAGACTCTTTGCAAAAGCTCTTTCTTTCTATTCAGTCCTTGCATCCCACTGAACAATTAAGAAGTTTTAAATACAGCATCATATAGTTTTTAAATGCTCAGATCTAATCAGGAGCAATGTACTTATTTTAGGCAAAAGGAACATAATTCTATACAAAAATCTGTTCTCAATCAAGGTCTTCAGCTTCTAGCATTACCAGAAGAGAGAAATCTGTGTTCCACCAGCTAGAAGGATGTCTCTGGCAAGCAAAATGAAGTATATTTATCAAATACTAGAACTACACGCTTCCCGGCTGTTGTATTCACAGGCTGGGACACTGACATCTCAGCAAGAACCTGAGACAAGCGTTACACTGCTTACTGCTATTATAAATAACCATGCATTTATTAGAGATGCTGACCATTCAGAAAATACAATCCAGTCCCTACAGGCACAAGGAGATGGAAACAGACCTTTGATAACAAAATTGGGTTAATACAAAACAGTTGAAATAGAACTTTGTATTTCTATGAAAACGTACATAGACATAATTACGCAAGTAAAAGTCCACGGGCAGAGAGGGGTTTTTTAAAACACTGAGTCCACAACACTGCCTTTGATGCTAAGCTGTTTTTTGTAAGTGCATTATTTGCTCTCTCCTGCCTGTCTTAAAAAAAAGAACTGTAAGAAGTTCAGAGTAGCAATAATGAAAGGAACAGGACTGGTTCAGTGACAGATACCTATAAAATCAGTAATGGAAGCAGGATGAATAAGAATCAGTGGGGTGTCTTCCAAAATAAGAACAAGGTGCAGCTCTATGACTAAGAAGAGCTGCATCAAGAACATACAGAATGTGGCAGTTCTTTGTACAGCATAAAGGAGACCTGTGGGTCTCCTTGCCGAAGGTATTGTGAATGATGAAAGCTCTAACACAGGTTCAAGACAAGCTCATGAAGGAGAAAGGCACTGTGAATTACTATGCAAGTAGAATCTTACTCTACTTCACGATGTCCCTGAGCTAAGTCATAACCTTAGAAGTATCACATACGCCTGCCCTGCCCTCATCTTTTCCTAGGCACTTCTTTGATGCTGTTGATGAGAAGAACTAGATAAACCTCTGGCCCAACCTGGTACAGTCATGCCAATGTTACGTTTAGTATCTACGTGCAGAAAAAATTCCTGGTAATAGCTCCAAATTCACTTTGGAGGGGATGATTGGATGGAAAGTAGCTTTGCAGGAAAGTACTTGATGAACAAGTAGCTGGCCATGGGCTGGTGACGTGCTCTTGCAGCAACGGCAGCTAACAGCATCCTGGGATGCATTAGGAAGGGCGTTGCCAGAAGGTCAAGGGAGTTGATCCTTCCCCTCTGCTCAGCACTGGTGAGGCCACACCTGGTATACTGTGTGAAATTCTGGGTTCTCCAGTACAAGGAAGATGTGGACATACTTGAAAAAGTCCAGCAAAGGGGCATTGAGATCATTAAGGGACTGGAGCATCTGTCATACAAACAGAAGCTGAGAGCTGCATCTGTTCAGTCTGAAGAAGAGGGGGGAGACCCTATCAATACAGTTAAATATCTGACAGTAAAGTTTAAAGATGAAAACAGACTCTTCTCAGTGGTATCCAGTGACTGGATGAGCACAAACTGAAACACAAGAAATTCCATTTAAGCATAAGTAACAGCTTTGTTTATTGTAAGGGTGATCAAACATTGGAAGAGATTGCACAGAGGTCCTTCCATCTTCTGATATGTTCAAACCCCAGCTGGATATGGTCCTGGTACCCTGCTCTAGCTGAACCTGTTGAGGGGGGAGTTGGACTACAAGATCTCCCAAGACCCCTTCCAATCTCAACCATTCTGTGGTTCTGGTATGTGGCTGATACCTCCCCAACTGCACTGACCATAAGAACTTCTCCCAAAAAATAACCAGGGCTTCCTGGGGAAATGTCACAATCTAAACTAATCTTGGAAAACAACGGTCATGAAATAGCCCAGCCTAGGTGACTTAAACCAGTGTGAGTGGGAAGCTTGTTTTGAACTTCACTTGGGAAGTACTGCGTGACTGTGAAACCTTTCTCCATGGCTGCCAATCTTAAGTTTTGTGGTTCAGATGACAGTTGAAAAAGAACTCTCATGATCAGCACAACCCCTGTTACCTGTATATTCTATTTGATTAAGGAACAAATCAAGTACATGTTCACTAGATTATGTTTTTTTCCCATTTATGTGGATACATTACAAAGGCTGCTTTCCATTTTAACCTTCAGAAAAACTCACCAAACAAAACCCAATATATTTTTCACTTCGTTTTGCTTTCAAGCATAGGGATGAAGCAATGCAGACAGCTATGCGGCATTCTGATAACAACCTTATCATCCTTGCCCCAGCCTTCAAGAGAAGTGAAGAATCATTACAATATTCCACTGCATTCAGTAAGATCCAAGTATGAATCAAGAAATTTTTTTGCTTTGTTTTGATGGTATTGTTTGTTGTTTTCATTAATTTGGCACAGTGATGGAGATGAGGGTGTCCATTTCCTTCCCTTTCAAATACACAATTCTTTTTCTTCTTTCCTGAACTAAAACATGTTGAGAATTGCTCTGACTTGACAAAGTGCTATGTGAGATGCATGCTGGGCAGGAGTCTTCTGAATATCTCAGTATGTTTTTAGTTTATCTTGCAATATTACATATGGAGGTTTATGCTGGCATTGATTTGCTCCTCCTCTGAATCAAAAGCGGGAATGGTACTGAATGCACTGTGGCTGGAACTAGCAAATTTCATTCTCTAGTTACATACAGGTAGGTGGATTTGTGTATCACTTTACAAGAAGGTGTCAACTGCCCCAGCTTGTATTATATTTTCTGACTTTGTTGGGCACATGTCAGTTTTGTTATCACTGTCCCAAAGCTGTGTATAGCTTGATGTTATTTAAACAAAATTTGATACATACTGAAAAAAGCCATAGTTATTGGTTGTAGAAATGTGCTGTCAGAGGTCACAGCGTAAGACAAGGAGATATGGACTAAGCTCTTGTTTCTAGACCAGCAAAGACACCTGCTCAGTAGAAATTGCATCAGCCTCCCTGGGGAGAAGTGCTCTATGATCCTTGCAACCAGAAGGTGCCTGTGAAAGGGAAGAAGGAAAAAACTAGTAAAGGGAGGGATGACAGAAATGTGTGAGACAGAATTGGAAGAAATGTAGAAAAAGAACCTTAGCAAGTTGTATTTATGAAAGAAAACTGTGGTCTCCCAGTATGTACTATTTTTAAAGGCCAAGCTAATTGTTTCTGGCAGTCAAAGGAGTAGTTCCACACCTCACGAGGAGTTCTTTGGTACATAAGTATGCCCAAATAGCCTCAAAAACTGTGTATGTTTTTTTCAAGTGAAAACAGAACTCCTCAACAAATATGCTTCCATAAATTAGGTATTAGCCAGCAGTATTTACTTCGTAAATGCCAATGGTGGATTCCTAATACAAGCTTAAGGATCCTGTGACATCACTCAGAAACTGCAAGTGTTACAAGACGCAGCACAACTACGTGGTATTTTCAAAGTGCCTGTGGTTTCCTAACCACAGTACTGACACAAAGTGCCAAAGGCCCCTGTGATGAAGCAGAGCATGCTACCCACCTCATTGGATGTGCTCAGCACGGCACTCCTGCCGAACGGCGCTGCTCTTCCACGCAGCAGCGTGCTTTATATGGAAAGCACACTGATTTGACAGCTATTGTAAACACCCTACGGTCACAGTAAAACACAGCCATTTTCAGCTAAGCAGAGAAAGAGCTGGTGTGTATTATGGTGGTGACTCTATTCTGTGTAAAGGTGAAGTTACTGACACCCGGTGGACTCATTCACTGCTAGATCCGTGCCCTTCATTTTAAGCCAGCAACACTCTTCAGGTTGGAACTTTCCAAATATAGCTTTGACAACCCACTTCTGAGAGCCCAGGGGAAGAGACATGACTACTTTGCTAATTGATGCTGATACACCAGGGAGGATTGACACTGTCTGCAGCAGAGTATTCCCTTAAAGTGGACTAGGTCAGTTGGATGGCACCAAGTCAGACAGTAATTCTCATAACCAGACCATCTTTCTCTAAATTATGACATATCCATAACAGTATTACTACAGTGGGAAAACAATGTACTCAATTTCAGAGGACCAGCACTGAAACAACACGTGTGAATTTAATTCCAGCTGCCTGGGTATGTGTCTTGCATAATTCTGAACCCCTTGGAACTAGGTGATAATCTGTTTTCGCCTCTTGCATAAGCCAAGATATATATTTCCCTCTGGTAGGAGATTGACCATAATGTGCTCAAAAATTTGTATTTTTAATAAAAGTACAGCTAGTACTTGGTTAATTCATACATTTCAGAAAGGCATTCAGTTTTCTTCTGATGGCCTTGAGGAGATTCAGAATTTACCACTTGTTACATTACACCCTCAACTGCATAAACCCAGTCTTAAGTTCTCCATGGGGACACTGTCTCATTCAGTACACAGGACAAAACCACTTAGCTAGCAACCATTCAATATTTTATTTTTGCCCTTTTTATTTGATGCACAGCCCTAAAAGCCTTGTTTACTGCACATTTTTCCAGCTCTATTCTGAAGGCAGAATGATTAATTTCTTTACAGGCTTTTCTATAGTGCTCATCAGATGCTTCTAACTTGTTATGTGCAATTTCCTAGCTTTTGGAAAAACATACAAAGGATGCCATTATGTGGCATCATATAACTACTGCCATGATTCATTTCAGCAGGGATAGACCAGACCTTTGCTATCTTAGCTAACAGGTGTACACCACAGGCTGCCAGCATGGCCAAGATAAAAGAGATGAGGCACATGCTTAAGCAAGTGATTTTCACTGATATTTGCTGGCACCGGGATGGGAAGAATCAGAATCTTAAGGAGACTGAAGGATATGGAAAGGAAGTACAGGTTCCTGCTCCTTTGCCACTCTCATAAGACTGACTCCTTTAATTTGCCCTTTCCAACATGCCCACCTCTCAACCCATGTGTCTTCTTATCTATCCAGTCTTATCCAGTGTTACCTCTCTTAACCTATTTTCTATCTATCCTTATTTCTCTCATTTTATTATTGAGTTTATCTTCCTCCTCCCCACTTGCTTACAGACTGAGTCTCTGGCCCCAAATTTCCCTCTCATTGTCTTTTTCAACTTTCCTAAATTTTACTTCCATCCCTTGACTAAGACATCATCGTAGAATACTCTGAATTGGAAGGGACCCACAAGGATCATCAAAGTCCATCTCCTGGCCTATCACAAGATAGCCCCAAGAATCACACCATGTGCCTGAGAGCACTGTCCAAACACTTCCAGAACTCTGGAAGGCTTGGTGCTGTGACCACTTCCACAGAGATCCTGTTCCAGTGCTCAACCATCCTCTGGGAGAAAAACCTTTTTCTAATATCCAACTTAAGCCTCCCCTGACACAGCTTCAGGCCATTCCCTCACATCCCAACACTGGTCACCAGGGAGAAAAGAGGTAAGTGCCTACCTCTTTGTGTCCCCTCATGAGGACACTGCAGACAGCTATGAGGTCTCCCCTCAGTCTCCTCTTCTCTAGGCTGAACAAGCCAAGTGACCCCAGCTGCTCCTTATAAGGCTTCTCCTCTAGACTATTCAACATCTTCATGGCCCTCCCTATTCTGTGCCCAAAACTGCACATAGGACTCGAGGTGAGGCCACACCACTGCAGAACAGAGCAGGACAATCCCCTCCCTTGACTGGCTGGCGATGCTTTGCCTGATGCCCCCCAGGACACAGTTGGCTCTCCTGGCTGCCAGGGCACTGCTGACTCAGATTCAACTTGCCATCAACCAGGATCCCCAGGTCCCTTTCTGTGAAGCAGCTTTCCAACATCTCGTCCCCCACCCTGGATGTACAGGGCTGCCCCAGGGCATGTGCCTTTACAAGGCCATCCTGGCTGTGACCAATGACAGCATTGTCTTTCAGGTATTTTTCAGTAACTCCCAGAATAATCTCTATAATTTTACCAGTCACTGAAGTGAGACTGACAGGCCTGTAGTTACCAGGGTCATCCCTCTTGTCCTTGCTGAAAATTACTGGAGTTTGAGGGGAAGGAGCATTCACAAACTCTTTGGAGCTTTCATAAATACGTATCTACTAAACACATGTGTTTTTTAAAGGTTACAACTTGGATAACCTGAAAAGGATTTTCTTAGGATGGTAATAAGCACATTATAAGTGTTACCCATTACTTGCAAAACCCGTAGACACTAAGGCACAGTAAAGAAGATGTCACAGAAGCCTTCAGGGTCTCTTCTGTAGCCTCACTGTCAGGAACACTTAGGACATTTTCTGAAGTAAACTGGGCCAGAGCAGATTTGCATCTCAGAAATTTTTATTCCAAATTACTATAGTTTCAGAAAATTTCAAGCAACTGAAATAGAAAGACACAGAATGTGGTTGTGTCCACAAAATAAGACAAAAATTAAAGCTGTTAGTACCATGTTGGCATCTAACTTGATGGCTGTTCTGGTATCAGTGACTGATCAGTGTCTGAAATCATGACACTGAGCAAAGAAAATAGTTCCATCTAGCTAGGGTTTTAATGACTGAACTTCTAACAAAGACACTATGCAGTCACATGGATACAGAATTCCTGTAAAAAATAAATTAGTCAAGACAGACTTCTAAAATCCCAGAGAGAGCTACAGTAAGGGCTACAGTTAACAAGACAAATCATTGATGAAATCTGATTTACTGTTCTGATTTCACAAGAGAAGTGGGGTTTGGTCTTCCACAAAGCTCCCTGTATTACTACTGTTGTCATTAAGCTCTAGGCCCTGTGTCTGGAAAACAGTTTCTTTGGGCTTGGTGCCACAGAAAAAAGAAAAACTTGCTAGGTAAGAGTGTTACCAAAAAAACCCCACAAATGTGGAGTCACTGCCCCTACACAAGGCTGGAACTAAGCTTCAGCTTAAGGGAGCAACAGATTAATTTTGTTGTAAACTCATAGTTTATCTTGATTCGAGTAGACACAAGACACCAGACCAAGGTTTACAAACCCCATATATACAAGTATATATAAAATATATATATTCTAGAGTTATTTAGTTCAGATCTTTCAAACAACAGTGTACTGCTAATTTAAAATGCATAACAGTTAGTAGGAAAAGAAGCAAAGATAAAGCAGTGAACTGACTTCCAAAACTATCAGCCTTTGTCAATTAAAATATTTACTTCTGACAGAAGTGCTAATTAGTTAAAAACATTCAATCCAGTCTTAAAATAGAGGTTCAAGCTACCCAATTTAATCTTGGAACAGTCACTTGCTCTCAGGATTAGGAAAACAATGGCATCCAGAGCAAGCATGAGCCCTTTCCCTTCTTATTACAGTTAATCAGGAACATAAATACTATAATGGAGCTGAGCCCCTGCAAACTCACCAGGCTGTTCATAATTTCCACTCCAGCTGGATTCACTGTGAGTGCTTCATCATACAATTGCTTAGCCTCCTCCAAATTGCCTTTCATCTCTGCAAACCTCCCACGCATGTACAGTACAGCATGAGATGTGGGGAAAAGACTAGCTGCCTCCTGGATACAAAAGCCTGCTTCTTTGAGATGCTGCTGTTCCATGAAGAGTTCAGCTAAAAAAAAACCCAAAAAACCAAACCATAAAAATAAAGCAAAAAACACCCTACCATTAGAGGCAATCTAACAGAGACCTTTCTTTGTATTAATTATAAATCATCTCCTTAATCATGTTAAAACATAAGGCCATGATCCGGCACAATGCTTACTACTATGGTTTGTGCTTACTATCATGAGTGGATTCACTGAATGGATCTTTTCCTAATGCTAAGGGCTCTATAAAGATGTTCACAGACATCTTTAGGTGGTGTCCTGACAGAGTACAGCCTTAAGGATTTCTCCACTGGGAATGTAAACACTGCTGAACTAAGCCCTAAGGAAGCAGGGCTGGTAGCTACTTGGAGTCATCGTATGTATTTCCAAATAATCCGGGG
>VXAY01007243.1:942759-998500 GCA_013399855.1 Oxyruncus cristatus | reverse complement strand
GGGGGGGGGGAGGGGGGAAGAACATAATAAGATATCACTGTCAACTGAGAACTTCAAACATGTCAGAGTAATACGATACATCTGAACTGGACATTAGATAACTTACCTTAAAAGAGTATGTCCACATTTAAGAAGATGATAGAAGTGTTTCTCTCTGCTTATTTGTCAAGTTTTATGAGATAGTTCTCTCTTAGCTTTTCAGAGACTGTTAAAATCAAAAGGCTTTTATAATATAGGCCTATTTATATTGTGCATTCACCCATTTAATTCCTCATACATTACAGAAAAACAAAATACAGCTCTTGGAAGAGACCACTCATTTACTTTCTTGATCTATCAGCAAATGTCTTAGTGGTTTTCTTAGGAAAAAAATGTAACAGGCATACTTGTGTGCTTGAATGTCAACTTGTTAATGAAATAATTTCTCATGATCAACAAATTTCGTAACACATCCCATGGTTGAACTTTAACATTTCTCAGGATTTGGACTAGATGATTGTCTGACTAGATGGTTGTTGTGTTGGACTGAATGGATGATCGTTGTAGGTCTCTTTCAACTGAAACAGTCCAATTCTAGATTTATTAGACATTAAATTCTTTCAAAAGGTCAGAAGTGATACTCAGTTTTCACTGCTACACATAACTGAAAAGGGAAACCGTGTTTTTAGACAGATACAGATATATATATACACACACACACACAAACAAACCTGTATGCATTAAGTATATAAAATAATTCTCTCTTCATGCAGCAGGCATCGCTCTTTGGTCCACCGGTTTGTTTGTGTTCTATGTGTTCTCACTGCAAAAAATCAGTGTCTCTTTTTTTTTTTAACTGATGTGGTAATGCATTAAGTATTGACAGTTCAAGAGTCCAATTCAAAATTACTAATTCAGGCTCCAGATTTAGAAAAAACAAGTCTGAAATTAGACACAGCCTTAAATGCCCTGACTTTTAAAGGCAGTGAATATTCTCAGGAAGTCTCTGTGAGGAGGGAAATTAGTGCGACAATTTCTCTTAAATAGATTTGAAACTCTGCCAGTTTCAAAACACTGTGAGACCCAAAAGACTGTGGGGACTTGGCATGATAACTTCAAGCTTGCTGGTGACAGGCAAGCAAGAAAGCATCTTAAAGGCAGTCCTGCCTGACCATGGAAAGGCTCCTCCTTGCCTATCTGACATGAGACTGGGACCACAGATAGCATTTCTATTGGCACACTACAAACGATTCTGTACTGAAGTGACAGCATGGCTGAACACCCTTCCACTTCTGAGGTGGTCCTCGTAGAAGAAGGGTGAGACGTTGAGAAAATGCTTGAATATTCCTTGGCCATCCCTAGGTTGTGCTACAGATAAATGTCATTCTCCAAGGCTGTCAACATGAGCAAAATATTAGTTCCTTCATAAGAGTTGTACTCTTTCAGAATGACTCATATACATTTCTCTCTGGTTAATCATAAAATCTCTGCATGCATCCCTTCCCTTGGCTCCAAGAGGCTGCAGCTATCTATAATAACAGAAAGCAAGGCCATGTACCTTGTCAAGCTGAGTATTTGCACAGCCTTATGCAAAAATTTGTGGGAGGACAGTATTTTCCTCGCACTTCCAAGGAACAGAGCATTTTCCTGCCAAGTGCTGCACAGCAGCTGATGCTGTGCATGTGGCATTAATGAGGATGGGGATGTGCAAAGAGGCGATCACTGTCTGAAGATAAGCACTTCATTCACAAAGTTAGCACAAACTTAGCAGCACAAAAGAAGGGGTGAAATCCTGGCACTGTCTGAAGTCAGCAGAAGTTCTGGATACTGCCATATTAAAAACTCTATTAGTAACTAAGAGCATCATGTGACTTGTTTCATTTCAGAAAAGAATTGGGAGCAAAGGGGTTTAGATTTGAAATCACGCAGAGCCAGTGTTTCAATGCACACAAAATGGAGAGTAGTTATTCTTTCAATGATGCCTGTAAATCTTCTTCAGTAATAACAATTATTTAGAGGAAGTGCACCAAAACAGAATCTAAATAACATCTACAAATTGTATTTTATGGTATAATAATGTAGTATATTAAAGTTCAGTCCATTTCTTTGCAGGCTCAATAGTCAATAAAAATGATTTAATGGTGTGGGAGGTCTAATTTGCATAAAAAAGAATGAGACGGGTGCCTTTTGGTTACGAAAGGAAAGGAGTGCTAAAATTTTCATCTACCAAGCTAAAAATAGACATTAAAGGACGTCGTTTAGGCCTTCATTAAAATGTGTTTTCTGCAAACTCATTTTTCACTTCTATTACACACTCATTTTATTTACAGATTAACAAGATACGCTTATGTAACATGGAAGAAAAACACACCTAGAAGCAGAAATCAAACCAAAAAACAAGTACCTATTACATTTTTCATGGTAATACCCTCACTGGTACTGAAAGTACTTAAACACCTGCTTCTCTGCTACCTGGGTTAGCAGCTTCCTGACCACTGGATTAATCAGCCTATCTCCTTATATAACCTAATTATGCAGTAAATAAACACCTAACAAAATTAGAAGCCCTTGCAAGGAAGTTCTGTTATAGAGACATGGCACCCAGCTCCACTCCAAAGCAGAGGATATCTTCTTAGGCTGACACAGCTACCGAAGACCTATAATTCTTATCCTATGAAAGGGTCAATGCTTCAGGGAAACCATTTATGCAAAAATGGTTTCTAACTGCTCCTCTCATAGTTATGGCCTCCTTTGTCTTGACTTGCAGTTAGACTGCTATACAAGTTTTAATGCTGGGTCCAGTCCCTGAGAGTGGCACACGTCTCCACACAGATTATTGTTAGCTCCTAAAATGAGCTCCTAGTTCTTCCAGCCATTTCTGCTAGAAGCTCGTCTATAGTGAAGATCCTCAATCAAGTGAAAACTGCCAGAAGCGAATCATCTACTTGCTCTCCAAGGACCAGGAACAAACACACAGACCGACAGCAATTTCCAGAACACCGACAAAGCTGGGTCTCCTACAGTCAGCCCCCTTATTTTGTCTCCAAGATAAATTATTTGCAGAGTTCTATTAGGTAGTCCATCAGAGGCATAACAACAGTGTAATTTAGTCATGTCTGCATCACAGTGCTAGTCTGAGAAACAGAGCTGCTTAACATCACCTTGAACACTGATTCTATTTTCCATTTCCTAAGTGTTTCAAAGCAGTGTCAAGGGTGACAGTGCTTGTCACTGCAGCAACAACTGTAATTCTATCCTAAAAAAAAAAAAAATCAAACAGATTTGAAATGTTTTTCTGCACTGTGAACAACCCAAGAGTTAAAATTTCATTCCTTGTGAATCACATTTGGTGTTATCCAAGATGAAGCACTTAACTCCCACAAAGAGACTGCTCCACATCACTTGGTTATGTGTGCCTGCCAGATTTATAGCACCCTACTCTCCCCAAAAATGTTACTGCATAGTGACACGGCCAGGGTAACAGAGCCAAATGCCCAGCAGGATGGTACAATGGGGCAATGGTACAATGATACAATGGGGATGGTACAATGCATGAAGCAGCCCTTCATACTTAAGAAGGTGAGAGCATCTGTGAGGCTGTGTAGGAAGGTGAATTCTGTTCTACACCATCTGCCTTCAGGAGCTTTACTGCAGGAGCCCTTAGCCAGTTGGAAAGACCCACTCCTTGGAGAGAAGCTCTGCCTTCAGCAGTGACTACAGAAAATTACCATGACAAAGGGTTCCCCCACTGCCTTTCCTTTCTGGCAGGTGAGGTTTAGTCATTGTTCCATGCTATGACACCAGCCTCCATACAGTAGCTTGACAATTTGTGGCAGCTTAGAAGAGTCCTCAAGCTGTATCCTGACTACAATAATTTAATTTTATGCAAATGTTTGATACAGAAACGAAGTACAAAAACTGCCACGTGTTTCTCTCCACCTGAGCTCAGCCACTTGCTCTTCTGAATGAGGCAACAGATTTACATCCTCAAGGGCTCTCTTTGCATGCAAGCTGGTAACTGAAGTCTGGGGACTCATTTTAAAGTCCCAAGTTTTGAGTCTCACAGGGCCTGAAACGTCCAAGCTTCTTTATTTACAAATGCAGCATGAGAGGGAAAGTTTTCAGAAGCAGCACAGCACTGCCACAAGCTACCTTCAATACTATATGGCACAGTCAAAACATGACTTGAAATACTACAAAGTAGCTGGTTCCTTTATGTGAAATGGGGCCCTGTTCACTGGTGCACTCTTTCCCAGCAGGGAGAAGCAAGCCACCATCTTCCTGGTAATTAGGCCACCATTGATAAGAACGACACAAAAATGCTTCTGTTGGAAAAGTGCTTTTTGGGGTCTCTTGCACCATCTCTCAAAACACGCATTGCTGGTTATCATCAAAGAAAGGACTTCTAAGCCTTCATATTCCAACCCAGTCAAGTATAAATTCCTGTTAGGATTCCTATGAACAGATGTCCTGCCTCCTTCCTCATGACTGAGTACACTTCATCACTTGTCCAAACTTACTGAGCAGCTGAAGAAATGCTAGTATTTGGTACCCTCACTCACTCTCTGGGTACCACTGGCAGTGCAACAGGTTCCTCTCCATCTCATGGCAAAGGATCCACAGAATGCTTAATAGAAAGCATTGGTAGCTGCTGCCCGTTTCCTTCACGAGCGAGTGTTCAAGACACACATGAATGTTTGCCTGTCCCAAATTTAAAGAAATAATATGTGCTCTTTGAAACTTGTCCATGCCGAAGCATTATCAGTCAACAAAGTTTCATGTCCTGCGCCAGCAATGAGAAACATCCAGAAGCCTCAGGAATGGAGAAGGCAATCCAAACTGCCCTGTCCTGATATAAGGCCAGAAGAATCCTTTTGACTTTTTAAATTCATTGTTGATAGAAAGTAAAATAAACCAAGCTGGAGAGTGTAGATCAAAACTTAATATCCCCCCACTGAGGATGCTCAGATGAAGAGAAACGGGGAACTTGGTGACTTTTAGCCTCCACCAGAAAAGCCTAGAACACAGCTTGCTAAACCAGGAGGCTCAGCAGAACAACTGCTGGCTTCTTAACTTCACTAATAACATTTCAAAGGGACTAAACAAGCTCACTTTACCATTTCTATCTCTGGCGTGAAGCTTTCCTAATCCATCCTAGTACATAAATACTGCAGGGGAGCCACACCTTTATTTTCCTCAGTAACAGGTGTGTAATAAAGTTCTCCCTCCTGCTCCCACTGACCAGGCTCCAGCTTTTCATAGTGCTTTGTGTCACTGTAAAGAGACACAAAAATGAGCAGCGTTTATGGAGCTCAAGAACTCAAGCGGTGGATGGGGAAGTTCTAGACGCAAAATTCTAAAATTTGAAAGCACTTTGAAAAAAAAAAAAAGGGAAAAATATTGGAATTGCTTCAACAACCAGTGCTGCATCACAGGACAGTATCTGATCCAGCTACTCTAGCAGTGTCAATAAAGATGTCTCCCAGACCTGATAAACACCTTTAATATCAAAGCTAATAACTTGAGGGGGCTTAGGATCACTGAAAGCTTTGAAAAGGAAGAATGTTTAAGGGCCCGTGCCCAAGCTGTGCAAACACAAGCAGTGCTGGGTGGGCTGAGGGGCACAGGGGAGGGCCTGGCAGCACCCTTGGCTGCTGCCAGCAAGCCAGCTCTGTGGCTGTGGGACAGCTGGGCTAGGAGATTCCAGCCCACTGGCCCCAATGACTCGTTCCCGTGGAACAAAGCCCATCTCCTCTAACACAGCTTTTTCCCAGGAACTGGCCCATATCGAATAAAATAAATAAATCACAAGTGTTTTGTGAAGGGGAAAAAAGAAAGTTCCTGCTGTACATAGCTCGGGGGAGCAGATGTTTTTCCATTAGCTCACTGTTCTGTGCTGCACTGGCTCTCTCTGCATTTCTTGTTTGTAGCATGTTCATTATAATCTTTTTTTTCCTAGGGTAAACTTTAGCATGTTACTGAGACAGCAGGTAGCCCACTCCAGGCCCCCATTATTTTTCTCTAAATGCTCCTTTAAATTAGCCTTAGGGTCTACCTGGTGAGGTTCACAGGCTGAGCTTAGCAGGCATTTAGCCAAACTTAGATCAAATTACCAGACCTACTTTGCTGTGAGTGGCCATATTTGGTAAAGTATTGGGTTAGTCAAGAAGCTAAATTGTCAGATATAAAGTACTAGTAAAGACAAACAAAGTGGACATTGTAGTTAAAAGTAAAGCTTAAAATAATACAGTAACGGGAGCTGGAATATCAGAACTCTTATTAAAACTGGCTTGCAGCATTCTAAAATGCTCTGTGTAAATAGAGCATATGGTTATTACTGCCGGGAAATATAACCACACATACTTCAGATAAGAAATCACTTCAGTTACCCAAAGAGCTTTGAACTATTAACACTATTTCTTTTCAATACTGACATGCTTTGCTCTCTGGGTCAAAAGTGATCTTATAAAAACGTCGAATGAAGGTAAATTTTGGTCATAAATTTGAACGATTTCAAGTATATTTTCCTTAGCCAAACAGCATGACTCTATTTTCTAAACAAAAAGGAGGAGTACTGGCAGGATTTTAAAAAGTATTAGCACCAGTTATCTCTAGGGTTCCCCTTGCAGTTCTTCCTGCAGCAAGAGGGAGGAGTTAACAAGCTTTACCAATGCCACAGAAGTTCATTCTCTTCTCAAAGTTGAATTCAAGCTCTCAGTTATAAAAAGTGGAACAAAGAGGAGAAATGAGCATATTGATTACATAAAGACCACCTCTCCTGGAGCTGCACCACCACAGCATGTGCACTGTAGCACCGTTCCTAAGCACTCCCTGAAATGAGCTGTTTCTCAGACTTGGGGCCAAGAATAATGTTTAGGCTTATAAATGTTAAAGTGCTCCATGATGACTCTTTTTAAGAAGCCATTACATTTCAGGAGAACTATGGGGGTTTATTGTTAAAAAGGATCAGACAAGCTGTGTTAACCATCTTTGCTGCAGAACAGTTGAAAACAGGTATGCCTATTAGTATTCCAAGAATGTCTACTGCAGGGATGGACAACCTCTCTAGTCTTCGGGGAGAGCACACCTCATACTCTTCCAAAGCTAACTGTGACTGCCTGCAGGAAAAACAGGAAGATATGGAAGGCCACAAAAGTAATGTTTTAAGTTCCCTGCTGCACATGACCGCACTACCAGGTGGTCCTATAAGAGATGGTTGGACATAAGATTAACAGTGAGAATTCAGAGTTTTATTTTGATACATGAAAGAGAAAATTACTTTCTAGAGACCAGAGATCCATCAAGCAGCTCTTTGTTGTTTACAGGAAGCTACAAAAAACTACCTTGCCAAAGATCACTAGGCATTGCTACAGGGAAAGACAAGATATAACATCTGTTACACTGCAGCACATTTGGACTTAGCAGCTGCACATTCAAAGCTGCTGCTTTTTTACCTTTCCTACATAACTGTGCTGGTCAGAAACCCAGAAAAGTTACAGATAAAACCATTAAGTCTTTGCCCTCTTATGTGCAGTGTAAGTATCTTTACCACAGCACAAAAGAGATTAACTATTCGCATAGGGTTCACAGCCTTGCCTGCAGCCACTGCTAAAGGAGCACACATGTTCTCAGGAGCTAACTCTGAAAGTCATTAGGGAACAAGGGCTCTCCAGCTTGGAGGGACTGAGGATGCTTCTGTACAAGGCTTTGTATTGCAGCTGTAGGTGGAGGATGATACAGTAAGGATTCCTCTGTGTAACCACCACCAACACTCCCTTTTGCAAGTATATGTGCTGGCTTTGTGGCCTGTCCTGGCTGCTGGAGGGCTGTAAGAACAGCCTCCCATAGCTGTGGGATAGCTGGCTCTGTGTGCCTCTTTCCTGTATCACTGCAGAAAGCTCTACTGGATCAGCTGGTTGCTACCACTAGTTTTCATGTCCTGGGATATGAAGGGGCATGGGAACTGCAATGGCTCTAATGGAACCCAGACAAGATTGCAACCTGGTGCTCTAAATCCATACCCTCACACAGAGACACAGCCAGCTGCATCCTGTTAGTGTCTGAAAAGGATGAATGCTTTGTTATAAATTTACTGTAGTATGAGGTTAGGAAATTGTAATAATTTTATCTAAAGATTTATGAGTCATGCTAAAAAGGTCAAAGTGTTAATGACAACAAAAACAACAACACACAAGTCACTTCCCAAAGACAGATTAACATTTTTTCCCTTTAGAGATAGGACACAGAGGTATGAAAAAGTTAGGCAAACTTGCCTGGAGTCACAAGATGAGTCATCAATTGAAAAAGGACAAGTGCAAACTAAACCTGATAAAAATCTGCAGCATACTGATGCAGCTCTTCCATGAATATGAAGGGACTCTGTATGCAGCCATAAGAATATTACACTAATAGCTTTTTGCTTTCCACAGCTGTTAATTTTGGAGTAACCTGTAATGCAAAAGCATGTGACTACCTCAACTGCCATTAGCCATGCATTTCTGTTTAAATCGTTGTTTATGAACTATTTCTATTCTGGAAGTTATTAACTTCTTACAGTATACTTGTTTCTCCTTTTCCCTTCTTCCAGATGGAAAAGATTCTAATACTGAAGGTCAGTGACACACTCACTAAGCTCAGTGTAAGATCAAGCCACTTCCAGGAAGTTCTCTAGTTATTCAGGCACGACGCCCTTCTCCATAGTGAGTAAAGATTACCCCAAACTACCTGCACCTCCCTTTGTCCCTCAGAATACCAGAATGCAGCAACTTCTACAGTGCTGTGCAAAGAGAATGGCCAGTACCTCACCCAGAGCTCATTAAGCTGCATTCATAACAATAACTGACTTCAGTAATGAAATTACAAACCAGCCACAGTATCTGTTTTCAAAATATCAATCCTGATTCAGGTCCAGCTAAAAGTAAGCATGAAGCAAAATAAAGATTTAAAAAGTGATAGGACAGAAAAGTTACAGCCTATAAAAATAAGTTTTTTCTAAAAGAATTAATTAACACCTTTGAGAAAGGCACTCGATTCACACAGAAAAGCAATCACAGCAATTCACACCTAGGTCACAGCACCCACTAGGTCCTTATTGCTTTTTGTCTTTTTGGACAGCGGCAAGAATGTAAACTGCCTAGAGCTATCTGCAGGGTGATGGACAACAGACACCTGACTTCTCATCACAATAACCTCCATTTATTTTGCTCCCCACCAGCCTTCTCTGCAGCCTTAAATCAGGAGTATAAATTGACTAAAGCAAAATCTTGCTGGTGGTTTAGAAGCCCACAGCACAACACTGAAATTTACACGCACACAGGTCATTAAAGTGACCATACGTGGTTAACTTAAAAGTGTGATGCATTCCGTAAGGTGACTTCTTTTGTCCTTCAATATTAGTCAAACTGGAATAAAAACAATGGCACATATTTTGTTCTAGAATTAAAGTTCAGTTGGTAGGAAATAGCCAATAAAAACAGCTACTAAAAATCTTTGCTGACAAATAAGGTGAGACCGCCAGGTTTTGTGTGAGAACTGTCAATTGCATAGATGAGCTAAATGAGAATCTGAAAGGTTCTCCTGCATAAAGAAATTATCAGCAAGGTTCCAGGGGCCCCTACTCTTTTTTCTTCATTGGAAATGGTGAGACATCTAATAAGCAACCACAGCACTCAAAGGGATTTCAGACCCACAACTGTGGGCCCAGTTACAGAAGAAAAACCACATCCCATAAGAACAAAATTGCAGGGTCAGAACTTCTATCGCTTCCGAAACCCCCGAATGCAAATGGTAGAATGTGCTGGGGAACTCTGTTCCTCATCAAATGTCCTACATGAAACCCTTCCAGGAGTTTGGAGATTGCCTCTGGGTAGAGTCTCTTCTCACTGTTCTCTTTTCCCTTTATGTGCTGTACTGTAGCATCTCTGCAGCACTTTGAAAAACTGATAAGCAACCTATAAGCCCCTGGGAGATTCAAAGAGTCAAGGAGTGAGTGAAGTGAAGGACTCACTCTTTTTAAAAAATGTTCACTTAAGCCACAGCAAAGAGTGGAAAGTTTCCAGTCTAAATCACATTTAATACATGGTTTACCCAGTCTTATTACAGGGAAGCATGTAGGAAAAAACAAATGAAAATAATTGTCCCTATCAACTACCATTTGTTAATGAACTACCTAACCTCTTTTTTTAAAAAGCATATTGTAGTGATGATTGAAGTTCTCTGTGTGTTTTGGAAAAGCAGAGGTGAGCTGAAAAATCATACTATCATAGTATTTTTTTTGTCAAAATCAAATAAGTGGTATTTCAAAAAACATCTGGGATAGATAGGCAGATTTTCTGCTGGAATAAAGTGATTTTCAACTTATGATTTCAACTACTTGGTTAATACTTATGTCATCTCATTCACCACTGGAGGGAAAAAGGAACCCCAGGTGGTCCAGCACTTACCAGCTTGTAGCCAAATTTGTTCAAGAGTTGTCCACAGTTGCATAGGTCCCTGCTTCATTGTGCTGCTCTGCATAGTTATTTCAGACATGGCCTGTTCCAGTCTCGACGCAGCAAGGGAAGAGGCTCGTTGTGACCCTACGGAACAACAAAACAAGAACAATAAGGATATTTCTTTGACTCATTAAGGCAGCAGCTCTGATCCTCCACTCAATATAATAAGAACTCTACTGAATTCCGGCATGACCAACTGGAGAACTGTGTTTTATAAAAGGTTAATTTACTGAAAAAAAACTACTAAATTACCCAAGGACGGCACCTCAAACAAGCAAATTAAGAGACAGTAATTTTATAAAGGTCTGCTTAGCATTCATTAAGGTAACAACCATATTTTGCTCATTTGGGAAGCTGAAGTCTACCATCAAATATTTCCCACAAATACTTTTAAATAATCCATTTTATAAGCATAGTCACCATACAATTCCAAAATGTGCATCACTAATGTAAAAACTTAGTACAGCATTACAAGTTAGTTCAGTCCCATTCACACAGCACACACGTTTCAAGTGACATCAATATTGTTCTACTGATTTAGAGGCAATGTGGTTTTTCATTTAACCTTGGGGAGCAGAGAGTTCAGAGTTTTGACTACATTAACCTTTAGTATGCACCCTAACATTTACGCAAGAATAAAGTATTTGGTGCCCACATCTCTGGGACAAAACATCACATCAAAAGCTACTCCCAGGAGGAGTGCATGGGTGGAGACTGTGTTCTCCAGTACAGCAAGAGGGATTATACTGGTGAACTGAGCTCTCACAGGGGTACTAAGAGGATGACAGCAAAATAAGAAGTTACAAAATGAGATTTCAGAGTTGACTTTGTAAAGATTTGAGAAATAAATATTTCGATATACATAGATTTAATGTGATTTTAAGGTTGATAAGCTCTCCTCTGGAGAGCTGTGTGACTGAAACACTTGTGCTGATTAGCATTACTATTGAATCAATCTTTACAGGCTGACCTCACAGACCACAAGATCACAGAGTTAAAATCCCACTTTCTCTCACCGCAACTATCCTGAGGGAGCAGCAAAGCCTAAAAACAGGTACTCGGGGAAGCTGAGATGGCTCTGGGCAAGGAAAGGGACAGAAGGGCAAAAAACCTGTCACAGGGCCTATGCATTAAATCCTCTCTCTGAGAGAGACAGCAGCTTCTCCAGCTGGAGTGTGCTGAAGAGGGGGTTTCCAAACCACACCTCCTGATTAGCAGACTGACACATCACCCCGGCCAGGGTGCTGGCAGGCACAGCAGTGTGGTCCCCCAGCCACGGTCTCCTGGCCATCGTCACTCTGGATGCTGAGCAGGGACCCAGCCTCCTGCCAGGCATGAGGGGAGGCACGTTTCTGCCCCATGCTCCTGTGCCAAGACACCTGTGCATTGCGAGGCAGGACATGGCTGCAGCTTGTACTAAACCCGCAGCAAGCGTGTCATGGCTTGGGAGAGACCACAAGTGCAACCCCAAGCCCAAAATTGCTCCGGAAATACTTGTCCCATTATCTCACCGCTAACTAATGTCATTCATTTTAAACAGGAGACCTTCAAAACAGCCCCGCAGCGCAGGACTCTCCCACAGCTCCCTTGGAAAATGCAAATGTGCTCTTCCTAGTTGCATTTCTTAAATTCCTACATATTTTCAAAGACATTCCTGATCTAATGTGCCGAGACATGACAGTGCAGTAATGTAGCAATTACGGCTACATACCGTAAAAGCCACTCTTCTTTGCACTGAGAATTCATTATATTTAACAGTTTATTTAACAGATCCATCTTCAGCCTGTTCCACTGCACGAGATTCCCCCCCCTGCCCTGCCTGCTTAGTCTTCTCCATCGTCCCTATCCCCACCTGGGAGAAATTCCACCACAACTCCCAAAAATTCAAGTCAGACTACAGCTGTTTGACACAGAGACAACTACCATTTACTCCCAGCCATCCAAAGACACAGACAGCTTCTCTGAAGTGTAGAGACAAGAAAATGGACACATGAACAAGCTAGTGATGTTATTAGGAGCACTTTGAAATTAGGGCAGACTTCTTGCCTTCTAGATTGGCAAACGTGTAAAAAATTACATGTGCTTTGGGGATTGTGCTGTCAGCCTAACCAGATTCTTATTTTAGCACTCCTTATGATGTTAGCATGCTTTGAAAGCAACTTTCAGAATCATATTTTTCTGCCAAGACTGCCCTCTTCCAGAGAGGCTTTCTGGAGCTGTGTTTCTTGCAAGCACCTGTATGTAATGCTGGGCTGTTTGCATGAGGTGGGCAGATGGGCTCGTGTTTTATTCACATCCTCGCAGAGCTCAGGGAAATCCTCTTTTCCTTGCAAGTCAATCCAAGAAAACTATGCCACTGTAAGGCACCTTTATGCATTTTGGAGAGGTTCACACACTGCCTAAGTAGATCCACTTAGGACTGACTTAAGCATCCTTCCCTCACAAAGCAGGGTTTACAGGAATATCAGAGTGAGCTAGTTGCACACAAAGGAACACTTAGCTGCTCCTTTTCTCCTCTTCATTAGCCCAGTAGTTGCCAAGGGGGAAATCTGACATTGAGACTGATCTTGCCCTGTGCAATGGGCATCTGCACAGCCGTAAAAATAAGAACCCAAGTTACTCACAGATTCACAGCAGAGGCTCTTCGCATTTAACAGCCTTTGGCATTCCAGTCCTTTGACATCTACTTTCTTTTCCTTCTCTTCCAGCCTACATGAGGAAGCAAACCACACTAGGCAGAGACCATCCCACCTCTTCTCTTCCCATCCCTGCCGGGCCTCAGACACAGATATGCTCCTTGTTCTAGACACAAAAACATCAGATGAAAAGGCTCTGTCCATCGCAGCCGATAAAGCCACTTTTGCCACTGCTCTTCTTGCCCAGCTCTACTGGGCTGCTCATAATTTGTTCCTCTGTCTGACCAAATAAACTCCTTAAAGAGAAGGTTTTAGCCAGCCTGGCCCTTCTGGACTAAAAGGGGCTCAGCCACAGCTCTGAATCTCAGGCAAGCAATATGGTAACCCTGGGGGTGGGCTGATGCCTACTGGACCACAAAAGAATATCCCCCTAACACACACCTCCTGAGAAAGACGTCAGCATGTATTGCACTGGCATGACTGACTTCAGGGTGGCTGGGGGAGATGGAAAAACTTCAAGCAACATAAAAAAAAAAAATGCATCTGAATGTCTCATTATAAAATATCTCTTCCTAAAGAAATGTAGATCTTTACAGGCTAAAAAAAACCTCCCCAAAGAACCTGTCTCACAGAACTGTAATGTCATGCCTCAAAATATATGCAAATGCTGGCATAAGAAGATATCACATCAATTTGTTATTTTAGTGCAGTCTCTTTCTCTATTTAACAGCTCCACTAGACAGAATATAAACTTCACATTTTACAATAAAGCCCTTCACACATTTTGGAAATAACTCATAACAAAACTGATTTTGTCGTGATGAGCTCTGCATATAAGCCATACAGAATCTACCCAAATAATTTAAAAGCACTGTTCTAGGGTGTCATAAGACCGAAAAGACCAAGTTTAATATTTTGCATCTATGAAAAAACTGCTATCAAAATAGAAATGTACCTCAGTAGATTTACTAGGCTTATAAGAAACACAGAATTCCCTAGCCTAAACCACTTCAGGCAAGAGCATTATAAGATAAGACTAAATCAGAAAAAGAATGAAACAGCAAGGCAGCTGACTGATATCAGTGAATTTAGTTAGAAACACTGCTCCAGTTAGGAGAAGATGAAGAAAATAAAGGGGAATCAATCTTTCTAGCAGCAAACCTAAAATTCTGGCACAGCAAATAATCTCATTGTGGTCTAATTGAGGGAAAGGCCAGTGTCAAACCCGGCCACAATAACCTCTTGCCCCCTTCAGTGATGAGTCCAGAGATCACAGAGTGCCTGTGCATTACAGCGATACTGCTGCATGCTCCCAGGGGATGTCACGATGCAGACCAGTGCCTGTTCCAGAATGATGCAAAAATATCAGACCTCCTCCCTCTTTCAAAGCAGCCAGACACAGACACAGCTCTGGGGAAGCACAGGGGTGAGAGGGGCTAGAGCTATACCCTCCAATCTCACCCCCTACTGTCTTCAAAGAGGCTCCCAACCAGGGCAGCAGCCTCAGCTGCCTCTCTTCTGCAGATGGAGAACAGCAGCATACAGAGCCTGCAGAGCAGGGAGCCACAGACCCCTTCTGAAACCAGCCAGTGCCAGCCCTGCACTAAGGTGGGTGGTGTAATTTCAGTACAAGGTCCATCCTTATGTCCATTGTGGGGGCAACCATGTTAGCATGGAAACATGGATTCTCAAAGTGGAGGAGGAATACATTTCTTGGCTAAAACCAAACTGCATTCAGTGCAAATCACTTAAGGTGGATGAAAAGCTGGTTTAAAGCTTATATTTTACATTAATTTGCTCTTCCTGGCAGTCAGCACCAAGGCATACAGCATTTTCTTCTGAACTACAGCTGCTCCATCGCATGCCGGCTGCTAGAACTGGGCTAAGAGAAGGCTGGAACAGATCCCCAACCCACGTGCTTTTGGAGGAGGGCACTATATAAGAGCCCAAACATGCCTGAGCTTTGCTGTGACCCTGAAGAAGATGCTGCAGGTCTGCAGCAGAGGAGCGAGCAGGAGTCAGGTCTTTGAAGGGTAATACACCAGCACATGAAAATATTACAGGCTCTGCTAGTGACAATTTGGTCTCAAAATCTCTAACGATGCTGTAAGTGAGTGCCACCCAAACCTAGCCATACTTTCTACAAACAATTACAAAGCAAGGCAAGGGATCTCCAAAAGCACATGGGATCCACACCCTGAACACCTTTTACATACCATTAAGCTCCAAGCTAGAGCTGAAGACACAGGAATAAGTCCAGGCTCAACCCCACAGTCTAGACACCGCAAACCACTCAATGCTTTAGCAGCAGAGTGAGAACTGGATGGATAACAAAAGTACTGTAGCAAATACTATTTTTGGGGTTTTATTACTTTCCTAGTAATCCCTAGTGGCTGATGGATTCTGCTAACTACCCATAGTATTTTTCAAACTATTTTAATGTATTCACTGAAAATGAGAGTCCACTTTATTTCCCAGCATCAGAGATGAGAGGATATGTTTCACAAATCTTCAGAATTATCTTCAAGTGACGACTATCCTAAATGGTTTTGTATTACTAGGAAGTTTTCAGATATATCCTGAAATATATTTTTTCCTGTTTATTTTTAATATGCCAAACAGCTGACACTTATTTAGTGTATCCTCTTCATCCATCTGTGCTGAATTTGGTCTGTTCTCTTCAATTTAGCCAAAGACTCTAAAATGCTGCTATATAAACAATGAGAAAAAGGCCTATACAAAATACAAAGAGTCATCTCAGCAAAGGGTAAGAAGAGAGAAACCAAATAAAAAAAAATTATATCAGTATCTATGCACAGAATCAGTAAGATAACAATGTCATAAATATAGACCCTAAGGGTTTAACACTACAAACAAGAGAACAGACATGCTGAATAATATTTTGATGTTGGAATGCTCAAAACCTAACCTTGCAACGCTTTTTAACCATTAGTGGGTGTAAACGGGAAGTAAGCACACATTATTTAATAAAAGCCACATACTTAACAGATAAGAACTTGTCCTCCATCTTAGCCATATATGCTGAGCATGTGATTTCAGTTGTATGAATTTCAGGTGTTCATGAGTAAGACATAGACAAACCCTAATTCCCTAGCCCTATAGCATGTGACTTAGTTATGTGGGTTTTTTTTTTAAAATCAAGCTTTTATATTCTTCTTGTTCAATTTCTGAGTTTGAGGTTCACTTTTTTTTTTGCGTTTCTTCTACATATACAAAGATAGAAATTTGCTTTCCTAAAAAACCCTCCAAGTTTAAAGTCAAGTTTCTCACATAATCATCTGATTTCGAGAATTAGGGTTTTAAAGGAAGCAGCAAATATCACGAGACTTATAATAAAAATCACAAGTCGGCAGCACTTTCTGAAAGCTTCCTTTCCCCTTCTGCCAAGATTAGCTTTGATGCCTCAGTTATTTCCATCTGACTGTATCTATTACTGTGAATATGTATTTACCATATAATTAAACATCACAAGGTTTATGCAGAAATCCCAAAGCAAATCACCATCTAATAGGAACTGACACTTTCATTCAGCTTTCCAAAGCCAACAATAGCAGCTGGCTTGATCAGGACCTCTAAAAAGGATTAAATGGGGGAGGGGAGGAAGGAGAAAAAAAAGGACTGAATTAGACAGTTCTTGTAAAAGTGTAGTGAACTCCCATCAAATACTTTTCATGCTTGTCTCAGAGAGCTTTGTAATAGAAAGCAGAAACTCATCTCTGTTTTATGCATGGGGAAGCCAAGGTAGAGGCAAATCACTGTGGCTTCTGCAGCAGAGCTGGCCACGGAGGAAGATTTGGACCTCCTGACCACCAGTCCAACATGGATATGCGCAGCCCCACCACCCTTGCCAAACAAAATAAAACATTCATCTCGCACAAATGCATGTGTTTAGCACAGGAAAGCACAGATCTTGCTTCCTCACCAGAATCGGTATCATGAGCATCTGGGAGGGTGAGATGCAGTCCGTTATGCCTTTTGATCACTGGTGTTTCGGTCACACTACTGCATTTCTCAGAGCCACTGTAAAGAAACAAAACTGTGTTATCTGGCCATCTCTCAGTGAAGAACATCTCCTCAAAGTAGGCAATAGTCTAGCTGCCACTAGAACTGAAAACTCAAGGTTACCAGTTGCAATGAATCAGCTTCTTGAATGTACTAATACCCCCCCACAGACGCACCTGCCAATGGACAGGAAGCTCAGAGACACAGTGACCAGCAAGGGCTCCAGGGCATGTGCTGGTATTTAGTTTATTTGGCTGTTGGAAGTCTTTGCAAATCACAAGGAACATGTTGGCAGCTAGAGGCCAGACCAGAGGAGGCCCACCAGGAAACCCTCTTCCAGCAAGAACCACCATCCCTTGGATTGTCTGCAAAGTAATTTGTTCACAGGTCTCCTATGCTAATCTTTTTAAAACAGACCAATTACCACCTTCCACCTGGGTGCTAATTTCTTCATTTTTTTCATTTCAAAGGGCTTATTTTCTCCTCTTCCACCTTTGTTCTGTTCAAAAAGAGGAGGAAGATAAAAGCTACCACATAGCACTGCTTTATGGAAGGGGGAATATATGAAAGGGGGAATATCTGGTCTGCTCTTCTACAAGACTTCTGTCCTCACAGGAGAGGCCTTCCAGAGGAAAACGCAAAAAAAAAAAAAAAAATCATGTGCCTTCATGTGACCACAATAATCTGTCATCCCCCAAGGATCAGTGGTGATGATACCTCCTCTCATCATCCATTAAGGGACAAAATATCAAAAGGAAAAGTGACTGCCCTGGCTACTTTTCCTGGCACACTTCCAAGCCTGCAGCTCAGCCTTTGGACAATATTCCTTGCAGGAAGCAAGCTGTCAGAGAGTCATGATTACTGTGGATGCCTATCTTTCAGTGGCATGATTACTGTGGATCCCTATCTTTCAGTCTGATCAGTGCTTTGGTAGGGATTGCACAGAATTCCCTTGAATCTGCATTAATCTAGCAGAAGAATTAGCTTGGGAATGCTATTTGGTGTTAAACATGATTATTCTGTTATCACAGAAAAAACAGCAAAAGATAAACCAAGTCTTGTCCTTCCCAGCTAATGATCTGGGAAGCCACTGAAAGGCACTTAGTGTCATTCAGCAGAAATCATATTTACAACACCTAATTAAGCTTTTACTTGGGCTTTGGTATCAAACATAATGGTTCCTGTTAACGAACCCTGAATTCTTGGGCTTTTGACTGCACCAACCTGCGTACTTGAACGGGCCTCCCTGCCTTCCATACTTGTTTCCACACTGACCCCTCATTTGAGACTATCATGTGGTGACAGACAGAAGGAAAAATTAAATTCTCTGTCCTGTGCCTCAGTCTTGCCTGGCCAGGATTAACCCAAGTGTAAGTGCCCTGACTGGGAGCTGCTGGTGGAACTGTAGGGGCAACTCTGTCTTACTGGTGCATTGGGTATGCAGGAACAAGGCAGCTGCACTTCCAGATATTAGTGCCATGAGGCGAGTGCTGCTTCAGTACAGCAGCCGTCACCACGGGGTCACTGTTTAGGCACATGCTGAAGCACTGGCTTATCCACTGTACTACTACTCCAAGGACCGGCGTGGAGACTGGAAAATCTCAGGCTGAAAACCAAGTGGAATGCATTGTGCAAAACAGCCACTCCCAACAGCTTCATCTGTTATCCTGGAGAAGGGCTGAAAATTAACTACTCCTTAAAAGCTGCAGTACAAGGCCTTCAGCCAAGAAAGCCTTTCCATGCACCATGGAAGGGATAGTAGCCAGATGATTTGCCTTCTGCACCCAGCACTGGAAAGGCTGACAGCAGGACATTTTGCCACTCTACTGCCCACGTTTGTGAAAGGTAGTTGAGACAGGGGACAACATGGTGACAAAAATGCTGAAGGGAACACTTGATTGTGAGAGACTGCAGAGGCACAAGTCTGTTAGAGAGAAGACAAGAAGAAACTTGAGCATGGAATAAGAATAGCTGCCTAGGGGTAAAATATTGGGCCCTGAAAGACTCTTCAGTTTGTCAGTCACAGTGAGATTGCAAAGCCAGGAAACCTAGGCCAGACAAATGCAACTGAATGTAACTAAAGTGCCATTTAATTGTGTAGGCAGTTATCTACTGATTAAACTAGTAAAGAGTATTGGCTGCAACAGCTCTCAACTTTCTGTAAATGCTTTTTTTTTTTCCAAGAGGCCCTAAAGAATGTCTGAGTCCAAGTCTCACTGATAAGAATTCCCCTTAAGTTCCTTTGCAAGCCCTACCCAGAATACTTTACATATTTGTTAGCTGATAGTGCTGTAATTTGCTTAATATAATGGCCTTCCTCGGTTACTAAATCCAGTCTAGAACCACAGGTACCAAGTTCATTCTTGTTACCTTTCAATTAATACCTCCCAACAGAAAATAGTTTTTGATGTATTTTTTGAGAAACAAAAACAAAACAACAAACAAACAAACAAAGGCGCCCTGCTGGGATAGAGGTGAAATACACACTGAGGTTCCTAAAAGCAATTTGTTTTGTTTAGGCTTCCATGCCTAAAGCTTACCAAAAGCCCCTAAAGCTATCGCATCTTGGGTTTATAACTGCCAAAGCACAGCCTGGGATCCAAATGCAGTCCAAATGGCTGAACTATTTATTTGTCTGTTTTCCAACGTACTCTCTACAGTCCCAGGCTTGCAGCCCCCCCTTGCAAGAGTAAATCTTCCTCAGTAATAATTGTTTAGCATGGATTTGATCAGCTTCATGAGGACTACTCATGTGTATAAAGATTATTAATGTGAGAGGTACATGATTGAACCCTTAGCTAAAGAGACTAAGGCCTAAGGAAATCAATGATTCCAGTCTGTAAGAGACCATTTCTCTGCTGCTATGCAAATATCTTGATTTTTGTGTTTGGTTTGCTGCTCATTAGCTAAACCAACAAGAATTACTAATAATCCCCCAAGGACAACTTGTATATAGACATACATCATTCTGTACATATATTTCTGCTGTTTATAAGGTGTATGTGAATACATACAGAGATGAGGGAACAATACAAGCTACATCAGACTGCTGTCATGACTGTTGCCATCAAGCATGCTGTCCTTCTCATCAAACACAACCTCTACGGACATTATTGGTGAAAGGTAAGTACAGTCTTGGTGTAACATTTCCAAGACAGTTGTACAGTGATAACTTGACAATATCCAAAGGGTGTGGGAAGGAAGAAACCCCTAGTCAGTATCTTCCACACTTTCTAAACTTTACCTTTTGGTAGCGCAGCAGATGAGAGGATGGAAAAAACCACGGAAGGTAGCATTGTTTAACTGCACATATACTAGCACAAGGGAAGGGAGAAAGATGCTCCATTCTCCACTTCTTTCCTTGCCCCGTTAGTACCAGCCTGTGCAACCAGCATGCAGCTACAGCATATGACAGAGTCTGGCAATGTTCCTTTCCTTGGCTTACTCACTTTGGGACTGTCACCCCCACACATTCGTGGTGCCAACTACTGCAGACTGTGAACAATAGATGATGAATGCTCAGCACTCCTGAAGAAAAAAAAAAATCTGCCCTCTATTCTGGACATCCAAATATGGACAGAGATGTTTAGACATTTGAATCAGAAACTCTTGGTTCAAACTGCTTCTTCAATATTAAAATGCTGAGGTCTTGTTTTCTTGGGGTTTTTAAATTCTTTTAAAAAAATAATAGCTATTAAAATCTTGCCTTTTTTTATCACAGTTAGTAATATTATTTATTTTTTGAACAATAGTGTTTATTACTCTTTTCGCAAAATAACTTAAGTATCTAAAAAATTAAAGAAGATAACTGCATCCCCAATAACAAATCGGAACTTGCTACAGTGGAGAAAGCCTACCTGTGCTGTGAAACATTATATACCATCTGCCACATCTGCAACAAACGTCTGCATGTCACCAGAGCCTCTTCAGGTCCTTTATGTATCCATTCCAGTTTTACTTTGGTGAAGAGTAAGCTGCAAGATGAAAAAGAATAACTCCTGTTTTATTGGCATCTCATAAATGTAGAGAATCAGTATCACTCTAGCGAGACCAAAGCAGGTGGCAATTTTACTTCCTTTGTACGTGCAGCAATAAAAGAAAACATCAGAGCACAAAACATTTCATTTGGTTCAACTTTAGATTTCCCACAAGGAGATGAGCGGATTAACAATATTCCTCAGCTGCAGTCAAACTTGCGTCACAAAGCCGGCAGGACAGTGTTAAAAGCAGTGCATTGCAAAGCTAACAAGGTGAAACATACACTGAATCTCACTTTATTTTAGACAGTATTGAAAACAGAACAAAAAGTAATTGCCATAATACATATGCCAGGCTGTTTTCATAGTCTGGCATCTTCTTATAGTACTGGCTTATATAATAAATTTCAGGCAAAAAACCCAGCACACTTAATATACACAGATAATTATGTAATGCCTCACAGGAAGGAAATGCTTTTTCTTAACCCCAGCTGGCAATCATTTCATGCCCCTAGGCAAGACAGCTGATAGCCTTGTACATTCTTGTTCTAGGTAGTGTAACTGCTGCTACTATTCTTATACCTAGAGACGACATACTTGCACAGACCACTGGAATTCAGCAGAATTGGGTCACGCAGAGGTTAGAAGACAGATTTGGCAATGACACAACCTACCACTTGCTGCTAGCGTGGCTTTTAACACCATCCTTCACAACACTCATTCTATTTTAATTGCCAAGATGATATGATTTATTTCTTATTTACTAATGCAAACTTACTTCTCGGCTTTAAATGTTTCCAGAAAGTCCATTATCAACGCATTTTTAATGCACTCAATATGGCCAGCGATTAGTCCACCGGATGCACATGTGTGTACACACATGCCTGCAACAACAACAGCTGAATGCTAAAAAGCCTAAAACCAGTTTTGTGAATGTGACCTGGAGGCTCCTGAGGAATCCAAATGACTTCAGAAAGAGACAACAGCAACTGCATATAGGATGTTAGAGAAGACTTTGTAGTTGAGTAAGAGATCCTTCACTTGGAATAGTTAGAAATCTGCAGCCAAGACACTGTGGTGTATTATCTACAGCAATGTGCTAATACCACAGTCCCATTTGGCACTAATAAACATCAGGCTGGGAATTTAGGTTGTAGTGTGTTTTTTGGGGGGGGTAGGGGGGGGCAGGAACTGCTATACAGGGTTGTCTGTAAGTGAACTGGGCTCGTTAACAACAAAGCTTGTTCCGATGCAACAGAATACAGAATCAGTCAGTTCAGTGTAAGAAATATATATCACACTAGAAATATGGGAGGCTATGCCCTGGAGTGTACCGGTATTACAAAAGATAGCTTCATGAACGTGAAGTTCCTGAGCAACAGTGCAGTTCAGAGGTCAAGAACACCCAGTGTTCGTATACGGAAGCACAATCAAGTAGGAGCTGGAAGACATGGTTATTACTGATCACAGCATCAGCAAGACACAACCCTGTTTCTAGTTCTTGCTCTTTAACTCCAGAAGATGACTGAAAATGGGATGAAGTTCAGAAAAAGTGAATCTGAGGGCTAGAACACTCTGCAAGTGATCTGAGGCCTAGAAAAACGTATTTCACCAGAGGCTTAAGAAGATCAGTTTATTTAGTTTAACCAAGAAGCAGCAAAGAAATTATTTTGCCTCAGCCTACAAACACCTACATGGAGAAGTATCTCATTGTGAGCCCTGGATCTAAAAGAAAAGCTATCAGAAAATCTAAGAATTCACTAGAAGCTGAAACTAGTCAAATGGAAATTTCTAAGTAAATGCATTCATATAACTATCAAGGAAAATAATCTTTGCAGCAACTACATGTGTGCACAGTAAATTCTGTAGTCATTAAAGCCTTTTCAGCAAGACAGGATAACATCTGGAAAGCAATGGTACTGTACAAATAGAAGCTGTGGGTTTGATGCATAGGCTTGTGAGTAAGTTTCTTTGGGCTGCTCTGTGCAGAGGGGTAAGACTGCATTATCACCTCCCTTCTGGAAATTATGCTATTAAAAACATTTTTCTAGTCCAAGAAACAAGCACATCAAATATGCTATTTTAATCATAGAGAATATAATTTTTTAAACCACTACAAAACTTGAAAAATGAAAGACCTCCTGAAACACTGTACAACTCTCCTTCCAGCAGAAGTATGGTGGCTAAGGAGATGGAGGCCCAGAGACCAGTCATATTATATCCCTGAACAATACCATGCTTTTGAACACAGTAACACACTACTCAGTAATTATTATATAGAAGAATCTATCCACAGACAAACTCCTACACTGGAAGGTTATATTAAGGGTTCTTTCTCCCTTTCACATCAGCAGGGACAGAGATTGCTTGTTATCAGCAAGCAATTACAATCACTACATAGTATATTTAAACATTGCAGTTAGCCATTAAAAAGTACTTCATCACTCTACTGTTTACTGCTTACAGTGAATATATGTCAACTACTTTGGCTGAAGATGCAATCTTCTATCTCAGTAGAGAGAACAATTAGTGAAACAGAAAAAAAAAAAGCAACTCTTACAAAAACATAATGAAGCCTCAGCACAATACTATCACCAGTCATAAGGCATGGGCACACTACAGGATCTTGGAGAGACCATGAGCTGTTAACTCTTGTGGTAATTCACCCCTGGAATAGTGTAATCCACGTTACCATGTAGCAATATAATGAACCAAACCAAAAGGCAAACGGGAAGAATGTAAGTGGCAAAAGGAATCAAACCATACCAACAGCAGTAGTAAACAATGCAATTAAACATGACAACTAAAAGGTGGAAATACAATCAGGATATTAGGCTGTATGTGCTATATGCTGTCAGTCTTTCTCAGTTACTAATAACCTTTGTAACAGTGAAACCAGACAAATAAATACATAGAGAAAACACTGAAGTGAAGTAGTATCACTTATCTCAAGCTTGTGATTTTATTTCTGAGACAGCACTCTTGCTACACATAAATCTAATGAGTATTGTGTCCTATCAGTGTCTGCACAATTTCATGGACATCAATAAAAATTATATATGCACAGATCTCATTATATTTTCTTAATACCATTGTACATTTGCATGATGCTTGTAGTATTAAGCAGCATAGACTATTAAAAAGATTCAAAATAACCCCAAGATTATCAATATACTTACTGGTAATTCTGTTAACCTCTGAATACGAAAGCAAATTCAGGATAAAGCAGGCATATAAATCGCTACTACATAAGCACAGGAAAAAAAAAAAATCCACAAATCAATCTTGTAACATGCATGATTTCAGGGACTGTAACAATGGAAAATAACTAGTACTTATTCTTGATAATAGACTCTAAACTCCCTGTCAGAAGAGGGTTTTTTATAGAGTATGTGGACAATATGCAAAGGCTTTTATTCCTTGATGTAACATCAAGCTACTGCCACAAGCAAACACACACACGTATCACAGTAACATTAACTCTGGCAAATTAAAATCTGTATAAATTTGCTGAGATCTGAAGCTCTGAAAATTCAAAATTAGGTTTCCCAAGCATCAACATTTCAATAGTATAAATGACAGTATGACTACAATATGACACGAGACCAGAACACTGGAAGGCCACTTTGGTTGATTTCAGAAGGCATTCAACATTTGTCTTCATAAAGACTGATTTCAGTCGCCTACCTAGCACTTCCAAGAGTCTTCTAATCCTACATGGCTCAATGCTGAGCCTTGAAGTTCTGTAACACTTCCCATGAAGAGGCAGTTCCTTCCTATCAGTGACAATCTAATTACTGAGGTTTAATAGCTAATACTTATTATCAGAAGATTTCACATGTGCATATGGTATACTATAAATGTTTATGAGCACATCTGTGGAAGTCGTAAGTTGCTATGTATAGCAATAACTAATTGATGACTTAATAGAGTCCTAGAGCATCCATAAAGATTTATTAATCAGTTAATTATTGTGACTTTTAAAAGCTGCTTTAAAATGGAGTTTTTAGTCTCAAATGCAGCCCTTGAACTACACATTTATACAGCATCACAACGGGATCTCTGTGTCTTATCATCTGACAGGCAATAAATAAAGCCAGTACTATAACAAACAATAACACCTTCCAGTCATTTCAAGGTTGAGAGACTAAATTAGGACTAATGAGTATTATGTAGTCATTTATCTATATATTTTGCCATTCACTGTCTGCTTACAACCCCTCCAGTTCTTCAGAGCTTGTGAGCAGCTGCTCAAAGATCTACACGTCTTCAAGCTTTACCAGATCAGTGGTGTCATTCCCCAAAGTCTTGCATTATTTACGCAGATTTGTCTACCTACACACACAGTTGCTGCATTATTTTGGATTTGTAATACAAAGGAAACGAAACAAACCACCAAAACCTGTAGCAGTATATCTCAATTCACAAAGACAATTGTGTACTTAGCATGAAGGTACTGACCTTCAGCAACTAATACATGTACTTTGTTTCCTTCTTTTATTAAATGACAGGATGCATGTGGCTGTTCATTTGTACAGACATTTGCCCGGAGAGAGAAACCAGAATGCTCGTGACAGCTCCAAGAACAGCAAACGCATTTTATCCAGTGACTGATGGGGTGAGGAGCAACATGCTAAGTGCCACTGGACAGCAGCAACCAGCTCACCCTACTACCTCTCTGAACCCCAGATAAATATTCCACACCAGCTCCAATAAAAAGCAGGGGACTGCCACAACCCAAATGGGTAGATGGCCCAATTCTGCCCCCTGAGGAACTGCAAGGCATGGATTCAAACCCCCAACACTTCGATCACTGAACTCTTGAACTGGTTTCTTCTCCTTTAAGGTAATGGATGCAGAAGGAGGATACAGGTGAATACAGGACATAAACTGATCTAAAAGAAATGGAAAGAGGATGTAGCAGACAAGAAGAATGATCAAAGTTTTGGAATGCTTTTGATATATGGAGATAGTAAACAGGCTTCTCAGCCTGAAAAAGAGGCTAAGAGAAGAGATGGCATTCATAAAATCATTAATAGCACGAAGAAGATCAGGAAGGCAAAGCAAAACTGTATTGTATTTCAATGAAAGAAGGAATATCCAATATAAATAAAGCAATCGCGCAGCGGATTTAAAATGAACAAACAAAGTGCTTTTTCATACAACACAAAAGTGCAAAACCCATTGCTACAGGATGTTCTGGAGCGGAAACATAAATAGGTTCAAAAAGAGATTAGATAAATTCACAGATGACAGGCCCATCAGGGGCATTAAAGACAACCTAATGCAACTTCTGGCTCCAAAAGCTCTGAACCACTCCACTGACAGAAACAGGAATAATATATGAGGGGTAGGATCATCCTACTGCCACATTTCCACATGCTTTTCCCTGTGCTCTCACAATGCCCTGCTGAAGACAGACAAATCCTTAGTTTGATCAAGAATTGCCACTGTAACATTTTGATACAGCAGAAACATGACTGCAGCCCCTGTTCTTTTTATAACTCAGATTGTCTGGTCTTGTTTTATCTGCCAGTATGAGAGGACAGTGTATATGGAACTGTAGTATCTTCACAGAAATCAGTTGCTCAGTTTATCAGCTGCTGAGTTTAGCTTCAGTGGTGAGTCACCTATATAGGGCAATTAGATAATGAGAATCTTTCAACATAACCACTGTGGTTTCATTAACCTTCCCACAATACTTACTAAAGCCCCAGTCACGTTATCAATAAGAAAAAAAGTAGGCAAAATTGGAAAGCTGTTTTTAATCTCCAGTATTTTTTGTTGATAAAATCAACATCAAAGTTGCTGTCTTCTCAAATAACTCTGTGCTTCTTGCAGTCTCCTGACATTTAAGGGCACATTCTCTAGTTAAATTAATGCCAGCAACTCTGATTGCAACCTCCTTTTATAACTTCATGCTCTGCCATGTTATCTATCACTTTCCCTACAAAAATAAATTGATCATATACTTTTACAGGCATACTGTCCTATTTTTTACGACTCCCTCTCCATTTACCCCCCAATATGAACAAAAAATAAAACCAAGAAATCTGTCAGCATGCCCAAAGGACTACTGACTTCATCTTCGCAGCCCAGCAAACCTAGCAGACTCAGAGCTGCCATCTACTTTATAAGAATGCCGTGCTTAGAGCCCCAGCCTTGCCTGAAAATGAGCAATTCAGCTAATGTTGCTCCACGAACTACAACAGCAAAGGGTGAAAACAGCTTCCAGAGTGGTGGATTCTAGGCTATTTAAAAGTTTACATGATGAAGGCAACTTGCTAGGCTTAGCCTCATGACATAAGGCACCTAGAAGGTTCTCGCTCATAGAGAAGGAAGGAAACAGAAGGAGACATGATCAAAAAAGCCAAGATTGCAGCCCAACCTGTCTGAGACTGCGCAGCAAAGCCAAAGGAGAAGCCACTGGCATGGCTCGAGCTCTGGGTGTTTTTTTCTTGGACTGCCTCCTCCTGCAAGCTGCAGCTTGCACCTGAAGGCAGAAGGGCCTCCTGTCAGTCAGATGAAGGTCCTGCCCAAGGACTACATTGCATATCTCTGCACAGACCCAGATGTCACTTCCCAAGACAAACATGTTTGCAGCCAGGCCAGCAACCTCATGCACTTGTTTCAGCATTCAGGTCCATCAGATTTACTTGTGATACAGAGGGCAAATATGATTCTATGAATATTTATGTGGTCCATCCAGAAAGTGACCCTCACATCGGAAGAAGGTCTTGTAACAAATCTCCTTTATCTGCTAAACCCAGGCTGGTTGTCGTTTGAATGAACTATTATGTCTGCTGAAAGAAAAAGCAAGCTTATTTCCTGGGAAAAAAATCAACTACAAAACCAAAACCAAAAACCAAGCACTGAAAATCCTCTTTATCTTCACTTGTCTTCAGAATTAAGCCATATATAGTCATATCCAAGAAAACAAGGCACAAAAGAGGGTGATCAGAATTATTGTCTTCTTTCCTTTTGCTGAAGTCATTAATTTTAAGTATTAGATTTACTGTATTTTGCTTTTTTTTTAAGAATGTAGGAATCAGGCAAATCATGAGCATAGCTGATAAAAACCCTTGTCTCACACTGTGTTACACAGGATCCTTTGGGTGATACACCTGAAAAGATTTTTTATTGTCCTCTCACTCTGATAAGGAACACCAATAAAATAATTTGTACCATCATGAATCACATGTATTTCAGTCCATAACTTGTCTGAATAAAGACAAAATTGATTGTCACAATTACAAGTTTTACAGCAAAACCTAGAAAATAAAAGTTTCTGGGTTTGCTATGAAGAGTGTTTACATCAGCTTTTTCCACGTAATATAAAAATATATATCTCCTGTGTAAGGACAGCGTATTAGACTTTCAACACTTCAGACGTTAAACTGAGGTTTAATCTGCAAGTATCCCCACACACTGTTTTGTGATTTTTTTTTCCTCTGACTCCAACTACATGGAATACTCCCCACTGTTCTGGACATTGTATGATCACACTTGAAAACCAGGGCCAGGTCTCAGGCATTCAAGACCAGGAGCTTAGAGGTCCAACACCTATTTAATTTCAATCATGAATTCAGTTGGAGTTCAACGCACAGTTTCCCCATCCATCAGGTCCAAACCCTGGCACTTAAACTCAGGTGACTCTGTGGTGCAGTATCTCATTTGTAGGTGGAAACAGACACCTGCATGACAGCGTGCAAATGTCAGTGCAACCTCAGAGGTGTACTGGAAACCAGGGTCCACTGTATTTCACCCCTGGGGGCAGCATGGCCAACAGCCTATAGCTTGGGCTGGGGACTTGGGAGAACCACGCTCCATTTCTTGTTCTCTCTCATGGCTTCTTGGCCAGTGTTGGGCAAGTTGCTTCAGGTCCCTGTGCCTCAACTCTTCTAACTGCAGAGCAGATAACGGGAATGACCTTTGCAAAGCATTTGGAGAACTAGGTTCCTCATAATCACCTTCCCCGTATCCTTTACATTTAATCTCTTAATACTGGTGCTCTCAACTTCAGAGCTATTTGGGGATAGGAAGGAAAGCACGCCGAGTTCCTCCGTAACTGACATAATTTTTAAAATATTTTCTCATCAGCTGGGCCTGATTCTTCAGAATTTCATCAGATGTGCTCCAAAATAAATTCAGCTAGCCCTGATTAAATAGGAATTCACTTGGAAGGGTAGAGCTGAGAACTATCACACTGCCACAACCACTGGAATAACTCTTGAGTTACAGAAATGGAAAAGGAAACCAGGCCTAGGGTCTCTAATTGCTGAGCTGAGATCCTGCCAGACAAGAAAAGAGCATTAACAGTACTAAGCTGAAATTCTTCACATGCTGCCAATGCTTCCTATCCCCAAAGACTGCAGAACTCAATGCTTCACTTACAAACTGTTGTATTTTTCATAAAAGCTTCTCCCATGTGCAGTTTAGGCAGCTTTTAGTGGAAAGGACTCTGGCTAATGAAGTAATGCTCAACATTTCCTCCAAGTCACCTCAGTCTGCCATCAAGAACACACCTTCTGTTTCGGAACTTATATTAGAATCTTGATTCACCTATTTAAAACAGAGTGAAATACCTTCTAATTAACCCAGTGTCAAGGTAATAAAAAGTGACAGCACACTCACATTATTGATGTATAAATTATGCAACAAAATACACTAAAGAAGAACCCCATATAGGACTAACAAATCATTTCTACCCAACTTGACATATTCATGAAATCTTGATTGTTACTGATACTTGGAGCCAACAGTTTGAAAGTGCATCCTGCCCCCCACTGTATTAGCAAATTAGAACCACACAAAATTTGGCTTTGCTATAAGAATAACAGGTGTAAATTAAGCTCTTCTTTTTCAAATTGCATTATGCAATGTTGCTAAACAGACCTCACTCTTTCTATGATTTTATTTTGGGGCAGTGTAATTTATCCCACTTTGGCACTACTCCAGTAAAGCACTTACAAAAGGTCTTCATCTTTTGAGCATATGAGTAGTCCGGCTGAAGTCAACAAGAAATCAGTTATTCCTCTCCTTAAGACTAAGCACCTTGTGCTTAAGAACCTTGGTAGATCCAACTCTTCCTGAAGAGAAGAATTTATGAGTTTCTCTCCTAACCGCTAAACTTTGCAGAGGACAAAGTGTTAACGTGAGTAACATAAGGAGGGTCAGCATCTGCCCACATTTAGAGCTTGCTGTTTGCACATCTCAGGAGAGGTGAAAAAGATGGAAATCAATCTGTCAATTTTCACTACAGGATACTGGTTCTGGAGCACGTGAGAGCACATTTTAACTTACGTTCTGGATAAGACAACCCACCATATACTTATGACAGTTCAGAGCCAGTGCTTTTTACAAGATGAGCTTATTTAGTAAGATATGGAGGAGCAGGTTTCTATGCCAGCCTGAAAAAATACACGGACAGACATGCTTAAAAGGTGAAAATTATAGAAGACAGACAAGAGATTCTTCAATTCTGAAAAAAAAAACCCAAAAAACCACAAAACCAACAAAAACTCAAACAAAACCACAATATCTAGAACAAATCTGTTTTGTGGTGACTAGACAGAAAACTGCTGGCTTCACCAAAGAAAATCTCAGAGAAATAAATTGCTATTTTACTACCAGCAGGAATCCTATTTGTCTAAGCCTGCAAAGCAAAACCATGATGTAATTGTAGCCTATGTCAGCACCAGTGCCAGCTGAACACAGCTGGTGCAGTAACCGCAGCACAGAGACACAGGAGCCTGACCTTTAACGCAGAGGCAGCAATCAGCGTTACAGACCCAGGTCTGTGCTTCCACAGACAGGTGTGCTGAAGATTGCACTACAGCAGTTTTATTTAATCCTTCACTGGCATATATTCATGGTAGTGCTGGGTTGCTTTTCACCACAGTGTTTTGGAGATGCACTGAATTTCCTTATGAAGTTCCTTTGTAGTTCCTTTTTATCCTGTATAAAGCTAATTGCAGAGTCAGGACTTGTAGCCCCTAATCCCTGTCAAGCTTGAGACCACGCACACTGGCCTTAGGAACAATGGCACTTCTTGTCGTGTTGTTGCCCTCCCACACAGTGCAGGTTCCCCACGGATGTCAGGCCAGCTGGCTGCACTGATACGATGACAGCTCTTCTTACCCATTACTCTGAGTTAAAACCTCAGGATATAGCAGTGAACAGCTCTGTATGTCTCCTGCCATTTTCTTCCTAATAATTTCCTAACTATATACATCAACTCAAGGACACTGCCAACCTGGAGAACCCAGTTCCACAGCTTGTATCCTTGACTACTACTCCAGTGTAATGTTTTCCTAGCAGAAAGCTCTATATTAGATGTGAAGCTTCATTCCTCAGCCTTGCTGTAAATTGGAACTTCACTGATGTATGACTCCAGCAGGTACATCTTACACTGTATGAGTAAGCTGAGTCACTGCTTATGAGTAACAATCAGCAGTCTCTCAACCTGACAGAAATACGTAACAAATTTCAATTAGAACTGCCAACAAAAAATAAAAGCCTTGAGAAAGAGGTGAGAAATATACACATGGTAAAAAAAACAAACAAACAAAACAAAAAGGAAAAAGAGAATCCCTGGCAGACTGAACCTAAAAATCAGATTAATGGATTATTTTTCTGCAATATCTGTTACACCCCAATGTGACAGATCTTCCAGATGTGCTGAAAAAAGATGACACAATATTATACATCCAAAGCACTGCATGTGTGATTAAAGAAAAATCCTTTGAGAAAACATGCATAGTAATTACATTTTAAACATTCAAAAATAGCAATATTTGGTCTTCTTTCAATAATGGTCTGAAAACACACCTTAGTGTAGAACTGCAAAAACAATTGAAATGCTGGCTGGAATTAAACAAGCTTGACTGCTGAAAAATAGGTCTCATTTATGCAGCAATGCAGGTGACAGAATTACTGGTTTTTTTGCTTAATTTGGGTTCTTGACCCACAGAAGGTGTTTTTTGGGGGTTTGTTTGTCTGGTTTGTGTGGTTTTATTGGGTTTGGGGGTTTTTTTGTGGTTTTTTTTTTTTTTTTTTTTTTTTTTTTTTTTTGTTGGTTGGTTGGTTTCCTTTTTTTGAGACACAGTCCAGCACTTAGCAACCACTGACCTTTACAAATTTTTACACAACAGTGCTTTATAAAACCAAACTCTGTTCCAAAACTTAGAGCTAGTAGCTGTAATGAAACAGGTAAAAAGGAACTAAACATTCAGGGTCATTCAGAAAGCTGAAGGCAAACAGCTCTGCTCAAGTGAAATGAATGGATTTTTGTCTTAAACTAGCTGACGATCTGACACTCAAGCTTCAAGTCAGAAAAGCTCAAGCAATTTCAACTCCCTAAAAATGAGCATGCATCAGATAAACACAGAATTGAAGTGCAGGGTCAGTGCAGTCTGATCAGCTTGTATCAGCTGACTCCCTATCCCCTTAAATAAACAACTCATTTGCTCAATTCTAATCTTCCATACTCCCAGAAGGATTCTGCAAATTAAAAAAAGAAAGGAACAGAAGCAGTGATGAATAGCAAGCCCCAGCTTTTCACAGGGAAAAGCTTTATACTTTCTTTTCTCCTTTGTGGAGAGAAACCCCCATGTGGAAATGCTCCGATTCCACAGAGCTGCCAGCGTCAATCATGGAGCAGCCCTGCAGCAGAGCAGCAAGGCACCCGAGGTCATACTCTGCACCCCTACATCTCAGCTAACAAGAGGGAAAGAAGGAGGCCGGACTGAACTCATTCACACCTGCTCCTGCCGACAGAACACAATAAAATCTCCATGTTTATCCTGTTTCACGTATTCTTTTAATTCAGTACAGAACTCTCTGCAGAGTAAGAGATCAGAGCACACTAGGATAAATCAGGAGTATATTTATAATATCTGTCTTCTGATAAGTTAGCAGCATGTACCAGTTTTTCCTTGAAGTAAGTCTCAATGGGAGAAGCAGATATCAACCTGAAAGCATAAGAGTATTGCTCAGTTTACCATTTACCATGCTTTGCATTTATGTATGCCTTTACTTTTCCTTCTTAAAAGGCCATGGTGCAAGCCAGCTGGAATTCAGAGCTCAAAATCTAAGTTTTATTTCCTCTCTAAGCCAGTATGTCCAAAACACAGGTATAGTGTTCCTCTCCATTGCCAGCACACTGAGGGCAGTGTATTTGCATAATTACGTCCACATCTCTCCTTAAGTTCCTTACTGAAAGAATACCCAAAGCCACTGTGCAGAACTCCGTACTCCAAGGCAAGTGAAAGTGCTCAGGTTCTCTGCTGACCTGATTGGTAGTTTTGCCTCCGGAAAGCTTAACAGAGCCTGTCATTACGTATATGATATATCCTACCATAATTAATTCCTTCGGGAATGACAATCCAGAGGAAGCATGGTTCAAATACACAGCACACACCTGAAATCCGACATTTTGAAGCAGACTCCCAACACCAGGATGCATGCATGGAAGAGCTGATATTTTAATTTTCCTTGATTGTAGATACATAGAATAAACTAAAACCTGTCATAAAGAAACTGGCTTTAAAACTCTTGAAACACACGGATAAAAACCAGTATTCTTTGCTCTTGAACAGATTTGATTTAATTCATTAGAAAACCAGAAGGTGTTTAAATTACCATGTGCCATTTAATATATAATGAAGTAATAGCTTCCTTCAGCCTTAGTGGAAAAGATTCAGAGCTGCAATCTTTTTTCAAATAATTACCCTGTTCATCAGTCTTCAGCACAAGATGACTCCAAGCAGAAGAGAAATGGAGGGACTGGCTATGAAAGCCCCAGTATATACACACACCAATCTGAATGGCAATGAGAGCACTTTGCAGGTGTTTGTCAAGTCACAGGCCAGAATTAGGCTAAAATTAGAACTGCTGCAAAGGAAGAGCAAGAGCATGTAAAAGTATCAAGTCCATCAGCCATACAAAAGGGTCTTTGAAGACAAATGTATGAAGGTTGGGTAGGGATGCTGACTGAACGAGGCAGCTTCTCAAAGCTACAGCAGTGAACTAATGCTTTCACACACATAACTTGCGGTTTTGACTCAGCCATGAGTTGCTCTGTGTGGCTACCCATGAAATGAACCTGTAGAGAAGAGAAAGTTAGTGGCTGACAAAGAGCTGGGACAGCTTAGTGCTACCCTGCCTCAGGAGGCACGTACAAGTATCTCACTTGTGCAATTCCAGGACAGTGGAACTGTATCCTTACTCAGGATAACTGTAGTGTTTCCTACCCAGGGGTCAAGGTAATCCTGCATCAGCTTGCATGAATGATTCTCTCCAACCTAAATGGCAACATAAAATCCAACATGTTGACTAAACAGTACTGCGAATAACATCCTTGAGGTCAATTCCTATACAGAGTATTCAGTCAATAAACTTCTTGGGCATCTTTTTCCTGGAAGCCCTAGAGACTTTAGTTAAAGCAGAGACATGTGAGCTGCAGTACAGTTTTAGCATGAGTAAGACAGAGAAGGAATTAATTTGGAGAAACATCAGCTCTGCTGGAAGCTGACAGATTCTTAATGCATCAGATTTGTGATTGCTTATGGCATGACTGATTTTTTTTTCCCCTGTGTGTTTTTCTTCCACTTTGTTCCTTATTTATAATGAGGTTCTACAGTAGCTACATTTGGCAGATTTGATATAGACACAGGCCTTTCCATTAAATTTTCCCCAAACCCTTTCTCCTCCCATTCTATGCTAAGATCGCAGCTCTATCTGTCAGGTCTCTCCAGGTACAAATTTATTTTTCATGTAATACCTGCCATTCAGTCAGCCTCAATGCAGATTTTTTCATGTGATTCCAGCTACCCCAACAGTTTCACTTCTCTACTGAAAACTAAATAAAAATGTAATGTTCTTGATTCCCTCAAATCTGCTAAAGTCTGCTTCAGTAAACCCTGCAGATCTATGTACTTCAGACTGTCATCTCTTCTGAGCAGTTTGCTGTTTCCAATGGATACAAATTCTGTTATCTATATTCAGGAAAACAACCAATGGACAACTGAAGCCTCAAGTACAAAAATACTACTGTTGTAAAGCCATGGCATCACAACCACCAGAGTGCATAAATGCCCGAGTCCATAAAAACTACCACGAGACACTAAGCAGTAGAACACATCATCTACTCGGTTTGCTCTGTAACAGAGTTCTATAGGAGTTAACCCAGCAAAGACCACCTTGGGAAATGAATTAATCCACCGAAAACATTTCACCTCCATGTGAGCAGTGTGTTCCCTCTTGTTAAACCAGCTAACCACACTGACAGGGTAGCCTGGTGTGGCTTGGTCCAGCTCTGCACCACTGCAAACTGCTTCATCCCAATTGAAGGCACCATGTTCCACTGTGGGCAGCATCTGCAGCAGCACAGAGGCCCTGTTTGGCTCTATCAGCCCTCCTTGACTAAACTACGCAACTGTGAGACTCCCTGTTTAACTAGGAAAAGACAGCCAGGGCACTGGACTCATCCCTTCCTCTCCTCTCCCATGGGCAGGACACATCCACTTGTCAAATTTTTCTTTTGCTGCCATAAATAAAAGTTAAACTGCAACTTACCTTGTCAAATGAGTCATTCCATGGTTTATTATCGCTACTCAGGAAGCAAGCTTAAATTACAAGAGTGGAAAAAATACTGTAACTGCTCTAAATTGTGTCTCCACATGGGTCCTCAGACAATTTTTCTTAAGTTCCAGAGCACTGACCCCAAAGCACTTTTGACTACATTTTTATGAGCACGGCAGACTGGCGGAAGAAGGCAGGGACAACCCTAAAAGCATCTTAGGCCCCTGTATCCATGGGACGGAGTTATGCCAGCTATCTGTGTTGAACACCCCTGTGTATGTATTCTACTGCTATCTGTGTTGAACACCCCCACTATCCTGCAGGGAACTGTGATCTACAGCTTTGGAAAGTTTGTTCTAGAAAAATCCAAGGGATGAACATGTCCAATCCATAAGCATTAGTTTGTGGACCACAGATCAGGAGCACAGTTATGCAGGAGACATCATGCAGAAACTGCTGTTTTAATCTTACAGCTGCTATGTAACACAAAGTTAAATGCTCCTGGAAAAGCAACACAGCAGAATGAAGCCTGAAACTTCCTGCCTACATTAACTCATTCTATAAATAATTTATTAAAACAGAGAGAAAGGCAAAAGCTAAGTTCTTCATTAATAACCCTAACCAGAACTGCGCATCAAAGACAGAAAACCCAGCCAGTTCTACTAATTTTAGAATGTTCTATTACGGAATTCAGTGCTGTAGCTGATTTAAGGGAAGTAAAAAAAAAGAAAGTCTTTCCAATCGTCAAATGAAAGAGGTGAATTCATTTATATATATGGCTGGCTTTTTTTTTTTGAACTAAACTGCTTTTATTTGGGTCTTTTAAGATTACACTTGTCCTCTTAAGATTCAAACATTTTAATACCTGTCCTGTATCTTGTTAGGTTCATTAATTTATTTTAAATGAAATGTAAACCCCAAATTTTAATTAACTGTATATACTAAGGAGCCTAAATCACATTTTTCACACAGTTTTTAGCTCATATGATATGGTAAAACTCCAGCTCTGTTCTCTGCATTCTGCCTCTCTACAACCATCTCGTCAACTTCAACTGGCAGACTGCTCTTCCCAACTTCACAGCCTAATCTGGTACATACTATTGTTAGTCCCTGTTAAAGAGCTGTTCTACTCTTCCCCAACCACAGCTGCATTTCACCAATATACACAGTGATTACAAAATGTCTGATGCAACACACAGTTGCTGCGGAATTCAAAAAGAACATCATTGCAAGGAGTTGGGAGCTAAAATGGTTTACTACAGTTATAAACCACCTAGGAAACGTGCTTTTTCAAAGGAACAGTTTTTTGTTTCCTGTTTGCTGGTGGAAAAACAGCCCCTCACTACACAGAAGAGCTGAATTACTCAATCTGCTGATTTAGAGGAACAGCTCCATAAAACTACGTAAAAGAGTCAGATGGATTTTTCTACCTTCCCTCAATTCAAAAGAACAGATTTTTTGCTTTCTCTTGCTCTCTTTTCCATTTTATTTTCCACACCTCCCTTTCCTTGCATCAGGCTTCAAATACTCTACCACCAAATGGCTAGAGAATTAGTAGGAGCAAGAAGCTGTTGCGTGAAAGAGGAAATATAGTGCAGTAACACATTTAGTTTTATTAGAGGCTCAAAATGCGAATTTGTGTCTCACAAGCCACTTGAACAGAAAGCCACTCAACTTTAGAAAAGACAATTATTCACAGATATTAGAAAAGAGGGTCAGGGATCACTTAAAAAAAACAACACTTTTTTTTTTTATGAAGCCAAGATAAGGAAACTCACACACAGACTGTCCAAACACAGTCACAGCTTTGGGGCCATTCCTGTGCTTTCAGCTTGCTGCAGCAAATGTCATGCTTCCTTTAAAAACGTCTTCCTGCCCCTCATAAAACACTAGTTCCCAGCACAAAAGCTCTCCACTGAAGTTTTAAAACACCTTTTTATTAATAAAATAATAATTCTTTTTGCTGTTATTTAACCAGACTGTCACTTTGAAGTTAGAATTTCTGTAAAAACCTAAGAGGTGCATTTCCCTCATTTCCAAAGGAGGTGGATTCCTGTGGGCCATGGTGAGACCCCAGCTTTTTACCATATTTCCCACACATGCAAGTTTTGTTAAGCTGTGCTGATTACCATTTGCAGCATCCCTCATTACCTTACTCATTCTGCTATCACTTGTTACCCATGCAAATGAGCATGTAAGACACAGAAACAAACAGCATGTACTCTTCACTCAAATGCCACAAACTGTCCCTTCCCAGGCTGGTATGCAACTTCCTACAGATTTGCATCCTCTGCACCTGTCCCCCACAGCAATCTGTCTCTGTTCCCCTCAGCCATCCCTTCTCCCAGAGCAACCTACAAAAAAAACAACACTCTGCCATATCCCCGTGTGGCACCCCCTGCACAAGTGCTCGCTATCCTGCTGGCAGCTGCCAATCCCAGCACTACATGGCTCAGCTCTGCCTGACCCCTCCAGCCTTGACTCAGCAGGCTGCTTTCAGAAAACTTGCAGAAACTTATCGTCAGGACTTCTAACACACTGTCAAAACTTCTTTTAAATCACCCAGCATTTTCAAAAGTGCTCAAGGTATAAAAAGCCCAACTGCATAAACCCCATTTCTTTGGGAAAACAAGTTAAAAAAGCAGAAATATAATTAGAACATTTCCATTTCAAGGCAAAAGGAGCAAGTCCCTCCATAGGTTTTAGGAAAAAGAAAAGAAAAAAAACATAACAGAAAACAAATGAAAATTTCTAAATAGCTTTGAAAATATAGGAGTAGTTATTAAAAAAGCATTGCTCACAAAACTGATAAATAAGTATATTCCAGGGGCTGGATCAGAGACTTAGGTCCTGCTCATTGGCAATACTCCTTCACTAGCTAGAAACTTTGTTTTGTTGCTATAGTTACTGTCACTACAAGTGGCCCTGACTAAGGCATGAAGTATTTGTTACATAAAACCTCAACGCAACTGCAGCCTTTAACTTCAGAAAGTACCAGCTCTGTGCTCAGTGCCACTTGCAAGTTCTATTCCAAGCCCAAACTCAAAATGCTTTCATACCGAGTAGGGTGTGCTCTTGAGCAACAGCTTAGTAGCACTATTTAAGTGCTGAAAACATAATCCACATTGTTCACAATACACACTACAACTGTGAAGGAATTCAGATGGACAGAGGAATGAGCAAGGGGAGCAGTGACTTCCTCCCTAGAGAATTACGCTCTTAGCAGTAGCTGTGAGGTACAAGAGAAACTGGCAATCAACCTTAATAAAATTTGCTGACAAGCCATTGAATTTGATGCAAAAAAAATGCTTGTAGTCAGTAAGGGCACTGTGTAGAAAACACGCATCCTGCAGCACTGAATTTTTTTTTGTTTCATTATATTTTTATCTGCTTAGTTTGATGAAATTTAACATCAGTAAGAAAAAATAAATATACTCTCTTCCTTGGCCTTTAATGTATTCTGGTTTCATGTAATTTTTTTCTTGTTCTTCTGGGGGATATTTTCAACCAGACAAACTGCTATTATGGATAATCTTGGAAAAGCAGCTTATGAGATCCCCAGTGAAAACAGGGAGATGACAGAACCTCACTTTTTAAGGTAGTCATCTGATGCTGATACTCCAGTACAATGCGCCAGTCTGCTTCAAGCCGTCTGCACCATTCTCAGCTGTGTTTTTTTCCCCTACTTGGGTAGGAGAAAAGAGTGCGGCTTTCCTTCTCTTCAGACTGAAATCTAGACACTAAGCTTTTTCTTAAAAGGCCAACAGCCCACACAGAACCTGCTCACAAATGACAATAAGCAATTAGTAAGTACCAAGGTCAGAAAATACATCCGCTTCTACACTTGCTTTCCAGCAGTAAGCATTGCTCAAGGTTTAGGTCAAGCCAAGGACCAGGGATATTTCTACTACAGTGCTACTTAGTCAACTTTTGAAATGGCAGATGTAGCCATTTATGCTACATAGTTTAAGCTTTAAGCAATTTGAATGCTACAGAAGCCCGGAAGCGTATCTTCTCTTTCCCTTCTACCCTTGGTGCTGACACTCTGTACTATTCTTAGTGTGCAAAAATCAGTGGTGTTAATTTCAGAGTTCACCCATCAGAGAAAGCATTTAGAATTTATTCATTCATTTGTGAGAACCTCTATAGGGCTTTGTTCTTAATGACTGAGCAACACATGTGACATTATTTGCAACCAGTCTTACAGCTTATTACAGCCTCATAAGTGCTTAAGAGCAAATCTGCCCAACCCTGAGGCATAAGAAACATGATTTCCTTATGGTGCTGTTTAGAAACAGAATTGCTTCATCGCTTCTCCCCTGCAATAACAGTGCTCACAGTGACATCTTAAACTATGATTCCTGCCTCTTGCAAGTCAAGCAACTAATTCCAGACCAATGTCCTAGTCTATGTAGGAAAATAATGAGTACCTGCTGGAATACAGAACTTGTGAGTGCTGCTTTTAGCTTTTTGTGGCACTGCAACTTTACACTGTACTGCTGCTTAGACTATGTTAAAAAAAACCAAAACAAAACAAAAGAAAAGTTGTTGTTCAGCTATGGTATTGCTTATGCCCAGAAATCGCACATTCAAGGTGCATGTTGCTATATCCCACCAACTGAGACACTGGCTCTGCCATGTGGAGAGGCCAATTAGATGAGATCAGTCGATATTGCCATATTGCACTAAAATACAGCTTTTGGATCAGAAGTTGGCACGGGATCTCAGTGGAGAAATTAGTGAAGTCTAAGTTAATAACTACTGAACATCCGATGAAAACAGCATTGCAAGGATTAGACATGTTTTGAGACAGCAAGGCACCCGAAGAAGTTATTTTATTCTTTTAAGACTAGACTGACCTCTAGAACATCAAAAAATCTGTACTAGCATTCTCTATACACTTTCCAGTGTTGCTATCACAGCTGTTGAGTTGAATAAAATCCCCCTGCAGCAGATTATTTAGATGCTGTCTTTAACAGAATCATCATAGGGCTTAAATAACAAACTAACGTTGCAGAAGTTCAGGATGTTTGTTTCTGCATTCCTCTAAAAATTAACAGAAAGACTAAGTCTTAAGTCAAGCTTGCTTTGCTGTCTTCCTTTCTCTATATATCAGTCCATTCTTCTAAAACAGGCAAGGTTTGACTCACATGCATTTTGCTTCTGCAAAGTTCTTTGTCTTTTTTTAAATTGCAAGAAATGTAATGCGGCTTTGCTCAAAAGCAATCTCACATATGTAGGATAAAATATGTCTGCAAAACTAAGAAATACACCTTGTCTAAGGCTGTATAGAGAAGGGAAATAACACCAAAGACAACAGGCTTTCAAATGCAAGTTTTCCCACCCTGCAAAAACAAAGATAGTGCGCATGACACACACTTGAACATCATTATCCTGCTGCATCTCCCTTCCACTTCCCCACAGACATTTTCATAGAATAATAGAATCAACCAGGTTCAAAAAGACCACCGAGATCATCAAGGAGGACTGTGCCCCTGCTATGCAAACTTGGACATTGCAGGTGGCCAGTGAAGCAACAGGCAATTGCTGGTTGCCACCGAGAAAGAAGCAACATAATTCCAGAGTTGTTGGTAGAGCAGGCTTCAATCCCTGTAATATTTGAAAATCATCTGGTGTGAAAGCTCCAAAGAATGCAAATATATTGCCTTTTTTTTTTACAGTAGTCTTGAAGAACAAAAATCTTTTTCCAGGTGGCATTTCCAAACTGACAATGTGCAGCCTCTTTGATTAAGACAGAGCATAGTTTACACCCCTGGCAACAAAGGAGACTTCAAACATTTCCATCTGCTTTATCAGCAGAGCAGTAAACAAGAAAAAGTACCATCCAGTTTAGTTTCAGAAGAACATTTTCCAATGAAAGATAATTTAGTATATGTATCCTGAATTCTACAAGAAATTGTATAAGAAAAAGCATTAATTCACACAAGCACTTTGGATGCAAAAAACCCCAAACAGTCCATAAACCCTTCCAAATAATAAACTCCCAATGTACTGTGCACAGCTCTGAACAAACCTTTCCACAAAAGAGCACTATAGTGGTGGCTCAAAGGCAGAGGAAATCTCTGTGCTCTCCCTCTCAGGAGTCATTCCTTCTCAAGATGTAGAAAGAGCACAGATTAAAGCAATCCCACATAGATTAAAAATCCTCCAGGGGTGAGATCACTACAGCTGCATGGCAGCAACGTGAACTACCCCAGATGAACACTGGCTCCATACCACCTACCAATGGCTTCCCGAGGTGCACATTACTGGTAGCTTTGTTTCAACACAGTACATGGGACATGTAAACCTTGGAGACTGCTCAGTGCAGGCCAGGAAAATCTCTGACCCTTCTCCTCTCAGAGGCCTTGTCTGCTAAGTAGTGCTAGTTACCACGGTCACTTCGCCTGCTTTGCTGGCAGTTGCTGCAGCTGGATACATTTGGGCTCACCAATGCCCAGTTGAATTGCTGCTGTGTGGTTCAAGGCAGCCCCCCGGGTCCCACAAGGCTCAGGGGTGCAAGCACAAACAGCTGGGCACTTCGCCCACACAGATCCACAGAGTCTCTGTGGAGACTCTGTTAGTAGCAGCCCAAGCAGCTGGGCTGAAGCCAGCCCCGCCATGTCTCTATGTCCACCCTGCCAGGGCTGCTCCACACAATCATTTGCAACTGGTGCTCCCTTGTGCGCACCAGCTGTTTCTTGCTTCTGGTGAGGATGGTTTAGCAGCCAACATCTAACAATTCTGCATCCTTATCTGGCAGGGAGCACCACTCATTGTGGTGGGGCCACAGCTGCTGCCACATGTGCCTGGGGGTGGGAGATGCTGCACATCTTTTTCCTCAAGTGCCATTTTTGCAAGGCCACATCATGTTGGCCTCTCAAAGCACTTCTGCAGTGGTCGGGTCAGGGCTGGAAAAGAGCCTAAAGATGATCCACACACCTATATTGTATGCTTTTGTTTCATGTTGAGTTATGTCATTCCTATTTTGCTATACTGCACACTTTAACATTACTGAAAGGCAAGCAAAAGCGTTTTTCCCTTTTCCTCCCAACACAACAAGTGCTTGCATTTTGAAGAATCATACAAAATGACTGTTGGGGTGGCAGGCAGGGCTTCTGCCTTCACCCAGCAGCACAGCTCCTTGTGGCTCCCTTGCCAACTGGCCATCTCTCCTCTTTACTATGCAGACTGCAGCGACATGTAGACCCTCAGCTGGGTTCAGATCCCACTGTATTACATAACCTACCAACAAGAGAAAGACATTGACCCTGTCCTGAGAAAAAATACAGAATGATCTCAAGTCCTCACAAGTGCTCAGATGGTAGATACAAGTGGCCAGATTCAAGGAGAGGGAAAAAAATATAAAAAAAGTCCAGGAGTCTCTTCACTTTGAATTTCAGTTCAGGTGCTTACTGTAATGAACTTCATTTGACTCGCTAGTTATCAGCCTTCTGACACTTTTCCAGCTGATAGAGACATATGGAATAGAGGTTACCGCATTTATTTCCAGCAGTTCACATGTCCAGCCACAGTACTCAGAAACACAGTTCTGTGTCATACTTACAGTATTCTGGGTTGCATTTTCTGTTGGTGAAGGAAAAACTCTGCTAGTGACTGCGGCACTTGAATAGATCACTTAACTCTCCATCCTCATGTTCCCCCTTCCTCCTAAAATACAGCCTTTATGACAAACTTACTGCTGAGCGATATACATAACAGAAAGCTTCAAGTCAAGGTAAAATTGAATAAAGGAGAGTAAAGTGATTCATATCTGTTTTGTGTTGTAAAAATGTTAGCATATTAAAAAATATGTCAGGATATTTTCAAAGACACATCGGTAACAGAACTTCAATGTTACAGTCTCTCTCTCCATGATAACATCTCCATTTATCATTATCTTTCCTTTACTGAGACTAAAATATTAAGTAACATGAATACTGAGTAATAACAAATAGTATGACTGTGCCTGATGACATATCTGGTTCTGCAGACATTAATGACAATGGCAACAGAAGCTGACTTACCATCTAAGATGCAATTATTACTAGTATTTCTAAGAAAGTGAAGAGCAAAGACTTTTCCTGTTTTCAGAAAGTGAAAACCACATTTGTGGTTGAAAAATTGGCTTCTGTTCCCTGGTGAACAGAACATCTGAATCAATTCCCCTCCCTCTTCTTTTTGAAGAAAATAATACAAATCAAAACATTTTGTGCTCTTCTCATTAGATAAATTAATATTCCTAGGACCTTAGAAGTCACTCAAGTCTGAACATCGATGCCTATCCATATTTCAGGATCTGTGTTTTCCAGAAATGATTATCAACTGTAATTCTCAGTGAATCCTGATAAAGCTGATATTCTTCATTCTCAAAAATCAATTCCCCCCCCAAAAAATGAGACTCGTAATCATCCTTGCATTTGAGGCTTTTTAAGGGTCTCAGAAAATCCAGAAACTATTTCCTCCTGCTTCTCTAGTGATCAGCTTCTGAGAGCCTCAGGAAACAATTTCAGATTATTGGATCTGTATGTTTGACAGCAGACCTTCCACAGCCTTCACCTCCACTAGATGTAAAGAGATGAAAAACAGACAAGCAGGGCATTTTGTTTCCTTCCTTTACCCATGAAAGCGCCTCAAAGGATTTCAGTTCAAGAAGATTCTAATCATGTTTTCCAGCAGAGCCAATGTCTGAAGCTGCTAATAAAAGATGGCATTCTATTGAACCTACTGTATATATGTGGGGAAGGGAAGCTTTTTTCCACAGCAGGAAGGGAAAGTTTAGAGCTAGGCTTTCCACAGCAACACCACCTTTCTCCCTTGGTTCTCTTTTTGGTTTCCAGGCAGCAAGCATCCTTAGGTCCTCCTTCTTATCTCCATGACACAGGTGTTCACCCCTGGAGTGAACCCCTGAAGTTCACAAAACTGCCTGGTAGAAACATAGGGATCTCAATCACTAAGTTCCTCCTCACCTTGGATAACTTCTACATGCATGTACTATGGCTAACTCCCATTCACAAAGTTCCTACTGATAACTTGACTCTGCTGCCCAGATAATACACACATGCTATTTTTCAGTATATTCTGGCACTCAACATAGACAGTCAGGGTTCCTAAACGCTTCCTTTCAATATAAAGCAGAACATACTGCAGTTGTTCAAAAGAAAATGGCATGCAGAAGGGAGAAAAGTAAGTGCTTGGGGGACCAACTCATTGTTATAGCAGATACACAAAACTCTGAAGTACAGAACCTGTGGCTGGTAACTCAAATCAGCCATGATTCAGCTATTCCTGCATTTTGGAATTTATTCTTATATTTCTGAAGTGAAGCCTATGCATGTGCATAACATAGTGTTACCTCTCCAACACTGGAACAAACATCTAGAAGCACTGCTGCTCACTATAAAGGTCTTAAATGTATGGAGGCAGCAGACATTTACTCAGGTAGTACAGGAAAAAAAGCTATTATGAAATAAAATTGACTTTTCATCCAGAAGAAAGATTGAGCCTTAGATGCTAATGTTGGAAAACCACATAGCTGTTCCTTCTTTTCATATGATACAAAGAAAGTAAGTCTACAGTAGGCTCCTCTTTAAGCTCTGTTTAATTCCTTTTATTCATATCCCAAACTCTGTGTTTATGAGGGAATGGAATTCTTCCCATGTACCACTGAATCCACCCCTGTAATTTTAAGATGGATTGATATGTACACTAACATTCCTGGCACAAACAGACATGAACCAGCTAGGGGGACATTCCTTCCTGTGGCACTAAGCTGGTGATAGAGGGCTATCATGCTTATCTGCTGAATTTTTGTCTTAGATCAGACTGTGACCCTTAGAAAAGCATGCATATGTCAATTTGAACCTGCAAAGTAGGACGCCAATCTTAGATACTGTAACTCAATAATTCATTTTGTTTCTTCATCATATGGGAGGCAGGGGGGAGGAGAACAAAGAAAACAAATAAACAGCTAAAAGTGTGGAAATAAATTCTAGCCCCCCCCCCTAAAAAAAACACACTCAGATTTCTATTTTCAGGGGGCTTTTTACCTTTAAGTATCTGTGTTATCTTCAGTAAGAGTCAGGAGTCTACCTTAAAGCTTTCCGTTTATATTTTTGGCATACAAATACTCGACACCATTACTAGTTCCACAGAGTATAATCCCGATTATTGCAATATTTCATCATGGGTTTTTTAGATTAATTTTATAAAAACAACAAGGAATCATAACACGGCAACAGAAGCAAACATTTGTGGTTACTACAGTAAAAAAACCCAGCTCAACCCCTCTAACTCCACATCTCGCTTGCTTAAGTGAATCACAGATGCCTAACACGTTTTGTATCCTTGCAGCACAGTACTGCCATATCACTCAAGTACATACTTCTATTTTTTATTACTTTGTATTATTGTCTGGGGTGTCAATAAAGAAGTAAGAACATTTTTGGGTCACGCTCAGCAGCCAAAGTGTGGACACACCACTACAAGAAGTCAGCTTACAAAAGCTCCACTCTTACAAGTTTTGAATATCCTATTTGTAAAAGTTGCCTAGCATGATCAAATGCTACAGCCAAAACATTAATCTATCCCTGCTTTAGATCCTCATACCTTACACCCCCGAGGAATTCAAACAAAACAATATTCTGAGAATTTTAACAACCTGTTCTATCACCAAGTCTGCTCACAAGTTGTACCAGGCTTCCTTGCCTCTTGCCCAATGACGAACTCAAATCATATAAATGGGCTGATCTGATTCTCTAAAGCCATACTTCTAAATCCAGGAGAGGCCACCACCACTTCCATGGGAGAAGTGGTAAAACCATTCTGTGGCATGTGTAACTGTACTACCTGGGGTGAGGTGGGAGGGATAAGAGGTACAACTATCTTGACATAACAATTACAGTGGAGACTAACCACAACACAAAGGTGTGCAAACCATCAACTGAGAGACAACCGACTCTTTAGTCACCATGAAGATTATAGGCAAGAAGACAGTTCTACTTTACTGCTGTCAACAATACTGCAGTACTCTACTAGTGCCCATGAAGATATGGCTTCAAGAAACCGTGAGTTGTTTATTTTCCACAGACAAGAAAGAGCCTGACAAGCAATGGAAAAAGAATTCCAACTCGAAATGCCAGTTTTTTACTCATGCATTTTGAGATACTCATTTTACATCAGGGTTTTTTTGAGGCGAGTGGAAGCACCTGGTAAATGACATCACTTATATACCACAGAATAGCTCTCCCCACAGTAAGTCTGCACCAGACTATGACAAATAAATCTTGCCAGATGATGACTTCATATATCCTTAATGAAATTAATGTAGAAGTGACGAAGCCAAGGACATTTTCTGTCGGTAAACCACGTCTAATTTAGAAGTGGACTTTGTATTTTGAGGGCTGGCTATAGCAAAAAACATTTCTGCTAAACCAACAACACCAGGACAACACACACAATTCCCCATGAGAAATTTACTTCCTTTTTAACAGACAGTCTCCAGGATACACATTTAATATTTCTTGGCCTTCTGACCTGTTTTTGAACTACATTTACAGTAATTACTTTTGTGATAGCAAATATCCTTGTAGAACAAAAGCACCTGCATTTGACAACTATGTTGCTCCAAAACACCAACCCACCTGTTATTTGAGTCTTTATGTGCAGAACAGCAGTGCTTACCGAAAGTTTTCTGTTATTTCTCTTTATAACTAGTTTTGAGACTCTGAAAGCAGCAGAATAGTGACTTACAGTTTAGAAAGAGAAGGAATATTAGCAGCTGTTCATTTAAGAGAGTTACAACTCCAGTGCAATATGCAGAACTGCTAGAGATATAAAGATGTGATCATTTAACAAAACATTCACCATTCGCACTGGGCAGCAATTAGAAGATGCTGCACCTTATCCCAGAGGATTGTATTGTTTTATCTTAATGGGGAGCCATCCAGGAGCAGGAAACTAGCTGGTGAAAAACAGAATAGTTTAGATAAGCTGTCTGGGAGCAACCGAAGTATCCATGAAATTGATATCCTATTTCCAACTTTAGACTTCACGGAGGCATTAATTTTTTCCCAGTGCTGGAAGCTAACCAATTAGTGCTAAAAGATGACCAGAGAACAAAACAGTCTCTCGAAGAGTGGATGAGTCAGGAAGGCAAAGTCACTTTTACACAAGCAAAACTGGAAGGAGGAAATAGCTGATGATAAAGGACCATGTTAGACAGGCTCTTTGGTGGGTTTTCCAGGCTGCCAGACCCATGGGACTTCTACCTGGAACATTGTGAGGTGCGCATACAGGCTTTAAAAAGGAAAATTCTTTCTAAATAAACAATGCATTATTTTAAGAAGATCTTCTGGAGGACAAGAGGGGTGCTCACTAATATTATTTCTTCCCTGAGACAAGTCTGCAGAGGTAATCACTGCCAGGCTCAAGGAGAACACTGACCAAAAGGCTGGCCTTTGAGCTGGAAAAAAATTGAAGGAATCCATCTTAAAGAAGGCTTATGATTAGCAATACTGACCTGGAGGGGAGACACCTAATGTTACCTTCTCACCCAAAAGGGTTGAAGATAGTGCTTTAAAATACATACCAAAACCAACTGTTGGTACTGCATTCATTAACTGCTTTTAAAAGCACACTATCATTGACAGGATGTAAAAACATTAAGTTTCATCCTGGGCAGTCTCTCCCCGTGGGTGTCAGCAATTCTTCAGATGATACCTTCTATGTAAAGGTTGCTATCATTTCTATCTTTATAGTCATATCAAGGCAGTGTATTTCTTCCAGTTCACTCCAGCTTGCAATATGTCCAACGCAGCTAGCTCTCATTCTTCCTTTGTCACTGCTTTACAGTACATTCAGGTGTTCAAATTCAGTCATTCACTGACTGTAATGTAATGGATTTGTTACTATATGCCACCTTTCAAGAAGTGATCTTGCCAAGTTCATTTTGTGCCTTTTGGATATTCAGCTCTCCATCAGCTCAATCCAAAACACTGCATCTCTCTGTATTCAGTGCCTAGGTTTTGCATCCCTCCTCCCTATGCACCACATCAACCTCTGAAATATGAAGTAAATGTTTAAGTTTAAACACATGAACAAGGGACACTTTCAGACATATCTGGGTCAGTATTATGAGGTCCATGCCAAAGGATGTTGTGTGTTAGCTGAGCAATGCAGTATATTTTTTCCAATTACTTCAGCCACCAGCCAACCGCGTGAACTATCTTGAATAAATTCTTCTTTAAAAATTGTAATGAAAGAATTTAATACAAAACCAAAAAGAATTTGATATAAAAACAATCTCGTCTTAATTACATACAGAGACCAATGAAACAGTATGAAATGTCTGTTTGGGTTGGCTAGCCCTTAATTTTTTACATACTATGCTTTCTTTTATTTAGGATATACATCTAGGTAATGTTTCTGGGGTTTTTGCCATCTACAGAGTCCTAAGGTCCCTTAATGCAGCTTTCATCATCCTTTCTTGATACATGCCATCAAACTCTATTTCCAAAAAGAGATGTCATTAGGAAGGGAGCCCCCAGGTACCACATTACACAGTAGCCTGGTTCACATAAATGGGAATTGGGAAAAATAATCAACCACTTTTAAATACAGCTTTTAAATCATGCAGTTGAACTTGCCTACACTATTTACATGAAACATCCTGTAGTCATTCCATACAGTGGTAAAACTTATTAGCATTTTTCTATAAGGCAGTAACAACTGGAGATACACAATAGCATCAGGTCTTTCTCCCTTCAAAGACATTTTACAAAGCAGTAAAGCCCTTCTAGCATAAACTGTACTAGAAAGCCTGAAATGGTTTCACATTTGGTACAAACTACAGATGTAGTCTGTTACTCTTCTTGCTTTTCCCTTCCTCATTGGATTCCCATTCTTTTTTTCAGAAACACTTTTTTCTTTTTTTTTTTTCAGTATTTTTTCTTCTGCCTTGCAAATCTATATTCTTTCTCTGTGCCCTCACTCATGAGTTACCTGCTGGCTGGTTTAGAGAATGACCCATACAGAGAGAGCGTAGTCACAGTAGCAGAGGCAAGAAGCCAGGCCCTACTTCTGCACTCGTGTGTACCTGTGAATAAATCTCACTGTCAACCGTGTCACATACCACTGTGCATGAAAGGAGCCAAGAGGGGCTCTTCCAAGGGCACACACTTTAGCTAGTCTATGTTTAGGAGTAAGCATGAACCTGTGGCTTCACTACCAATACCAATTGTTTCTATCAAAACAGCCTATTCTGCTGTTCCTTGGCAAAGAATGAAGATTGCACGTGAAGATTGGTACTGATAGAAGCATAAGAGACAATATTCTTTTCAGCTTTGGGGAAATCAGATTACCAGACAGCACAAAAGCAACCAACCCAGTAATCCTCCAAGTACTTTGCATACGATGTTTTCTATGTTTTGTCCTCTCCTGAAACATAAATTATTGTAACTGTTGGAGGAAAGATGTAGGATTTGATAGACCAGCTGGTCAACTGAATGTGGCAAATACTCTCTTCCTGACATACATCATCTCTTCTTCCTCAGCCACCTCTGTCTTATGCATTGTTAAGTGTCTATAGTCCTCAATGAACTTCTAACCCTTGGCTGCACAACGTGACCTTGGACTGTAAGCGAGTTTTTTTGCTATTTTTACTACTTTCAAATGCTAAAATACAATTTAGCACCCACTGGGCTATTTCCTGCTTCAGTTACACTATGCTCACACTCTGAAAGAGATGCTGGCATCATTTTAAGAGCTTTTGCATTTCTAATTTTCACTTCATTCTCAAAGATGTGCACTGACAGTCTTAGCTCCTCTACACAAAGTAACTAACCTCAAAAACACAGGCATCAAAGCTATTTTAAATGGCAACATATAGCGCACAATAAAAAGCATTATATGCTGATATAGCACCATAGTTCTAAAAATTCCTAAACCATTCAAGCTCACATTTAGACAGCCTTGATCTTACTTGTGACCTTCCTCTGCTCTAGTTCAGAAACTATCCCACTCAGCTACTGGACTACACTTGTGGAGGCTGTTCCCTCTCTCCACTGAGAATGCAGGCTCTCTGAAGACAGTGCTCATGGGTTTAAAATGTCATTTAAATACAGGCAATTCTGAATAGAAGTTGGTCTTCCAGCAATGCAACAGGATTTTCTGCAGTTTGGCTAAGAAACTCGGTTAGTATGCAATCACCAGAAAATATTACAGAAGCTTTAATTTTTGTACAGAACAGACAAATTTGTTGTTTTGAAAGGTCATAACAGTAAATTGCATGGAATTCAATTTACCTCCCTCAGATGGATGAAGGTCTGAGTCAAACATAGAACAGTGGAAGCCTTTGGCTCCGAGAAGTCTGTGCTGATTCAGACCTGCTCTTAGGCAGGCAATCCATTCTTTCAGCTCTACATTATCACAGCTTGTGATTTTCAACTGATCTTTTTCCTCAGCTGTGCTATTGTAGCAAATTGTGCCACAGATGAGCATCAAAGCAATGGTCAGTGTAAGAAAAATGTGCTGTTTTTAACCAGGAAGTTACCAAATATAAAGTTATTTGTGAAACAGAGTTGTCTCACACTCATTTCTCCATGTGTAAAGTGAAATATAAAAACTACAGGGAGATGCATGGGAGACAATATCATCAGTACAATACAGAAAGACAAATACTGGAAAAGCAAACAAGCACAAGGATTAGTTTCAAAAACAGGAAGACCATGAAGACAAAGTCAAAAGAATACTCCGAAGGTGTTTTAGCTTCACAGCACACCCAGGAGGAGAGTGCACACCTGTAGCACACCCGATTCAACAGGCTGCTTGTGCATAACTGAGAACAACAGAGCTAGTGAGCAGACCATTCCTGACTGGATATATTCCATGAGGCAGTAACTCTTACCTAAAGCTTTCTGGGTATTCAGCAACGGCCATGTTGATAACATCCAGTGCATGCTGATAGTGCTTCTGAGCTGAAAAAAGGAGGGCCAGTAGATGAAGTGAATTCATGTCATCTTTGCACAGTTGTAGGGCTTCCTGAAGATGGTCTATAGCATCTGAAATCTAGAAGGAGATGCCACAGAAATAAAAAGAGAACTCAGTATTCCTTCAGTCCTACATTATACCTCAAAGATAACAAATACAGTCATTAGCAATTATGAAGAAATTCTACTTAGGCACCTTCTACTATTCAAACAGTTTGCCAAAATTAACAGACTGCACTGCTTGCAAAAAACCAAACATTCTAGAAAAAGGAGTCTGCAGCATTACTAAATCACTGCTTATAAACAAGAGCAGCAGACCTGATCCAATCAACCCCCTCTTTGGCTTGGTGATTCTATGCTGTAAACAGATGCACTACAGAGGCCGAATTCTCAGTTCTGTTTTCTAGGATGGGTGGTTGGTTCTTCACCTGGGGGAGAGCATTACACATCTCTGCTGTATTTTGTCTCTTGTAATAGATGTACAAAGCCTTCCATGATTTGGATCAAGAACATAAAAATTGAGTTTGAATGTTCATGGGTAAAAGAGTCGAGATGTAAAATGGTGTCAGAAGAAGAAACATCTTTGCAAGCAGTGATGTAAAGAGCAGTCCTGACACTCACAGCAGCAGCATGTCATTAGAACCAAGTCTCATTTGGCAGAAAACTTAATATCTATAATGAATGCAAGTGTATCACATGCTCTTTGTGATCCAGTACACTTCTTGAGGCTATCTGTTCAAAAAGGAACTTCTTAGCACATTCTCTTCTGTTTGTTTACCAATAAGTTTTACGCAGAGGATTTTCTTTAAGATTCTCTAGTGTCTGAAATTACCATTACATAAATTATTCCAGATCTGTGTCTGGCTCTGGAAATCTGCAGAAAACAAAACATGAAAGTGTATAAATTTCTTTTCCTCATGTACGCTTTCCCACTGCTTCTCTTAGTAGATGGAGAATGTAGTTCCTTCTTCCCCACATGAGAACTTCCCACCTAGTAAAGTTTTGCAGACATTCCTCTACCCTGGCATACCATCAGTGTCAGATTCCCACCGCCTCCACAGATCTCTCACAAAAACAAGCAGCACATAACTAACAAAAGCAACAGTTACACTGCCTGCAACTACAAAAGAAGTTGCTGATTATCTAGACCCCAGGTATGCTTCTGGGAGCATGGTATATATGTTCTATTCATGGGACAACTTCAGCCTAATGTCCAAGTGACATTTCACTCTTGCTGTGCATACACGAGCCATAGTACTTAACTACTCTATTACTGGTGACTCCATGCAAGCCTGGAGATCACTGTGACTGCTCCAGACATAACCCCAAACTGGCATCTGGCCCACAGTGTCAAAACTGCTGAATGTCCTGGCTTGGATTCAGGTTGGGATACATGACTGAGTGCTCAGCTTTAATGAATTACTGCTTGTCAGTGGAGCTACTTTAACCACATGTGTTATTATAGCTTACTGCAAAGGTAAATGCATTGGCTTAAATCACCAATGTTCCCCAGCAGCTCACTAGAATACATTCTTATACAATGTAAAAATACTAGTAATGACAAGACAACTTGGAACCAGGACAACAAGCATGAGACTATTGTGGGCCCAGATTTGCTGTCTACAAAGTTCTTCAACAGATATACCAGATATATATAAATTGACTTGCTAAACCAAAGCTGTCATCAAGACTCTTTTTGCACACAGGACTAAAAACACCTCCTATTTTTTCTATTCCTCTTAGACCTGCACGAGTAGTCATAAAGAAAATGTAAGTTTGTGGAAAAGTAGTTCATTAGAAGAAAAAGAAAACCTGTAAACCAGACAACTGGAGGGGACTTTGAGCAGCCTGTTCCAGTTGACCCTGTTTCGAGCAGGGATAGAACTAGGTGATCTCTAGAGGTCCTCTCCAAACTCAATTATTCTATGATTCCAAGACTTGGGAAGGTGATTCCAATTTGCTCGTATGAATCAGACAAAGAATAATACTTGCAATTCGTGTCTTTAGTGAGGGGCTTCAAAATTGTAAGGGTACTTGACCTTACTTGCATGTGAACGTGCGAACTGAGTCACAGACTTTGCTCTGCGTGTTTCAAGGGACTTACAGTCACGCAACTGCAAGTCCATATCCCTAACAGAGGCCTGCCATCAAAGCAGCTCTCTGTGTTGCAACATACATGAAATAAAGCTGCACAAAAGTCAGCTGTGGTCTCTCCTACAAACCCATGCCTGCTGGGCAGGCAGTCGTATACTGCTGAAACAGACATAATCTAAAATAATTTCCCCCTGTTCTGTAGCATTGGGTCTGCAATGGTTACATCTCATTTCGGTGCTTCCCTCTAGTATCATCAGAGTCACAGGCAACAGCTGGTTTTGAAATTCAATTATGCTTCCCTGGCACATAATTGTTTAACTTGAGTCCAAAAAGATTCCTTAATGCTGTAACACCATTAGTAGCCTACAAAGTTCTGCTGCATAATTAGAAACACTGGACAAAACACAGATAAGAAAAGAAACCTTTTAATTATATGAACTCTATGCCTTTATGGGAAGCAACATATGAAACAACAACCTGCAACAGACCAGAAGCAATGAAATACAAACTAAATTTCTAGATGAACAAAAGCAAGATACTTGGCAGCAGTGAAAGCAAACTTCTTTTGAAAGAGGTATTTTTATTTAAGTAATTATATGAGAAAGCTGGAAGCTGGCAGCCCAGGTGGCACCCTGAAACTTCAGGGCTTTATCAGAGATAGGCTGCCAGTTTAAAATTCCCTACAAGTGCTGAGCTTTAAAGTAATCTTATTTCAGCTGGACTCCAAGTCCAAGTGGGGCCTGCAATTAGAAGTTGCTGCACTTCCCTGATTTATCTTTCTGTTAACAAATATACCACATATTTTGCATGGCACACAGGTAAATTCACATCACACTGATCAGGATGCAAAGATACCACAGTAGGCCATAAATAGCATCTTGCAGCACTACCAAAAATAATGCCACAACATGGATTGTTTAGGCTGTCTCAGAGAAGAGGATTTATATCGATAATGCTATATGTTTCCTTAAAAACAATGTTGGGATGTTACAATTATAGGTATAAAAAGGAAAACAGTATGAGTTTTAAAAATAATTCCCAACAGTAGAATGTGTTTGAATATTTAAAATTGTAAATGAAACAGGATCTGGTAAAGAGGAGTTTTCAGGCCTTGTAATTTCACATCAGTTGACAGTTACACTTAATTAACCATTAAAACAACCCACTCCATCTCTTTTTATAGCATGAGGATTACAGAAAGGAGACAGCTTTATCAACTGGCAAGAGCTTCCACTGAAAACAGACTTGCTACAGTCCACCAGAACTTCAGGAAAACAGGAGTAGACACATCTGCATGTTATTACTTAATTCTTACTACAAGCCATTTTTGATCACCAGAAAAGTCTAGGCTAGGATGTAAGCAGAAAAGCAGCATGCTGCTGTTCAGCAAAGAGGCACTAGCTGGTCTAGGAGAAAGACAGAGACCAGAACTACCTACATCCAAGCAGTCACTGAAAGGAGCATCTCTTCATACCTACAAAAACAGAGGTCCCCTCCTGGGTAAAAGGCAGCAGTCTCTCCTTCTCGAAACCAAAATAAAAACTGTAAAAATAACTGAAATATTTTCTCTGGTCTCTTAACTGATGTTTATCTTAGTTTTAGATCCAGACACGCTGGAAAGAAGTAGATGTTTTCTGGATATTGCCACTTGAAACTTGAGGTCTGTTGGAAGTCCACATGAAATTGGTGAGACTTCCAAACCTCAGCTGCTGACCCCTTCCTGTCTTTCCCTTCCTATTTTCATGCAAAGAAAGGGCAAATCAGATCAAGTATTAAAATGGTATGAAACCTACATTTGTTGTTTTTATGTATTCAATACTGATTTACATGGTATTCAAGGCCAAAACCACCACCACCCCCAAAACGAAAAGGGAATCAACACTTAAAATTAACAAGAACGCTGCTGACTCTCTGGAGTCATTTCCATAGAAACTGGCCTGCTAAAAAACAAGGCAAGGCATTAAAATCAG
>VXAY01007243.1:865817-942674 GCA_013399855.1 Oxyruncus cristatus | reverse complement strand
CAGGCACTGCAGGTGGAGATATCAACTGCAGCAGACACTGACCTTGCCCTCATGGCACTTGAACTTTGGGGGAAAATCAGACTGAGACCTCCCTTACAGAAGAAGGTATTTACTCTGCATTTTGCTGAAAAATCGACCCTAAAACACTGTGTGGCTGACCTAGACCCTCCAGGAGTGACTGAGAAGACTCCAGACATTTTAAAAAAATTCCACACATCTCTAGGCTCGTGACTTAACTTACTGGTACAAAATAGGCTGGCAGGTCTTCCTGAAGCAGCATCAGTGCCCAGAAGCAATGCCACCATAAAGTACAGTATCTTTGGGGTGTCCAAGTCTTTTCAGTGACTCCAGTGGTTTTTTCGACACAGACACACACACACACACATAAGCACAAAGCACATCATCATCACCATCACCTTTCATTTTGGTTGCTGGTGGTTTCAACTGCCAAATCCACAGGAACCTTTTATAACCATTCCTCCTCTTGTCACATCCTCATCGTATGTCAGAGGGAAGCTTATGTTTTTCCATTTCCCCTTTCCCTCGCCCAGTGGTGACAGAGACAAGTACTACTAGAAATATTTTACAGCCTTCCAAGGAAGATGAATTGCTCTAGCTTTGCTTGTCACTCTACTGGTCAGCTGCCTCCCTTGCTTTGTTCCATGAAAACACCCTCTTATCTATGCAAGCTGACACCTAGATTTTTCAGTGCTGGGTAAGGTTACCTCCTTTATTGATTCTGACTATGGAAACAAAAAGGTCTATTCGTTGAGAAAAACATTTAGGTATTATACTATAACCTACTATGTAGAAATGGCCTGATTTGTTGGTATTGTAACATTACTTGATGAAAGCCCTGTGATGTTCAATAGTTAATGCAATCTATCAAAAAAGGTATCATTTATCTTTCAGTTAATCAGAAAGAGAATATATTAGATACTTTAAATAATTAAGGATATTAAAAATGCATTACCAAATGTTTATCATTAAGTAAACCGGCAAAAGAAGAGCAGGATATTTTACAGCAGTCTAAAAATAAGGATGTCTCAGGTATCTCCTCTCTCTCCAAGCATGTGTTAAAGATTTATAGCTCACTTGATGGGAGAAGAGCAGGAGCAGTATTGCAGGGGTCAGCCTGACACTACATAATACACTTAGATCATACAGCTATGGTAATAGAGGCAACAGGCAGAACATCAAGGATGAAAATACACAGGTGAAGTAGACAAAAGAGAAAAGTGAACATGAGGACAAGAGACTCAATGGTAAGAACAGAAGGGAAGGGAAATGAAGAAATAAGAAACAACATTGCAAAGACAGGCTACAACCAGAGAAAAACAAAAGGTAACAACTTAAAAGGCAGTGGACCAGTAATAGTGAAAACAATGAAGAACCAAGGTCCACAAAAATCTTGATTTTATTTTTCAGGACAGCAGCTGAAAATCTGTAATGCTTTTACTCATGGCAAGAAGCAGAAGAATCAGCAGATCAGACAATCTCCCCTAAGAGGCAAAAGCTATGAGAGAAAGAAGGGTAACTGGATATTTTTTAATGAAAGACCATGAGCAAACTGCATCATAAAGCAGCCAGTAGGAAGATGAGAAAGTTAAATAAGCCATTTTAATTATCCTTTCATATTGCATGCTTTCTTACAACACACTGCTCTCACTATGAAAGGGTTACAAAAGTGACATTATCAAGAGGGTGCTCTCTTGGAACAATTAGTTTAACCTAATGAACAAACAGCTCCCCTAATTAGCTCAGGAAAGTAGGGATCCAACTGTTCAACTCTGTAGTGTAGACTAAGGAGAGAAAACCGCAGCAAGGAGAAAGCCTGCCAAACAAGGAAACTATGATGAAGAAATTTCAAAGCTAGCTAGAGAGGTATTTAAAAAAATAGAGGCTGCTCCAATAAAGACTTTGGTTTTTAAACAGAAGGGACAGAGAAATAAAGCGCATCCCAATTTTAAGAAGGGGCAGAAAAATAAAGCACAGACCAAATGGTTGTGTTTTTTTCCTGAAAGGCAGTGCAAAGTATTTTCTTATCAGCTTAATTTTTATGAGTTTACACCTGCAGCAGCATTCAAATGCCAACTGATCCCACTCACTGCAGAGCTCCAACGCTCGTCAAAGCCTAACGTCAAATGTGCCCAAGTATGGAATAAAGCAATCCCCGGTGCAGGGAGCGTGCGATCTGGCATGATATAGAATCGGGCAGTAACGAGAGAGCCTTTGGAGCGGCCTGCAGCAGGACACAGCATGATACCCAGGGAACAGGAATAAACACACCTCACTCAACCCACACACACAAAGTTGCTCCAAGACTGCTCAGGAGTTACAGCTGAACACATGTCCTAGAGAAGGTCATTCATTCCATGTGGTATAGAATTACTATTTTAAAAACACAAATTAAAAAATATTTTACATAGGTATATTCTGATTGCTTGATTGATTACAATGTAGAAAGGAAGGGACCCCGTTTACCAAGCCTGGGTCTTGTTCAACTGTCCTTCCACTGTACTGTCCTTCCACCCTCTCACAACTAAGTGATTTCCAATTATTGCACATACCTGTCTGACCAGAGCCAGCTGCAGTGATAGGTAGAGGATGATTTGGTGATCTTCTGGGGCCAAATCCCGTGCTCTTCAAGGATGATCACACAACACAAAAAGAAAAGTGACTGTTAAATTGCACTTTGCAGAATTTCTTCGCCATGAGCTACACAAGGACAAAACAAAACCCAGCCCCGCCCCTGCCCCCCCCCCAGAAACTAGTCCAGTAACAGGGGAGCACAGTGAAACTAGACAAAAAGCAGAAAAATGTGCTCCTGGCTAAGCCAGAGTCACAGGAACAAGTATGTCCCTGTGAACATACTTCAACTGCAACAATGTTATACAACTTAAATGCTCCTTCATTAAATGCTACTTAATATTTTGGAACTTGGATAACTAAGGCGGGAAAAAGTAGCTCCGAACTCGTAACAAACCCATCAAAGCATTATTTTAACTAATATAGGCGATGCACATAGTTGTCCAACTTGTTCCTACACAGCCACTTTTCAACAACGGAAGAGGGTTAGATTAGCATGGGAAAAGTAGTCACTACTGTGACTATGAGTATGTAGAGGAACTACAGAGTAGAGGACTAAAGATCAGAAGCCTGTGACAGAAGCTGGTGCTCAAATACACAAAACATTCTCCACCCTGCAGCTTCTAGTTTAATCGTTGACAGTAGACTCCTAATTTGGAAAAGGAAGACACTGAGGGAGGAATGATTTGATGACAGGAGCTGTGCCTGGACCAAAATCAAGGCCCTTACTTCTCAAGCTTGGACTCTGAGGTAGTATTATCTTCTAATTCACAACAGGCAGCGTGCACTGCAGTGATCCCTTGGCTAATGAAGGCTGCAGCGTCTCCACAACCGCATGTGGAGGCTCTTAACAGTGTAAGGCAGAGAACAGGGATGGACAACCTGGGAGAACTGTCCCCCTCAGACTATGCTAAGCATAGAACTGCAGTCTTGAGTTTGCTAGCCTGTGGAGAAACCATTAACCAAGGCAATGAGAGGATAGTGTTTCAAGGAACCTAGAAGCAATGTGGGGCACTGACTCACACCACACTGGCAGCCCAGTCCAGGAACCAGTGGGTTATACCCTCTCTGACTCACAGAGCTCACTCATAGCTCTGCATTACAAGGAAGTAATTTCACATGGGAGAAATAGGGAAGAGGAACGTCCCTGGTAGCCAACTGACATTCCTGACCTCTTTCTGGGCTGTAGTCCAGGACACCAAGGAAGCCTGCACCTGCATTGCCCTGCCCAAAGTGAGCACAATTAATGTTCTTATGAGGGAGAAATGGCAGGCTGACAATGCTGGTGGTTAAAACAGAACTATTAATTTGCTAATAATAAAACAAATAAGCAAATAAGAATAAAAAAAATTACTTCAGGAAACAAACTACACACCACTTTCAGGGAAGCCACTTTTAAAATGCCACCTTGGCCTGTAAGCAAGAAGCTATTGGAGTTGACTTTTATAACTAATGGCTCTAGAACAAATTAATTTAGTATGGACTGAATGTGTCCTGTAACATTGCAAGTCAAGGTAGCACTTGAGGATTCTGAAGCAATGCCAGACATCAAAGTGTAATTAGTGCAGTCAAGTCACTAATTTCTCCTTCCACTTCAAAAACCACAAAAAACAAACCAAAAACAACTCCCCCAAAAAATCCAACCAAACAACAAGACTCCACAAAGCCAGCTTTGCTCTATGCTGTTGGAGCAGGGTGAGCCACCTCTTCAGAAAGCAATGCCCATGAAACCTTCAGTAGTCTCTCCAGCAATAAATACCAGGGAAAAGTTCACAAGAGCATAGCAGAAGAGATTAATGGTGCTTTCAAAAAGAAACAAAGGCTTGTTACTTTACTGTTCAATTTCCTCAAAAGGAATCAGAAAAATATTTGATGCAATCTTACAGCTGAAAAGGCCCCTTACAAAGATGGCTACAGGTCAAACCATGGCCTGAGAGATCATATGTGTACTTCAAAAATAGGTGGGAAAACAAGGAAGATTAAAAAAAGAAAAAACCCAACTCAGGCATTTAGAATAACACTAGTAATCAGCTCACCATCACATCCCTGTTGGCTGAGGTTTGAGTAACTAACGCTTGGCTAGAAGCTTGTCTGCTTCCTAGCTAGAGTTAAGATACCATGAAAACAAGTCACAGCAAATGGGAAAGGTCAAAGGATAAAAATAAATGCCGTTTAAAAGCTCTGCAGCACCACAATTACACAAAAATTAGTCAGTAGTGAAAGTATTACACTGGAGTGCAGGAACTAGTATGACTTAGAAGTATACTGATGATCTAAACAGTGAATGAATAAGTGGTTTTTAAAAATTTTATTTCTCAGATCTCCATAGGGTAAATATCGAGAACTACCTCTGTGGTTTCAGCTCTTGCAATCACTACAAAACAAGGGTAAGACTCCTTGTTCAGCACCAGAAAAAACAGCTAAGATCCATTAACATTGTTCAACCTGCTAAATTTGCACTTCGAGATACCACAGATCTCAAATTTTCTACACTTCTGCGATGTATTTATGACGACAACAAACCCAGAATTAGATACTTCAGCCTAAGACTTGGACCATTAATTGCCATCCGAAGTCTGTAGGCATCTACACTTACAGTAACTACCCAAACATCATCCCGTGTATTTTGGATGATGTAACTTAGTCTTAACAGGGTCAGGAAGTTCACACCTCATCTCTCTACCTCACAGAACTGACAAAAAAGGGGTTGAACCCAAGCGGTTTTACTTCACGTAACTGTAGTTGCAAGAGAGCTTAATTCACAGGTACCTTCAAGGTAGAACCATTGGATCAGTCACCCCCACAAAACACAGTGACGAAGAACAGGTGAGTGGTGATGTTTTGTAGGCTAGTTCTGTGAGAAGGAGCTACAGAGCTGCTCATGTAAACACTCATTAGGACAGCGATTATCCCCTCCCTGCTAAGTGCACTGGTGCCAGGTCACCCCGATAGCTGCCTACATCCTGACGGTGAAGGTACTTTCCCACCATGAGGGAAACAGGAATTTAAGAGTGCTTCACACAGGAATTAAGACAAAATTAGCTTTCCATGTTTGCCAGCTGGCATCATGTGAGGAAGCTACATCTCCCAGCATGTAGATCTTACTGCAACTAATTTGGGTCTAAAGTTAGTTCTGTTTAGTGGCAGAACAGATACTCTTACCTTGGATATTCAATCAAATAATCACTGCATTTAATCATTACGAGAATGGTTTTGATGACTACTGTTGAATTGTTTTTAAACTTTATGGCAGGGAAGTCTTATGCAGAGGAAAAAAACCCCAAACATTAAAACCAACAATTATTCTGAATTAATCCAAATAAATACAGAGTGGAAGTATCTGAAAGATTCCTACTCACCTCTCCAAAGTCTGAAGTGCTTTCTTGTTTAATTCATCCTGAGTACCCTTCAGAATAGCTGTAGAGCAAGACACAATGCCATTTAAGAGTTGAATTCAATGTTTCATATTACCTAAATAAATACATAGAGTATTTCAAAATGGGATCATAAAAACTGTGGAAATCTGGTGGGGGTTGTGTGCATGTATTCATTTTACATGAATTCTAAAATTCATTTTTATTAGATTCTTTTAATTTCCTTGTTTGAAACACTGAAGCATGTCTTTATTCACATATGCCACTGAAGGGGGTAGGGAGGAGCATGGGTCAGATACCAAGGGTATAACAGGCCCTCTGCCAGGCTGGTGTAAATGCTAAAAGCAGTAACCTGCAGCATATTCTGACTCAGATACAGACTGCCTCCACCACCATCTTCATGTAGGAGGGTGCTGCAGGTTGAACAGGGAAAACCAGGAGACAAACTTACAGCTCTATGACAAAACCCTTGACAACACATCACCTTCCTTGAGACCACAACAGACTTTTAGGCTACTCCAGGTGTGACATTAGCCACTAATTCCCTCCTTTGTGCCTCTTATTGCTTGAATAATAGAGCCTGCCGACTACGCTCACTTCTCACCATATTAATTAATTTCTAGCCAAAAGCATAAAAGGAAAAAGCTCTTGTTATACCAGAGTATCATAGGATATCATCATCAACAGGAACAGAGGAAGAGCTTAGGGAAGCATCACTTTCTCAGATCCCAAATACCTAGAAACCTAGTGATAGTTTTCAGAAACGCACTGGTTATGTTGTTCTAGTTCTTAAGTTTTCAGATTGTGCATAGCAGTTGTTTCTCGTTCTGCCTATGCTGAATTTGAGAGTGACTGATCAACAGCCCAAAGAAGTGATAAAAGTTAATCCATCAGCAAACATCTACCTATGAATATATGTGATTTCATACATCAACTCAATGTATGCTCCAAAACAGAAAGTTACTAAGTAGTATACACTTAAGCAACAAAAAAAGGTAAAATTCAAGCATTCTTGAGAGTTATTAAGAAGAAAGAGTTGTGTTCTTCTACAAGACCTACAAAGGTAATTAGTTTTTGGGGATTCTACAACATGTAAGCAAGTGAAACTTTGAAAGTAACTTAACTGAAACAATAATAGTGATCAGACTTTTTTTTATTCCTACATTTTCCAACAGTTCTTCAAAATACCAGATTCATTTGGAAGGAACAGTAATCTTCAGGGTTTCCCAAATAACAAGCAATATAACTTACGTCGGCAGCAAAACCTACACTAAGTATTAAAAACTGATCAAAAATTTGCATTTTAAAGAATAAATTTGAAGACATGGACTTTCATGGAAAATGCAGCATTTATTAAAAATACTTCACTCTCAGTAGCCTTAAATCAGGTCACTACAGAATACTGGAAAAAGGTAGCAAAGCAAGAAAACTTAGCAAAGAAACTCGAAAGAATGAAGATTGATGTAAACAAAAATGCTTGAGAAGACATTGGAAAGGATTTGATCACACCTATAAACACCCATACAGAAAAAAATATGTCAGATTCTGTTTCTCATGGAAATGACAAGACTCCTTATTTAAATTACAGAGCAATTCTGGAGATGCCACACAGTAAGGAAGGCTGAAAGAAATGTTACTATTTGCCCCTCATGGAAAAGCGAGAACTTCTAGCTTTTAACTGGTAAGACATTTGACTTATGTTCAGCTTGTAGTCAGAAAAAAACACAAGATATGTTATGGAAATGAAGTGATTACTCCACAACTAGTCAGCTTTGCCTCTTCACTACTGGGAAATAGCATGTGACTCCCACCTCCTACAATATGGACTGCATCTTCAGCTACCACTGAGTTGAAAATCTGGTTGTCCTTCTTTGGATTTGTGTCTAACTTGGATGAACACATTGAAATTTGTGTTTGACAATACTGAGCACTGACGCTGCAAGTTAACTATGTCATTTACAGGGCCTTTACAGCTAAAGGAGATAAAGAAAAATAAAAAAAGGCAATGAAAAGTGATTTGGAGAGAGATGCACAAAAAAAAGCTTGGCCAGCAGGTTAAGGTGATCTTCCCACTCTGCCCTGCTCTCATGAAACTCCACTGGGAGTGCTGTGTCCAGCTCTGGGACCCACAACATAAGAAAGACGTGGGTCCATTGGAATGAGTCCAAAAGAGGGCCATGGAAATGGTCAGAGGGCTGGAATACTGCTCCTATACAGAAAAGCTGATAAGAGTTGGGGGTTTTCAACCTGCACAGAGAAGGCTCCAGGGAGGCCTTGCTGCACCCTTTTAATACTGGAAGTGGACTTACAAGAAAGACAAAAAGAGGTGGGTTTTCGATTTTTGTTTGGTTGGGGGTTTTTTTGTTTCTTTTTACCAGGGCCTACAGGTATAGGACAAGGGGTAATAGTTTTAAACTAGAAAGGAAAGATTTGGATTAGATATTGAAAAAAACTCTTTATCATGAAGGTGGCAAAACACTGGAATGGATTGCCCACACATGTTGTGGATGCCTACCCCAAAGAAACCTGCAACCTACTTCTATCACTGAAAAGCTCTAATTTCAGACACAGAAAAGCTTGCTAAAGAGACAGAGTTTGGTGGGTCTGACCAAAGTTCTAAAATTTGCTCTCCATTCTCTGAGGTTGACAGCACTAATGAACTCTTCGGCCCCTACCCCAACTTTACCCACTGCGAGCATGGCTGCTGCAGTTCTACCAACTAAAACACAGTATGACTTATTATTTAGATTAAAATAACCTGCAAAACAGTCTGACCAATGGGAGAATGGCACAGGGGAGTTTATGTTTCTGAAACTTCAGAACGTACTCCCGTAAGACTCAGTACTTTTGCAAATGCCACCTGAGCAGCCCAAGATTTATTTTCTAAAGCACTCTGGGTTTTGAAAGGACCCTCAGATCTACTAAAATTCAACAGGATCTTCAGCAATATTTTGGTACTTAAATACAAAACTCTAAAGTCACATTTGAAAACAGAGGAGGACAATTTCTGTGTTAGTAAGCAGGTTGTGCATTCACATTTACTGGGCTCTGAGTGAAACGCTTAATGCTGAGGATCAGTATCAACACCACAAACATGGGGACAGGCTTCTTCTGGTCTTGTCCAATGGACTGAGTACCTATTAGCAGCTGAAGCATAATCAGACCTGTTTATGTAACATATTAGTTTAATGGGAAAGAATTCAGTTGTAATGTGCAAAACTGTTCCACTATATGAACCACAACATAAGAAGCAGGGATGACAGATAAATGGGACTTCAAAAATGCATTTCTGATCCAAACTGAAACACTGATTTGCATGCACCCTTTTGCAAATATCAGTGGGTTTCAAAAACTATTACCCTGTGTTAAGACCCCTAATAAATATGGCAAGGCGCACAGTTTTAGTACCCAGAACTATAATTAAAAGATTGTATGCGCTCTTATCCCCAAAAGCAAAAATGATGAGTTTGTTTCCTAACAATTTATTAACTTTCTAGTGAACAAATGTGAGGGTCTTTTAACACTAACCAATGCTGTCAGTATGCTGACTGTTTGTAAAATCCACATGGACTAACAGAATTATCAGTTTCCAATTTAGTCCCTGATCCATGGCCTTCTACCAAAATTCTAAATGAATACAGAGATATAGCACACTCCATCTCTGAAAAAAGAGTGAGGGACTGTTAAATCTACAAAGATTTCACAACTTGTGAGGTGGTGACGTGAGATAAGAACACCTGTATTTCACAACACACTCTCAACCTAGTCTTTTACTCTTTAGCCTTTCCCTGTCTTCAAGGGGTTCTTCACCAGACCTAAGGGAGGTAAACTTGACAATACAGCTTATGTCAAAACTAGAACTACAAGAGGAAGAGAAAAGGTTTGCTGTTGGCACTGACCCATTGGGAACAGATCTGCAGAAAATGGACACTGAATACAAACCAGAGGTTTATGCTTCTACGAGTGAGACAAAAGTGTCAATGACTTCCTCTGAGGACACATCTTTCAGCTACTTCAATGCAACTTTTTTCAAGAAACCTGTAATTAGACATTAAGAACAGGGAAGCTATATACTGCTACCCAGCATAAGCTTCAGGAAGTCTTATTTCAGCATAAGCTTCAGGAAGTCTTATTTCCTCCATGAGTAAATCTAATTAGTTGTAGAATGACTTTTTATCAAATGCTTCCACTAAGTTCTTTGAATTGTCATTCAGCAGGATTCTCTCTTATGACTCTGTTTTTTACCAAGTGCATTTTGCAGGTCACAAAGAAAAGGCTTTAAAACAACTCCTCAGTGCCTTTGTTACATAGGAGAAGAAATAATTGCTGAAAGGATATATTAAATAAGAAAGTCTAACCTTGGATGGAAGGCATCTTGATAGAATACTGTGAGTTTTAGAAGGCAATTGGTCAAATGTCTCCAAAACACTTAGCTACCTTTGAAAATGCTGATACACTGAAAGTCAACTCCAGTGGAAAGTTAATAGAAATCATATATGTATACATACAGATGTTTGACTGTGTCTGCATATGTCACTATGAACTGGTATAAACACAATGATAAACAAGACTGACAATATGAGGCAGGATTACATGTGGGAGAGGAGCTGTTGTCTTCCTTTCAGCATATTCTAGCCTTGCTTCCTCACTGTCAAATGCTAGTTTTTAATGATGCTAATGAAAAATGTCTTGCTAGTGCAAATTTGACATTTTCTAGCAAAACACAGTTCCATATTCATGACCATCATATGTATACTTTTGAAGGACCTAATCCATTTTATTAAAATACAGTCTGAAAGATGGAAATACACTCTTCCTATTTCCCTCAAATAACAGTGACTGGTCCTGTTGACTTAAAGGCTAGAGATATGAGGAGAAGATAGATATTCCATTGTTTCACAACATAAATAAACGCTAATCTGGAAAAGAATCCAAGGCAGTTGTTGAGAAGACTGTTTCTTCTACATTACAACATACACAATACTGAACTAATCTCTTGAAAACTCAGAGACTACCAGAAGACAAGTTTCCAGCTCACATTTTGCCGCACCAAAGTATTTTTAAAGCCAGAGTACAGCACATGCCTCTACAACTCCATTCTTTAGAAACCACCTTCTTTCCATACTGAGGATAACAAACAGATCATAGGGGACTAACACAGAAAACCTCCTCTCTCTGAAAATAGTCACTGGAATCTTGTATAGATTTAGGAACAATTTAAACAAAACATAGGAAAAATGCCCTAAAATAATAGGCTGTTATTTCTAATTAACTTAAAAAAATATGTAAGAGAAAGTACAGGCTAGGAAGGATGCATTTTTTGACATGAACTTTCTAAGGGGAACTATTCTGAGGCAGAAAAAAGGGGAACTGGAGAGAGCTACAGTGCCTGTTATCCTCCAGGATTTCTGATCAGATATGGCTGCCTGAAAAACTACAACAACTTGCCCTACTGAAGAGCACAACCCACTATATCAGGCACATGCCTTGGAGAATTCTGGTGTAACTTGCAAGGCCAGCATACTTCCATGACACCATAATACAGTCATTTTAGCTTTGTTTCAGGCTTCTTTGCCGGAAGAACTTGGTTTGTTTCTATGGAACCCGTCTGACAGAAAAGCCATTGTTTGCATGAGGGCAGGACTGTCAAACTGATTAAGAAACACACTAGCCCAGCCATTATTCAAAGAAACTATGTTGTAAGGCCTTCTACCTATGTTAGAATTCATAGAATAAACCAGACTGTTCCCACCTATAAGCTTGATGAAGGTCAGTGCTAGAACTCTACTAAACACTGAGACTTCAAGCCCTTCTGGCTACCAAGCACCAAATCTGCAGAAACCTGCTGTCCAGTTATTGTCCAAGACTCAAGCAAGCAGCATTAAAATAAAATACTTCTTACATTCAGTGGACTGTTTCCAGCCAACATCCACACTTACCAGTGAGGTAGGTATTTTTATCTTGTTTACTTCTAAGTAGAGAAAGAAACGACATCACAGAGAGGCTGAATCTCTGTGGGGAATCAGTATGATGCCAGAACTGAAGTCAGGCATCTCTGACTCCAGTTCTTGGATTGTATTTATTTGTGATTTATGAGTGGGTGACAAAAATACGAAAATAGATGGAAAGTTTGACTTTTTATTGTGTAAATAAGTGAAAGAAATGTATTACAAATATTCAAGTAAAGTACACCAAGCACTGTCAGCGACACTCAGATTATCACCACCTAAGTAATGATCTGTATTTCTTCCTTTACCTAAAAACTTCACTTTTATTACCCCTGAAGACAGTTCTCTGAGCAAGTGAACAGTCTCCACTTATCTTGCAACCTGACTGTTTTTCATGTCTAGTCAGCACTGAAAGCAGATTTCCATTTAGCACTGAAAACTTCAAACAAACGCTCTCCATACAACACATTTGACAAACAGGGTAACTCACCATCAGTAGCTTGAAGACTGTATGTCAGGCCCAGTGCCAGGTAACCCTTTGCTAGGGACTCTCCAGCATCCTCACCCAGGTCTATCACCATTTTAGCAAAGTGTTCTCCTTCTTCCAGCTGCAAAAGAGGTAGGTTGAGATTTACAGGCATTTCCTCTATACTTGCTACAATAAGATTATAGCACTAAACTTACCTGTGAGTGATCTGAGAGCCATTCCACACAAGGGCTTTCAGTGATCTCAGTGAACAGTCACAAAAAGGAGGACATAGAAGGTCAGATTAGCAGACCTTGGTGCACATGCACAGTTTTGAGAAAAGTTTTGGGTTTGCACCCCAAACTATTTCCAGATGTTTAAAATTAATCAAGGATACTACCTTACTTTTATAGTTCCCTTCAGACACACTTCAATCATGCAACCTTCAACACAGACGTTGGACTAGCTGGACTATTCTAGCAGTACACTGAAATGTCTAATGGGTCTCTTCCTTCAAAGGAAACACCATCCAGTTTTAGATTCATGATTTTTTTAAACCTTAGCAAGTTTTACTTCCCTTTAAAATGCTACTATAGTAAAACAGAAAGCACTAATTTCAGCACATTCTCCTCTCCACAACCTTCCTTTCCAGCTGACCACACATCTATTAGCATCTGTAAAATCTGGGTTAATGGCAATTTTAAACAAAAAGAATAAATTGACTATTTTATTACAGAACAGTGTTTCTCATTTCTAATTTTAGACTCTCATTAACATCACTCACTCGTTGTAAGTAGAAAGGACTAAGACCTGTAGACTGTACATACCTAGAGAGGTGTAGGTTGGAGAGGTACAGGCAAAGCTGTGAGTAATGCCTGAAAGACAGAGCCTACAGGAAGATCTCTTTTCTGTACAAGACAGTATGCAGATCCTGTCAACCATAATCAGTCATCCCTAATCAAGAAGCAAACATCATTACACTATGTGAAAAATCCTTTTGGAAACTTTTATTACATGACAACTGACTTTAAAACGGGGTTGTTTAATTTTGAGAAAGCACCATTTTGTTTGAAAACCATCTGGTTTAGGCACAAGTACTGCAGATGCGTGCCCTCTTAAGACTCAGCTTCATCAGACTTCAGTACCTAATGGCTTCTTAACATCTAAAATGACTCACCCATAACAAAGTGGAATCAAAATGTACCAACAGACCAGAAATTTGCCTTCCACAGAGATTTGTTAATACGCTACCTATGAACAGACTCGACTTGACATAATATCCTGTCAATGGGCCTCCTAGTCACATCACCTGAAGACATTCAGGTGAAAACATTAACTAATCGCTTCACAAACAAAGGAGCAGGGATTTATTAGATGATATCAAATAACTCCCTGAGGCCATACAATTCAAACTAGATGTAGACCAAGAGTCCCCAAATTTCTGAAATCTCAGATCAGTCAGTCCGATGACCAAAGTATATGTTATCATCAAACTCCTTACTGAAAGCACTTTGAATCATTACAGTCTTGCTCATTACTCAGTCAACTATTAATCTGGAAACTACTAACTGAAACAAGAATATCCCTTTGCAGAATACTTGGGCTACCAACTAAACTGCTAGGACTGTCTTTGAGTCCAAAGTCTACCCAAACGACCAGAAATAGTCCTACTGACCTCAGTGACGTTCAGATGAGACCCTTTAAACTCTGATCACATAAGGAAGACAGAGATTCATTTCAGGAGATTTCTTAATACTGTCAGTAGCCCTACTGACTTCCCTGCCACAAACTGAAGTGTGTTCTGGACGAGAGCCTAGGACACTAGAATAAGAAAATGTCCCATGACTTGCCACACAGAAAAAAACCCAACCAAAAAACAAAACCTACAAATCAACAAAAGAACTACGAAAAAACCCTGAATTCTTCAGCTCTCAGGAACTTTTATGTAAGACATCAAATCTCTGCAGCCCAAAAATTCATTATGCACCTCTTTGCCACCATAAACAGCTATATTCCCACTCTGCTTCTTCACTGTTTCTCCCCACACGTACTTTCATTCAAGAAGTCCCCATTAAACGAAGAAAAGAACTATACAAGGAATTCTAATGACTAGTGAACAAGGGTAGGGGTGGGTAGAGTGTATGAAGAAAAAGATTAAATGACAGGTTTGGACCTGAAATGGAGACATTTAAAGTTGAAGAGATTTTGCTCTCTTCACCTGATGGTATTTCCAGCCTCTGACTGATGCCCTATGCTGCATAAACCAGCAGTACATCGTTCAGCCTTCTTGCCTGCCAGTTATCCAGGGCCACCTGTCAGTGTCAGATTAATCTAATGTTTGAATAATTAAAACCACAACTTTTCAGAACGGCTGAAACAGCACTTTCCGCACATTCTTGTAAACATTTATTCATATTAAACACTAATGGCACTTTGACTAGCCACAAAGATTCTTATGAATGCAAACTTCAGTCAGCTGAAGTCTGCTTTGAAAATAAGTGGCCTTGCAAACTCCAGCACAGCTGGTTCTGTTTATGAGAACATTTACTTTTCTTTCTCACAGCACTGAGACACTTACCCCGCCAGCCCTGCTGTGGCAGCCATCTGCCCCTTCTTCTCCCATTCTCCTACTCTTCAATCATTCTGGGCAACTGTGAAAAGCCAAACCTTTCACTCACATCACCCACTGTGAGGTTTCAACTCTCCAGTGCATCAGTCTTGTTGATTGTCTAGTCAACTGAGAATCTGGAAACTACTGTCTCAAACAGGAATAACTCCCTTGGGACATACTTGGAGCTACGAACTAAACTGCAAGGAATACTAGATTGCAGTCTGGACGAAAACTCCCTCTCCCAACACCCGAGTGAGGGACAACCAATGAGCCTGAGCTGTGATCTGCTAGTAAAGCTGTGTCTGTGGGGGTTCTTAAAGATATAAGATGTCTCCACTCTGTATTGTAGTGATGAGAAAGGGAAGGGGGAGGCCATCAAATGAGGCATCAAGCCCTTTGGTGACCCAACACATAGAACCATTCTCCTGCATGCTGCCACATGACCTGAAGCAGCAGGAGCTGCTCCCTCTTTCTTCTCTCCCCATGTGGTGCCAGGTATGTAAAGTTGTGAGCTCAAGGTACACAGAAGTGAGCTGAGCAGCAGAAAGCTTATCAGGAGAATCAAAATGTCCGTTCCTACTCCTGCTGCACAGCCAGAAGCCAGCCTCAGTATCAAGGGAACCTAAGTGATTCATTCACTTCAGAAGAGGACTCCAATGCTAAGGTGACATAATACTGCATTGGAAGGGCAAGGAACATCATCAAAACTTCCTGTTGCAACTTACAGGCCCTTATCAGTAAGCTTCTCCACAGCAGGCAGGGCACAGCATCACTTTGTGATTAGGAAACGCACAGTGTACTGCTGTTACCTGGTTGCTAGCAGCTCCTACACCATAGAAAAGATACTTTTTTGGGCCAGTAACAGCTAGAATTCAGTTTCCTTAGTGTCACTACTTCTTATTCTCTCAGAAGCAAGCAAGAAACAAAATCTCAAAGCCATAAAGATATATCTCCAATTTGGCCTTTACTGTTCTTACACTCTTCTGCAAACCTGGCACTGAAAAGCTGATGGAGAGAAGGGCAGCATCCCAGGCTGCAAGGAGAAGTTCCCTGCCTCCAAGACCTGCATGGAAGAAAGTTTAGAAAGCAAGCATGGAGGAAAAACAACTTAAGAGGATCTTTTTGCACTTTGAACTCAAGCTGTATAAACTGTCAAGAGGCACCTGGAAGCACTAGCTAAGCAACCTCTCCAGCACACCAGAAACAAGCAGACAGCTGGCACATGGAGAGAGACAGACTGCTAAACTGAACTTACACCAGTGAGACGGTAGTGCTGTGAGGCTGGTTGGTTTTCTTCCCCTTCCACTCCCTCCATCATGTTTGATAGAAAAAGAACAGTTGCTAGCTGTGTTACCCTGAGGGATGTTTCCCCTGGTAGAGAGAGTGGCTGTTCCAGCCACCCTTGTTACTTGACCGCAGTTTTTGGTGTGTGCTCCAGCCAAGCCCAGGGCCATACTGACAAGGGAGTGGAGAACAGCAGGTGCTGTCCCCTGGCCTAATGCCACCCAGCTGGTTTCCAACTGCCACCCAGCTTGTTTTTAGAAAAGCTCAAGCCCTGCCCCACTGAATCAACACTCTCCAGGACTAAGTGGGAGCTGCAGTTCTCACCAGCACACATTTAGAATAACTGAAGACAAATAAATTGACGATGTACAGCAGCATGAAAATGGCACCCTGCTGTGCCAAAAAAGAGGAGCACACAAGGGAAGAGGCAGGAAATATATCAAATGACACTGGACTTGGAACAGCAGACAAGGTTAGTGAAGCAGGTGAGTTTGCACAACAGTGACACTGAATGATACCCAAGCACTTAAGTGACCCAAATCCTATAAAAAGGGTATCTATGCAAAATTACACATATTACCTCATTGAATTGACCTCTTCTTTTAATTTTCATGACACTGGGTTGTAGGTATAGAGACTAATTCAAAGACAAGAAAATAAATATTGTGAAAAGAGAACATTAAGTGGAAAAATTACAGGAAGAAAGTGGTCAATAAGGCATAGTCTAATGAAAAGGTTTTGTCCCACAGCTGTTTACAGCATAGAGAGCTAATGACAAGTTACCTGCACCAGAAGAAAAAATCCTGTGCTTTGTATTGTTGGTCCAGTCAGCATTTTCTCTTTGTGTCACCACTGTAAAGCCCACCAACTTTGTGTCTAAGCTCAGCTCCCAGCACTTAGGAATACTTGGGCCTTTCCTCCACTGTAGTGGGACTGGTTTGTTCCTAAACCAGCATGGAAGGCAAAATTCTTGGTCATTTTTATTGTTTAAAACCCATGGGATTGTCCCAGTAACAGTAGCGGTGATGTAAGCAAGAATGTCTTCTAAAAGACAGACGGAATGTCTAGTAGCTCCTTGCCATTCATCACTTTCTCAGTAGCCTCTCACCCCAGGGATGTCAATCCTCTAGAATGTCCACTCAGCAGGCATAATAAATCTGGGAACAGGACTAGATTTGATCGGTCAATACTATTCATACTGCAATAAGACCTAAGCATTTCCAGGCAACTCCAGGGCTCCTTCCTAAGTGACTGGGTACAAGCACATGCACAGCACTTATTATCTACAGTGGTAGGGTCAACAACAGACAGAAGGGGAGAGAAGCACTCTCTGATTAAGTGGTCTGTGAAAGTAATGAATGATAAGCTATTACCTCAGAAGTATGCAGCTCTAAATCTACATCCTGCCACCCTCCCCTGACACACACACACACACACACCCCCCATGATGTCCTGACCTCATGTCTTACTCAGTTTTTACAACTCCATGCATGGTCTGCCCTGTCCCAACACCACTTCTCCCTTTCCCTGACTGATGGAATGATCTCTGTCTTCCCAGCAAAGTGCTGGAGCAGAGCACTTCGCTGCACATATCAGTTGAAAGAAATAAGGAAAATGTCTCAGACACAGCACCATCTTGTGCTGCAGCTTTTGCCATGGGACAAAGTCCTCCAGAAGTTCATACTAGCTGATAATTCTGGCATCATTCGGTGCTACACAAGTTCAACACAACACCACTATTGCTATTGTATCAACTGTGGGGCAATGAAAATAGTAAGAACATGCCTCATGTCATCCTGGTTTCTGTCAGAGAAGAGCTCCAGAAGATTCAAGCACTGCAGTCCATTTCGCTCTACGTGTATTCACAAAGTTTTTAATGTGTTTCCATTGCAATCAACAGAGTAAAAGGCGCAAGAAAGCACCACAGTAATCCTAAATGCTTTAAATAAGGCTCCTAAAATGGAGAAATCCAATATTTAACACTTGTCTGTAGGCAGAAGTTCCTTTTTTAGTATTTTCACAACACCTGCCATAACAGGATCCTGGAGAACCTAGATTAGCAGTGAAATTAACAGTACTGTACTATTAAAATATTAAAACCAACAACTCATGCAGCAACTCAAAGTCACTGCCAAAATAGGCAAGTGAGCATTCAGCTGAGGCCGTGCCAGGGAAGGCTGAGTGACAGAGGAAATTGCAGCAAGCCTTTTAGTAAGCGGAACTCTGAATTTACAGTGGAGCAAGGCAGGACAGCCTCAGTATGGACATATTCCAATGCAAGCTACTTCAACTTTTTTCCTATGAAAATTTAAAACAATACTCTGAACTACAATAGTCAAAGACTTCATAGTGCATTCTGGAAAGCTAAAAGACAGCTGGCTAAACACAAATGGGCTTTGTGTTCACACGACAGAAACCATCCACATGCAAATTCGGCAAACAGCATGCTGAAACTCCAGCAAACTGGAAGGCCCAGCAGCATGATGCCTCAAAAGTAATTCTGAGCCCACTACAAACACATTTGTAACACTTGTATAATGGGTTAGATATAGTATATAAAAATTCCAACTTTTCTAAAAACTTTTGTATTTGCATTAGGTACAGGTCTGACTGCATCCTGACCATACAAATGTGGTTTATACAGGTACACTAGTTTTGGAGCTTTCCTGGTCCTCCAAGACTACTGGCTTAAGCTTTAGAATTAATCAAGTATTGATTTATTGTTTACACCTTTTTTTTTTTTTTAAAGATTTTGAAAACCTGTAATTCTGTAACCAAAACATTGCTTATACCACTCAGTTGTTTACTGCAGGCCCCATCCTAAAAGCCAGTGGTTGATGGGGCAGATCATCTCCTGATGTAAGCCAGCATGGTGCCACTAATATGCCAGTGGAGTGGTGCCAACTTACATCAGCTAATAATCTGGTCATACTGTCACAACAGAAGCTGGAGGCGGTTCAGTTCTCTTCTGCATCAGGCTCTGTTATATATTGATCTGCATGGCACTGTATGAATGTATGCATGTTTTCACTTTGATTTGCTCTCCATTGAGAGACTATTTCAGAGATGTGATCTGAGCATCCTCAGTGCTGTAAATCACTCTAGTACATTTCAATTAATTTTTTCCCTGGGTTTTTAAAGTGTGCTGAGATGCCACGCACAAAGCCAACAAGATGAGTTAAGTGATCACTAGATTAATCATGAAAGAAACTGTTCTGTGCTTCTTATGACATTCTGTAATTATCCAGCTGCATAAATGTTGTGTTTTGGGGCTTTCTTTATTGCTAGTAACTGAAAAAAGACTAAAGTACTGTTTGCCCATGGGCTATAAACAAACTGGATATAATACTGCACCAAAAGTATATAGTAGCAGATGCAGGACATAAATCAGCTCTTTAATTTGGATAAATGGTGATCTGATTTCACCCTTTTCCTGCCTAGCCAGCAATCAAATACATAGATATATTTCCTAATTGAGAAATTAATCGTATTTTATATGTTTTGAAAAGCAAGACGTATTTGAGTATTTGCAACTGCTAATATTTGTCCATTAGACTGTTCCTGTGCCATGTCTATCCTCCTTTCTATTTATACTGGCATTGATCAACTTGTTCACTTCCAGTTTAAATTATTCAATTCTGATTTGATTGCCATGTAATTTAAATGCAAATAATTACTGTAAGGATGACATTTAGAAAAACAGCTCTGCTAAGCAGGAAGGTCTTTATTAGTCACAGGAGTCTACCAGTAATATCAGAAGCATCCCTTTGACTGTGAGATGTGGGAACTTATCATTTCAGTGCTTTTAAAAGATGCTCTGATTTCCCTCTGACTGCCCTTAATTAAAGCTCTTCTATTCCATCATCAAGTTTCATATGAGGGTAGATCATAGGCCACTGACTGAAAGGAAGAGGGGAGAGGAATATTTTTAATTTGGTTTTAGTTCATAAGGTTGTGCTCTAGATAACTGCAGAAAAATTACCCTCTTGTGAAATCATGTTTTCATTTCATACTGCACTCCAGTTCTAAGCCACGGTCTGATTAAGTAACACTGAAAAAGCAGTAGATAAAAGAAAAAACCCTCTTGCTTTGCAATAATCAAAACCAGCTCATTTTTCCCTTCTTCCCTTCCCTTTCCTACTTTTTAGGGTTAGCCTTTTGCTTCACCAGCTCTGCCATATATGAGAAGACACCAGATTGCTCAAGGACAGAGCTGGAACTGAATTACAGCCTCACTGTCTTTAAGTGTCTCTATAACAAGGTATTTTTTATATGCTAGCTGTGCTTTGAAAACTTCATCAGAGACACTAGTATGACTGTTCAACACAGTTGTAATGCCTGGCTTTCACATTGTTTTACACCTATAAGAACAGAAAAAAACCCTTATTTGCTTAATTTTAAAAAATAATATTCACTGTGAATGTTACTTTATATCACGGAATGACTTTCAGCCCCCAAAATTTAGATACTGAGCCATGGGTACAAGAGAGCTAAATTGCTCGTATGTAGAACAGAGGTAGGTTGGGTAGTTCAAGAAGGATTCCCTGAAGGCCCTCAGACCTGGAAGATTTTTCCTAGAACAAGATGCTGCCCAGTTCTTGCTGACTCACATATAAGTTTAACCATTACACTCTGAACAGTGTAGTTCATTCAAAAACATACACAACCAGATGTCTTTCCTGATGGTGGTGACAACTGACAGAACTCAAGTTTAGCTGAACGCCAGCTTTCACCATATAGGGAGGTAGAGGATGGGGAGGCAGAGGTAAGAGGGCACAGCAACAGCAAATGTGAAAGAACCTTTCACCAAAATCTGGGCAGATTCTTTTGGTAGTTTCTTTCATAATTTCTTGCATCTTTGTTTTACTTCTATTAGCAACTGTAATCCTTCACTGACTGCAGGGACACCTCGTGGTGAGGACAGGTGAGAACAGCAGGCTGCTATTCAGTTAATTAAACCAAGCAGCAAAAGAGTGACAGATGTTTCTGCTCCTTTGGATAATCACAGGCACCGACTTCCACTCCCACTCTTCTTCTGGGGCATACACAAACACATCCAAAACACAAAACACTGACACAGCAACTTCAAGAACACAGGACTGAGTTGTCCAGCAGACTCAAAACTGTCCAGAAGTCCACTTATAACTATTAACTTTTTTCTTCCAGGGGCTACAAGAGTGGCCAATTCAACACAACACTCAGTTGAAGAAGCAGTCCTCAGCATGGCTGTTATGGCTTTCCACCCTCCTCCTTTTTTTGATATGCCAGTAAAACACATTTCAATGACTCACTGCAAAATTTCTTGCTGGGATTTTCACTTTTTTTAAAAGGCACACGTGCATGATTTTTAGCAGGGATTCCCTTTCTCCCCACTGCAACTACACTGTGGCACTGGCACTGCAGTACCTGATCTATTACATAATCAGAATTGCATCAGCTTGCTTACCCAGTGCAGTGACCCAATGCAGACCTTGGCAGCCAGGAGAGGAACGGTGGGATCCATAGGTCGCAGTTTAGCACACTCTTTGAGCACTGACACAGCATATGCTGACTGGGAGTGGGAGAGAGAGGAGGAAATAAAAAAGGCTGATTAGACAATGCTGTTACAGAGTCCAGGCAAGATATTTCAGTGATATGTACAAAGAAGTACTGAGGAGAAAAGAATCACGTCAGCAATAAGTCAGCAACTTTATTCCCACCTCCACACACAGACACATGTGTGTGCACATGTGCACACAAACACATGGCCTTCCCACGCTCAGAGGAAACACATCAAAGAACCAGCCCTGGCTGTGCACAAGGAAGTTTTCCTTAGCTGCTAATAGGCTGGTTATTTTAACTCTGCCCTCTCAATATACAAGAATTCTGCTACAGTTTTCCTTGCACATAAGCATGTCCCAGTAAGACAGATCATAAAGATCATAAAGAGCTTATCTTCCAGTACATTAACATTTTAGGCCAACTCTACTCAGAGAGGTTTGTGCAGCTAAAGTAATCTGTCTGGTAGGCTGTTTTGTGTCTTCTACAATTCCAGGACATACAAGAATACAACTAGGACCCCACTATACAAAGGGTGGAGCAAGCAATTGCAGAGGAATACACTGTTCAGTGGGTGGTCCAAGCATGTCTTAGAAAGAAAGCCCATAAAACTCTTGCTGTCTTCCTGGTGTTAGGTTACCATTAATGAGGACATTTATTAAGATTAGCAGTTACACAGTCCTTTTGACTCGATGTGCTCTGCAAACATTGCTTTTTACAGCACATACTCATGGCTGCCACATTTCAGATGGTTTAAAGGAGAACAAGGAAAGCTCTGGTCTGAGATGGTGGTATGAAGACCTGGTCAGCTGATGAGGAGGCAAAAGAAGTTGCCTTACCACAGTCTCCCAGCCCATTCCACCTGAACCACAGTTTCTATCACGTTTAAACCTTCCTCACTACTGACCCCTGATCCACTCAAATTTTCTTATCCTTGAGAAAGGGGAAGTTTTATTCTTTTGGAATTTCTCCTTGCATGCCCCTTTCCTCCCAAACTCTTCCACATGGTCCCAAGACACATGCAGGCCTCTCTGACTCAGTGTTCCTGCTCAGAATCACATTAAATAATCATGGCCTTTCCATAATACAGGAGAGCGGCAACAGAAGCTTGTGAAGTCAAAATAACAACTATTCCTACTGGGTCCCAGGCATCTCCTCCAGGCCCCCAGAAGCTCTCCCTACCAGAATTCTGACCAGCACAAGCATCTGGGTCTGGCGTCTGCTGCAATTCCCTGCATGGCCGCTTCCCACCAGACATCAGCACTTCCCTCCCTCCCACCACACCAAATCGGGCTGTGCCTGCTGACTCCTTTCTCCACAGAACTGAAGGTCCACCTCTTGCTACTGCATTTAAAAGCCTCGTTAGGAATTTGCTTGGAAGGGAACCTGAGAAAATGGAAAAACAGATGTACATCAGCCATGCTCATACTAAAAGGGGTTTCATAACCGAAGACCGAACTCCACGGCAGCAGAGAGCAAACCCTGCTGCTTGAAAAGCTCAGGTACCTGACATGTGGTCTGCAGATGAGCAATGGCACGCCCTATGTTCTTCTTCTTCTTGCTTCCCATTACCCAGAGCTCAGGTATGGTCAATAAAAGTAAGGAAATAGCTGCCATTTTACAATTCAAAATGCACAATTTGCCTAAAGCCAGAAGGAAGTTTGTCTCAGAGCAAAGACATGAATCAATAAACTTTGTCCTGGAGCTTGAACCATTACCTCATTCCTCTCAGAAAAAAAGACATTGGTAATTCAACCCTGAGGTACAGGAAGGAACACATCACTGGGCTGTGCTGTCACGAGGTGACCAGCATCCCTCAGAATGAACCTCTCTGACACTTATTTCTTCAGACCAAGTGGTATCTCAGCTTTTAACGGCATCTTACTCCTCTCTCTCACCAAATGCTACCTGCATTGCAAGCAGCTGGTGTTCCCAGTAGCATGCTTGGAAATCCAAGCATAACCCCAGAAGGAACCTACCTGGCACATCATCGTCTTGCTCTTCTACATATATTCCAACCTCACAGGTGCTTCCAGAAAAAATAAATGTGCCAGCAGGACAACATGCACCATGGCAGTCAGAATATCCACAATTAAACTCCATCCAGCCTTCTCATCTCACCGTGCAAAAGTGAATTGAAAAGGCCAGACATGTAAAAGACACCGTCCAGAGTCAAAGTTTGCAGAAACAGATGCAAACTGAACCAAGTGGTGGTTTTTCAGCTCCCCATCAGCAGCGTAACTGCAGGGAAAGCAGGAGGCACCTGGGAGCTGGTGACAGCTCTCCTGTGGGTCAGCACAACCAACATTAGCACACACCAAAGCAGTGATAGGCCTGTCCTAATTTGGGCCACAGCTGTAGGACTTCCCCAGGTCTACATCAGAAGACAAGTGATAGAAGTCCCAAGTCTGCTCAGGAGGCAACTGCAAAACAGTGACTACTGAATGCTGCAAAGCAGAACATCCCAGCCTGTGCCTACACCCAAACACCTCACATGTGGAGTCACTTTATTACATGCACTCAGGAGCTTCTGAATGTGGCTTTACAAGACTGAGAGCCACAGTTTCCACACTGCTTCTTAAACATTTACAAAGTTATGTCACTTTAAAGAGGTTTATAAAATTTGCAACTAAACATATGGAGCAGAAGGGGTTTTAGAAACAGGGTGATATGAAGCCTTTCTCCCCAGTTGCATTTTAAAAATTCAAGAGCCATTATATAATTTCACCTTGAAAACTTTACTCAGCAGGTATTTTATTTAGATGATGAAAATGTTAGTCAAGGAATGACAGGAGAAATAATATCCCACTCCCACAGTGACCTTGCTTAGGGGAGACTGGAATGACATATAATATCAAGGTTTCTTAAAGATACTAATTACAGACATTAATATCCAGGGAAAAAAATATCATCCACTCATTACTGAATACAGATGTCATTGGTTTGTAAAAACATTTAATATGAAACAGTGTTTGTACAACACTGAAATAATCTGATAATTAAAATGTACATATTCTTTCACTTAGTGTGGGTGGACCAGACAGCCAAGTGCATTGTTTGTGAGATTCACTGCAAAGCAATAATAATTAGATTTACTGGTGAGGCATGTTTTGAGAAGAGCAGAAATTGGACTCCAATTCAGTGCATGCTTCCTACTCATAATTCTGAGCTTTAGAGGGGCTCACATCATAATTCAAGCCAGGATTTAAGTTCTTTCTGTTTAGCGTGCTAATTGCTGGATTATAATGACTGCACTGGAACCAGTTCCCAAGGACTTCAGAAAACTAGGCATTTGCCTCTGGGTCTCACTTGGCCTCTCTCAGGGAAAAAGGCTTTTAAAGTTCCCTCAAACACACACAGACCCGTTAAACAGACACAGTTTAAAAAAATGGCAAACTTGCTGACAGCTGCCTCATGGGCATTTCAACTTTGTTTATGGGAGGTCTAATGTAGAAGTTCTCAGCCTTGGGATCCTCATCAGATTTAAGAAGATTCATGATCATTCTCCCTTTGTTATGGCAAACAATGCACACAGTTCAAATCAGGTTAAGGAGTGGAAGCCATCGAAGAAATTTCAAAAAGAGTAAGGGACTTAAGAATTTCATATACCTGAGTTGGGTATCTCCATCCTTCACATAACAACAACTTTGGGGTTTTTGCAAAGGAGACAAAGATGAACATGGCAGTACTGTTGCATATTTAAATCAAAGATCCATGCAAAGTCGGTTTTCTCTGTCAATTTTCCCCTCACCTAATCTACTTACATACCATATTTTTCTTCTGCAGAGATCACAAACATCCTCCACAATAATTTCTGAGTAAAAATTAGGCAGTTTCTAGGAAATAGAAAGCAATACTGATAAATGGTTGCTTTCGATACAGGCTTCTGAAAGAGCTGTATGTATCACATGCAATTTGGAGGCAAGGGCACTTCTTGATCTCCAGCAAGAAATCACAAGGAAGCTCTGGGGAAGGAGAAGGAGGGAGAGGACACCTTCCCCTAAGTAATTACAGCGGCCATGGTTTTGAATCCTTTAAGGGAGTAAAATGTAAAGAAAAACAACTATTCGAATACAGAACACAATTCTCATTCCCCATTTACTAATTCAATAATGAAGCATGAAGGCATGCTCCTCAAAGATTCTTGTACATGAGCAGAACAGAACAAAAAGCACCCTACAGTTAATTTTCTTTTTCACTTTTTCAAACGGCTCGAGAGATCTTCCGATCAGTTATGATAAACTCATAGATGCTGCCCAAATGCTGGTTTTCCTAGCTTACTCCAGTATAATTTTCTTTCCCCTCCTCTGCTCTCTCACTATACCAAAGCAACAAAAGAAGGACGTTAGAAAATTGTTTCATATTTAGAAGGTAAGAAACCACAGGTATAAGTAAAGGAAAGAAGAATTCCCAGACAGTAAATCATGCCAGACAAATTCTGACATGCTATAAACAACGGTTCTCCTCTTGCAAAGGTTCCAAAGACTTTTCTAGTTTTTTTGCTTCTTTGGTAATACTTTCTAGCCAGAGGGAAAAACTTTTCACCTCACAGTTGTGGTTTTGGTAGACAGCCTAATTCCCAATTCACCTGGCAGTTTAGCACAGAGATGAATCTCTGCAACCAGTACTGCTATATTTCTAGCATCATCCTGTCTGACTTTAAACACTGCATTATTTCAAAAGGATTGTGGGGAAGGAGAGGAAATGCAAGAGTTAATATTCCCTGTATCCTGGGATTCACAGACGTTTAACTATAAATGACCTTGAACCAACACAGAAAGATGACAGAGTGAGCCAGCAATTGAGAACTCTGTAATTAGTTGTTTTGGTGTTAGCCTTCCACTGAATTCAGAGATTTCTGTGAATCCCTCAGCATGAACATTATTTCCCTAAGACATTTACTTCTCTTAACATAAGGACCAATTCTCTCCCTTTTCTTTTACCTCATGTTTAGGAAATTAGAGCACTGGAGTTAAGCAGCTTCCAATACTCCCTCTTAAAAGTACCTCCTAAATTCTAAGATCTATAAGCATACATTTGTCCTTGCTAACGGTGAGAAACACCTCACTTCACACTTTCTGTCAAGGAAAGAGAGTTAAGCCTGATGTAATTATATAGCCCACCTAGGTATTCTGCCTGACAGCCAGGCAACTTAGGAAATTTCCATTTTTTGTACTATCTACAGCATACAGGCAAACTCCCTTCTAATCTTTCCTTTGCGCCAAACGAAACCAAACTATTGAATATCCCCTAGATAGCTGACCTTTGTAACACGATCTTTAACCAATGGATGTTCAATATTTTAACTTTCGTTCCCCAGCAATGCTATTTAAGGAGCCATCTGAGGCCTCTGCTGCTCCCAAGGTTCCTGCCTGCAATACAAAGAGAAATGTACTTCTTTTTAATGCCAGTTGCCTAGCAACCAGCCTAAGCTTTTGCAAGGAAACCAACAGAAGGAACAGCCTAAATCATAAAATTTGTCTGCTGTTGCTGCAGAATTATGTATTAAATATATTTATAACTTTCCTTCTAACCTTCTGGAAAGCTGTATGTTGGCAATACAGGCACGGCTGAGTCAAACTTGAAGCTCCTCGAAGCACTTAGAGACATCTGCTTTTGCTGCTGCACTGTTTAAATAAGGGGAAGATTCCTTTTTTTTTTTTGGGTGCAACACAGATATGAGCAGCTCAGACATTAGCTTGTCGCTATTTGGCTATGACCAGTATGTATTAGCAACTTGCTAAGGGCTCAAAAATCAGAGTTCATGGCTGTGTAAGACTGGTTTCAAAACTCTAAAAATGCTGCCAGAACAAGCCCTGGGCAAGGGTGCAGCATCTCCAACTGCTGAGCAGCCAAGGGGAGCACAGTAACACTGCAAGATTAGCTCTGGGAAGAGCTGGAGCCTGCTCCCTCAGAAACACAGTTGAATGACATATGCCAAGGAGGATGTGATTATTTTCTCTTGTATAACACAAGACACTTCTTGAAGCGTTAGGTGAGTAAAAAAACCATTCAGGTAGACAAGCATGACTATTTCTTCCTCTTTGCCTTAAAGATGAACAAACAGAATGGGTATGAGCAGAAAGGAGCACTTTGTGTAGCTGAAAGCTGCTTTATCTGCCTGGTTTTGCAAGGTACCATGCTTGGAGTTTATATTCCCTACTGCCAAGCCTATCTATCTATCTATATGGTAATGTTGACTATTGTTCCTATGGTGTCCTCAGTATGGGCTAGCAGGGGCTGGGGGAGATGAGCAACAATGCAGTTGTTTCTGAAGTCACACAATTGCTGTCCTCAAGGCAAGCACTGGGCTGACAGTGTTCCCAGGGGCTGGAGAGCTTCGTGCCAGGCACCCCAGGAACACAGCAGCAATACAAGGCCTGCTGAGCACAGCCCTTGCCTCCAGGTACCTGCTTCCAGCTCCACTGAGCTGTCACACAGGCTTTTCCCCACAGACCCTTTAATTGTTCCTGAGCTCTCCTTTAGTCACTTTTTGATGCACTTCATCCCCTCAATGAGTACACAGTATGAGGGGTAAAAGCAGATTATCCTCTCCTAGCAGATGCTCCAGGCTTCCTTTAGCTGGCCTAAGGCTATATGGCTCTCTCAAAAACCACACATGCTAAAGTTCTTAATTCACTAACCAAGTTGTGGGTTTTTTTGGGGCAGAAACATTAAACATGAGCGTGAAAATGTTTCTATGCCCTCCATACACCAACAACAATAAACATTCACATGAGAGATTAAGACTCATGAGAGTTGAATGGCTCAGTTGGGGCACCGAGCACTTTTAGACAAAATAGACTCATTGTTCACAGAATAATTTCACAGCTATCCTTGAAGAATCCCTCCCTCACTACCCTTAGGAAACAGCAAATCATTGTCATTAAATACAAATCTTGTCTCCTTGGGCAGTAGGTAGAAGAGAGGCATCAGTATTGCCTCATGTTGTTCAAGGGCATATTTTCACAGTTTATCTTTCCCTTAAACAGTGTAAACAGGTGACAGGTAAAAAACACACAACCATGACACAGACCTAGAAGACTTTCTTAAATACCACAAATTTAACCTAGAGCGCACTCACGACGCACTCCTGAGTCTCTACTCCCAGAAAGCTCAAGTGACACTTTGGAACACCAAGGCTAGGTCCCGTGTGAGGGTATTAGGTGTGGAAGGGGACAGAAATCTGAACAAGGAACATGTAACTGATCCAACTGGTCTGAGGCCAAGGAAATGCTTGTGAGAGCACAAGGACCCTATTTCACATCCCTTGTGCATGTAATACATCATCTAGACACTATGACAATTTTGCCTCCAACTTCAAAAATGGTGGTGGAACTACCCTAGTCTGCAGGAGAGCTGTGTGCTGGTAACCAGCACGACCTCCAGTGGAAACTGTTTAGCTGGAAAGCAGCAGCAGACCTCAAATCTGCCCCAAGCAGCTAGCTCTCTCTCTCTTCACCACTGTGAAGACTACAAAAACTATTCTGTAAATGGGAGTTTGGTCCTTCCTTTCCCCATGCTGCTGAACACTGGTCACTTTTTCAAAATCTTGAGACAAACAGATGCAACTGTCTGCACTCATTTTACTCTGGCAGCAGGACAGTGGCTCATCTCACTGCCTGAGGACTCTGCCAGATGGCATTCGGCTATCATACCACCCGCCAATCAGGCTCCAGCCTGTCCGCGCATGGCAGCAGAGCCAGGGAGCTGCTATGTCCACTCAGCCTCTAGCTGCTGTATTACTACATTGCCAAGGTTATTACCAGCAGAAGCAACTTAAAGCATCTGTGAAAAACTGAGCATTCAGTTTCCCAGCACCACAAGAACAAGGGTACTGCATTAGACTAATTTAAATCTCTTTTGCCTATCCAGAACTGCACCTGGTGACACAGGACAACTCTCACCATTTCTTTGCAATTGTCTAGGCTTTCCCAGCGTTTCATCTAAAATTGCCTACATAAGTCTTCCAAATGCAATGATGGATTTTATTAATTTAAATATACATGCCTTCTTTGTTCAGAGAATATGCAGCTCAGTATAACAGGCATTTCTAAGAACCGCTTAAAAACCAACCAGACCACACCATCTTTCTCATTATGCAAGTTGTTGAGAAACAGGGAACTGACATTGCTGTTACTTCATTATTTCCACCACTTAAACGGATAAAAGACAGACAGGAAGGTTATGCTTCTCTGAGTTTTTTCATTCACTGTTTTAGGAAGCCCCAAGGCCTGTAGGAACTTACTGAAGTGATGTGCCTATTTTTGTTAAGACACATGCTTTTCAGAATAATGTGTAAACTCAAGCCTACATGCAGTAATGAGCCTAGGTGGCTGGCTTGACATTCAGACTGATCACTTGTGAAAAATGACAATCACCATTTGGCAATTTTTTGGCTGGCAGAAGAATAAACTACGTTGAAATTCGACTTGATTGACTTAATCCGAACATGAATAAACAAAACAAAAGTAACACTAGTCAAATTCAGTGTAGAATAGAGGGCAAGATAGGATTTTACAGCACTTCTAAGAAAGTCAAAGTTTGAAAATCCTAAAAACATACTAAAAAAAAAAAAAAGATAAACCAAAGTTTCCAGCATTTACAGCTTGATAGGACTGTTCCTGTTGTGCCCAGGATTTATGAGCATGATTTGCTGTATTGCAGAACAAGTAATGTTGCAGGATGTGAGATTTCATTACCAAGAAATGAGATCAGGAATTGGCTGTGACTGAGACAGGTGAAAACAGATCTTCACCTATAAAAACTCAAGTGTACTCTGCATTTTGCAGTCTAGACAGACCACAGTTTTCTCATCAGTTCTTTCTGCAACACTGGAGCACTTACTTTTAAATGAACTCTGTCCTGCTATCAAGCTCCAAAGCAACATAAAAATGTATGCCACATTTCCCATTAGCAAGATGACGCATTGCAGAGTATACGACAGGAATCCTCAGGGAATACTTTGGGATTAGAAGCGAAATACTGCACAGATGGGACTGCTGGGTAAGGGAATTCCCTCTGACCTATATAGGGCTCAGAACATTTAGAGCTTTTACACCAACAGGCAAGATTAGGACATTTTACCTTGTAAATATTTCAAGCGCAGGTAAAAAGACATGACATACTTGAAAATTTGAAAAGATAGGGCAGTTATAGAGATGGATACTTGTGTTGCTCTTTTTTTTTAAGTACCAAATATTCAGTAATTTCTAGGGAAGGTAAAGAGGTATGCAAACATATAGGGACAAGGACAGAATTGCCATGCAAGTTATTAGAAGGTAAAGATGAGGCTGCATTTCTAATCACTGTACTAACCTACAACTGAACCACAATTATTCTCTGGATACACTCACTCTCAACCATTAGCAGTTAAAAACCTAGATTTGCTCTCCAGCAGATTACTAGAGCTACAGCATTATCAGCTGTTGAGAAACAGGTCACACAACTTGTAAAAAGCCGATAAAGCTCCCAGACAAGCCCTGTGTTTATGGAAATATACCGTGTCCTTCCATCATAGCCTATGTAGTCATTGTTGTCCTCAGTATCAAGAGATCAGGTATCTGGAGAATTTGTAAAGACACAGAGGGCAGGACTGTGCTAACTCCAGCCAAATGCCAAGGAGAGCTGCACATGACTTGTAAACCCCCACATGACATAGGCCAGTGCAAGGTATTAGCACCATGTCACCAAGCTCATTGTTTAAGTATTCCATTAGTAGCTTCAGGTTTCCTTATACATGATTGAGTCCAGCCATTGTTTTCATACTTGGAATTGGATTTTGAAATGCTTGTACTGAACTTCTACAGGAATCTGCAAGGCTCTTTCTGTCTAAATATCTCCCTTCCGCTCGCTGCTGATCCCATACGTGTTGCCAAAACTTTGGTACCTCATAAATCAGCTATATCTGTTCTATTCAAAAAGAGACAACTGTAGAGTTCCACACGAGAGTCAACAGTGTGCAAGGTCCCACCGAGTACACCCCTGGTGCCTCACAGAGGTGGCACTACATATTTTCCCAGGGTGTTCCACAGATGCCCAATGATGCAGGCTCCATACAACCTCCACAGGGTAATCTTTTTCCAGTGTTCCACTATCCTTTTTTGCCTCTTAATAAGACACATGAACCTGTGTTGCTGCAACTGGAAGCCATCACATCTTGTCCTAACCACCACAGACAAGATTAACCCCTTCTTATAAGAGCTCTTGAAGATTTGTTTCTCTTAATCATTTCAGTCTCTCCACAGTCCTGCTTACTATACCCTTAGCCATATCTGATGCTCTTTATTAGACTTTCTCTTGGTTTTCTGCCATTTTCTTGAAGTATAATGCTTAACAACTGACAGTCTTCTAAGATAAGGCCTTGCCTATGTTCACAGAAGTCAAGGAATCCCTTCAGACATCTTCCAAGCTTTGTAGCTACTTACACATCACAAGATGACAATTTCTTTACAAAAGCATACCACTGCAGACTCATCTCCCATTTCCATGCCAAAGCCACTGTTTCCAGCTCAGCTTATAGCCACAAAAGGCCAGTAGTACCTGCAATTTGCCAGATGACTGCTAGTTGGTGGTTTCCATGGATTCCTGTACACTCCATGGGCACAGAATATATGGCCACATTAAGTGGTCTACCAGCGTGAAGCATCAATTTGCTCATACCTCCCAAAAGCATAAGTGGGGACTCCAGAAAGAACAGGTTACATTTTGTACCACCTACATTTCCTACAGTAAGTCCTCTCTTTTAACACTAGTAAAAAAAAGCTCCTGCTGCGACTGCCTACCTTTCACAAGTAGATTTCAGCCATCTCAATGGTTTACTGGTAACTTTGACAAATATTATACTAATTTTAAAACAACACTTATGCTAAAACACATGACCATTCCAATGGTTTCTTCTTCTAAAGTATATTTTGCACCAAGCATTTAAAAAACATGAAACCTTGCAAGCTCTCTATGACAAAACACTAACATTTCCTTGATCATATGCAGAAACCACAGATTAAGTCAACCGCCCAAAGACACAGAGTGAGTTGAGTTTTAGGTATCAGTTCTTTCTTATACCAAGCACATTTATGTTGCACCTGCAGAGAATGAACAGCTGTGTAACACTTTGCAACCTGCGACGATGCACAAAATCCATTTCCTCCCTGATAATGAGAAACAAACACGACATGGAAAGAACAGCACTCAATACCAAAGGCATGCACCTGACCACAAAGTGCAATCAGAGGCGAAGAGGAGAGCACTGTCCTTCAACATAGTTGCCTGATGGCCCCTACTCCCACAAAATACATGGATCTGCACATTCAAACAAGTAATCTAGATACACTCTGCCAGAGGAAACTGTGCCCTTTCTAAGTCCTTCAGTTTGAACCTTACCTTTCCACAAGCTACCATGGACAGGGCAAGCTGGTACCAGAGGTGAAACTCATCAAATGCAAACTTCATGGCTCTCTCCAAGCACTGAGAAAGAAATGATGGGAGAAATATCAGAATTTTCTTTATTTACTTTTCTCATTATACCTTTCATCAAGACTGCTGCTTGGGTCAGGAAACAACCTGTTGTGGCCCAGGACCCAGGTGGGGTTTTTCAGTTGTTTTTTTTGGTTGTTTTTTTTTTTAAGACACCCTTTTCCTCTTCTCAGTTAATGGGACTTGCTAGCATACATCATCACTTCAAATGGCAGCCACTTTGTTCAACTGCCCACACAAATTATGTCAATGTCTCAAACGGTTCTGTGTGCACTTCAGGCCTGTGGTGCCACAGGTCTGTGGCTTTTTCTTCTAATTGCCAACTAGTGTGCTTCACTTTCACATTCCCCATCAAGCCACTGCAAAGAGGGGCTCTGAGGCAGAGTGCGGAGGAGGTACCTCAGACAGCATCACATACTGCCCTCTTCTGCCCAGCGTGATGCTGAGGAGGTCGTAGACCGCAGAGGCATCCTGGAGGCTGACGGCTCGGTCATCCTGCTGGTCTGGGGCTCGGCTGATCACTGCGTCCCGGTTCGCCTAGGCACAGACACAAATGAAGCATCAGACTCCAAAAGAGCAAAAGAGAACTGACTCCTCCATAGCAAGCTACATCCACCACTCATAGCATTTCATTTAATATCATCTCAAGATATATTTTTTTTTTAACTTATCCCAACATAAGAAAGGTGCTTCCACAGAGGTACTTTACATCCACATGAAGCAAACTCAAGAAGATAGCTGTATGTACAGAAAGAAACCACTAGGAATACCTCATCTGGATTTGTGGCACAAAATTAGAGCATTATGAAACAGACCTACCACATCCCATTTCCTCAATAATTAGAAATTCAAGGCCATCCTTAAAACATCTTCCTTATTTCCTCAATAATTAGAAATTCAAGGCCATCCTTAAACCATCTTCCTTATTACTTCAATTGCCTGCAACTGCAATAACTGCTTCCATGGTTGATAATCTATCTTCTTTGTCCACACTTGATTTCTTCATAATTGTATGTGTTTTTGCTGTTCTTTTCTGCTACTCACTTTTCATATTTTAATTTGAGCAGGTTGCCTTAGTAATCAGATTTGTCTGTCATCCATTTAAAGCAATTAGAGGTCTGGGCAATGCAATACCAATTTTTTTTTTTTTAAATATATGTGTAGATTTTGCTAATCTATCTGTGCATTACTTGGCCTAGATCGGGAAGAAACACTACTTTTGAGAGAAAATTATCAGTCTAGGTATTTGTGAGGATGTCCCAAAATACCACATGCCACAGACTCAGATTTACCTCAAGATCCCAGCCCTTGGTGCTTATCTGAACACAAAGGGAAAGATTACAATACCAGAGTAAACTGAAATGCCCCTCTAATTTCCAAATGCAGAGGACCTCACCCAGACTGCCCAACCTCTGAGAGAGGCAGTGTTAGATGCCACCGAGCCCTAGCACCTACTGATAGCACAGACACACTGCCCTGGGCTCCTCAGCTGAAAGGGGTGCAACATCAGACACACAGGTCTAGACACCTAAAAGATCCGAAAAAATTAAGAAAATTGCCAGCAGTTTCACCTCAGGCAAAGACAAACAAAATGTTCCCTCCCTGAAATAGAAAGGTTATGAGATTTATTTTATAATACTTACTACTATAATCGTACATCTATTTCTTTCTAATTGTAGGGAGATTTTTTTTTCCTAAAAAGGTTAAACATGGGAATTAAGTGTAATAAAAATTTCCAGAATATGCAGCCCTTAAAGCCCACGCATACTTCATTATGATTAAGCTGCAGATGTTTCATCATGATTTTATCTGTGTAATGCCCCAGTTCCAAGCACTCTTCATCACAGCCTCCAGCTGAGACTGCAAACACAATTACTGACAACTAACACAATCACTACCAAGAGCTAAATGGTGACCACAGTTAAAGGCAAGCTGACAGATCAGACTGTCTAATATTTGCACAAATAAACTTACACCAACTCCTGCAGCCACAAAAGTATTTTTCTTTTTCATGCTACTGCAAAAGACATAACTTGTGACTAAAAAAATAGTTCAGAACAATAGGTTGAAACCAACTTCAAAGAGAGAATCCTGCTGCCACCGTACAGGAGTACAGCTTGTCTACCTGTATTAGCAGATATAAAAAAGAATTTTAAAAAAATAGGTGTTTAAGCTCTGTTTGGATTTAACACAAGACTGCTACTTTAAAAGGAAAAAAGGAGTTAAAGTAAATGCATATACCAAAGGATCCTCATTGCCAAGTGAATCCTCCTACATAGACACAATAGCACTAACAATTTTTTCTGCACTGGTTACATTTTTCTGACAATTGTTTGTAGAAAACAGCTACTGAGATAGCACCCCCATGCTCTGTAATCTCATCATCAACCTCCTATTAGAGTCAGTTATAGCCAGATGCTTTTTTGGGTATCCATATAGTACCAAGCTATGATTTTCAAGTGGATACACTAGCACAGACAGAAAATGAATCAGAACCGATGACTACACATTAAGTTCTGCCACAGATACTAGTGCTAGAGGGAAGAATGCACCTCAATCCTGCAAAAGCAGGAATACAGGACATATTACAGGGATGTAACATTCTAAAATTGCAGTCATACTCAACATAGTGTACATATCGTACTTCACCCAAGCAGCCAGCACTGAAAACAACATATGCACAGGCATGATGAATATTCTTTACAGGAAGGTCCATGGAATCACTCATAAACCTGATGATTTTGTTCCAGCTTTCAAATCTCAAAGCCATAGGTCATCTCTGCAAACTATCACTCTCTATGCTTGCATGCATATAAGTTGCCACTGGCAAATTCATCATTACTTCTATCCCAACATTTTTTTTAATGCTGACTCTATTTACAATTGCTAATTCCAGCNTGGTGAGCAAGGAAATTAGGAAACAAAAAAAAAAAAAAAAAAAAAAAATCAAGAAGAGCCTACACTATCACAGAGACATAAAAAAACAACAAACCCCAAACCCAAAAGGTGCAAACCTCCTAAGAAACTAACTGAACGGTAGCAAGAGTATGGAGTGTGTCTAACACAATAACGTACATACCAATCCAGGGCTCAAGGTATCATTTACTACTGCAGTGTTACATACAAGAGGGCAGAGAAGGGAATATGAATCACTATTTCCTGAAACCCATTCAGGGAAACTGGCATGTTTCTATGGCCTGCCTCACACAGAAGGAAGTATGCTGCGACCTAGCTAACTATTAGAAGGGAGGGTTTTTTGCCTTTACCCATGTTTATGTTTTTGTAAATGTTAAGTTTTATCAGTGAGAAATCCTGACAGTTGATGGTGCAGAGGATTTGTAGAGTTATTGCAACACAGCATACACCAATTCTGCTGGATGGGGAATTTTACTTAGTGAAATGTACAGAGATACTTCATTTTTCATTGAAGAATGCAAAAATTCTAAGCTATTTACACCAACATTTTTTCAATACTTGTGTTTCTGTTGTTTCAGACACCAATTTTCCTGAACACAAATGGAAGAAAGGTTACTTGTAGAACACTGGTCTCAAGCAGTGTATCAATAACATAAGCAGCAATTTCAATTTGTCCTACCACATTACTTCCTCCTCCACTATAAGCAGCAGTAAAACACAGCTAGAAATGCATTTTTAACACCCTCAGCATGACTATTCCCTTTAAGCTGTTCCCATTGTCACAAAGACATGCCTCACAGCACAAAAGAAGGACGGAGAGAGATGATGAGTCACACCACCAAAAGAACCTCTTTTCAAGATTGTTTTGAGGGATGGAGAAGGTCACTAAAGCAACCAACAGAAGTTTCAGCATTGGGAGTTAGGGTAACTTGCATTATACAGAGCAAAAATATACATGCACCTTTATTTGAGGTACTCCTAGGTAATTAAGCAACCCGAAGACACAACGCATTTGTATATTTTGGGATGCATTAGGCACAGTTAGCTGTGCAGGTAGTGGCTCTGATATTACACCAGTCCTATCTGGGGAGATGGGACACATTTTATAGTCAGCCCTGACACAGGACAGCGAGCTTCTTCAGCTCTCCCTTTCCACAGGTCACTGACACAGCCCATCTGCAGGCCACACACCCCCAAAAGGTTCCAGCCCAGGCTGGTACCCCTGAGCTAACCAGCATTCAGCCACTGTGTGTCTGTGCACCACGTCAGAAGCCTTGCTCAGGCGTTCAACCTGACAGGGCACAGAATCAGCTCAGGTTCAGCGGGGCTTTTCAGGTCTGGCTCCAAACCGCAGCAATACCACCATGTGGGACTTTCAGACTTATGCTGGCTCTGAGAGCAGGGAAGAGATCTGCCTTTCTGGGCATCTGCAATGTAACTAACAACACAGCAGAGCTACAGACTCTTGCAGGAAGCTTGTACCTTCCTATCCACATAGACAGTACTCTTACTGCAAACTAGATAAGCCACCTATACACAGAGCATTTGCTGTACATCAATGACCCTTATTTATGGCATGTTTACTTCACGAAGAAAGGAAAAGAACCACAGCAAATCCAAACAGTCATTACTTCAGCAGTCATTATGCACGCAGTTACGCTGCAGAAAATTAAATTTTACCACAGTACAAAGATGTGCTTCTTAATAAAACGTCAAACAATCATATGAATTACAATAGAGCATATTCCATGTAGCAGCCCCTTTTCGCAGCAATTAGTATGAAGTATCCTTTAATTGCTCACTTTGAAACATGGCTCCCCATGTTTTCTTCCAAAGAAGAAAACGAAAGCAATTAAAATCTTTAATGAGTGCCTGCTGCCTGCCCTCTAATTCATGGGCATTCGAATGTTTAACTTGTGTCTTTCCATAATAGACATAATTGCCAGATTCACTGCAACCCATCTATAAAGAACGGCAGCATGTTTTACACAGTGTACTGTAATAATGTAATTGGTGTGATTCAATACTAGCATTAAGAGAGAAAAACAAATGCTATGCATGTAAGACTGACAACAGGCCTTTGAAATCATGCAATTGATGCCTTTACCGCTAAGAGCTGAAAAATATTTAGCCCATTTCCTTTGGGTCTCCGTTCTGGCTGTTCTGCCAACAAAATGAATGAATTCCTCACAGTGGCAAGAACCTATGCAATGGAATAAGCTACGGACTTCTCGCTTTAGTTATTGATCATCTCTACACAGCACTTGAAGGTTTCCTTCACCAATATATGCAAAGAAAATATTCAGGATTGACTGCAAAGCTGCTGTGCAAATGGGAACTAGATTAAAACAGGGAGGACACACCATGCCCCAGGAACTCAACAAAACTCCTCTCACAGAGATATCACAACTTGTTCCATTTCAGCCAGTATCACAGCAAATAAAAACTTACCCCCTTGTCCACTATATGGCATCTGTCTCATTTCTGGTAAGCAACAGACCACAAGTTACTGGTGCCCAATTCAGATGTCTCAGCAAAATAGCCTATTATTATTGCTTAACAAATATGACCATATAGATACATCTTTTATGTTTCAGGTGTATTTTAATGCCTTGTACTGTAACAGAATTAATTCTGGAAACATCACTGAAAGCAAGAGAGATATACTCACCTACCCAGAACCACCCAACAACTCTACACATAAGGAAGACAGACAGAACGTAAGGAGGTTTGTTTACAGGTACTGTTTTGTAGTAATCTGGATTTAGAGAGCTATCTTCCAAGAATTTACATCCTCCTTGGAAGCTTGGAAATAAGACTTCCTATTGCAAAGCAGAAGAAAAAAGCTCTCTACTCTGTCTCAAGTAACTCACATTAGAACTATTCATTCAAGAGGCAATTAACAGAGGTAGTGTATTTCCCACCAGAAACATCCTGCAGTCCATCTCTGCAGGTCCCAAACACTTAGCTTTGCCTTGCAAACCAGTTAAAGAGACAGTCAGATTTGTAAGTGCACAAGTGTGATTTGGCAGGAATCACCAGAGAGGGCAATCCCATCCATCCCCAGTCGTCTCTTTCAGCTGCCATAGTCTGACAGCCCTCAAGAAAATACTCATGATGGTCATCTAGCAGTTGTATCATCACTGGGATTGGCACCACTCAAAAATAAAAAACAAACAAACAAACCAAGCCCACAATTTATAAAAGCAACAAGAGATTATTCTCCTTTGCCAAGATTAGTCTCCTACAGGACTAGAAAATGTAGAGCTAACAGGTTTTAATTATTTCTGTGCTTAAAAATACACGAGTTTAATCTTATTCTGTTAAAGGCATGCTCACAGCCACAAGTTTGTTCTCACCAGTAAAAAGAACAGGACAAGTCCTAGTATCTTACTTCCCCCTCACCATCTGTTCCATGCTCTCAGTCTCTCCAAGGTCAAATCGCCTTTAGGGATTCAAATCAGAGATAAGATGGGGATGACATTTCTAATCTTTGTTACACAGGCACAGAATTTATTAGTTTTTGATACAAGGAGCTTCATTCTCAGTATGACTGAAGTGAATACAGAGCCAAAAAAAAAAAAAAATCCTTGTTACCTGGTACGTTTGGTGGATTGCATCAGCTAAAATCCCGCTGTAAGAACCAGCACTGAATAAAGGGATTTCAGATGATACGCTGGACCTCAGATTCGAGAGGGGAAGGTTTCTAAGTGTAAACGATGAACTTTTTCTTTCAGGTTTTTTCTGGTGAGGTTTTTTGTGGGTTTTTTTAACTTCAAAAGTAAACACAGAAAGTAATAGAAAGTGTTCCATTCCTGGCTCTGAGAAACTTCTGGTTAACTTTAAGGGCAGTGCAGTCAATTCTGAATACTCCTGAGAACAGCTATTAAAATAAACAAAGCTGCAGATAGGGGTTAGTCATGCCAAACCTCTTCTGTCTGCGCCCTGCAGTTCAAAGCACCAGAGTCCCTGATGGCAGAACCAGTACCATTCCCACTGTTAGTGTAATGCAGAGAAACCACACGGCAGCAGGTCACAGTATGTCCTCAGTTCTCCTCGCAAACACAGTCATCACTGGTTTAGCTGGGTTAAATGCAGTAAAAAGGAGGACTAATGGTTTAAAAATAGGCCAATCCATTTTTTTCCAATATGTGATAGGAACATATCATTCTACCGCAGTCTGAGCTTGTAAAGGCTGTCACCAGCTGGCCTTCTCGGTCTGAAGGAGAGCATTTTCCTCCTCTCACAAACATAGCCCACCCACGCCATAACTTAGGCCATGCAAAAGGAATGATATGGTATCAAGGAGGCCACAAACCCCCCTAAAAGACCACCCTAACTGTGGCAATCTTCAGGCTGCCTGATTTGTTTCACTAGACTCCTTCATGAGAACTCTGCAGCCAAAGACTGTGACTAAATAACAGCTGGTACAGAGGAGGAACATTTGCCAAGCTCAACAACAGGGATAATTTTCATTGTTTCCTGAGATGCCCTGGTTTATGAAAAAGGCTCCCATTTTTAACAGGACAGAAAGAATACGGGAGGCACCTCACTAGAGTGCCAAGACAAAAAAGGCTACAAGCTTTCACTGTAAGTGTTAATATACTTGTGGCTATTGAATATAAGAGGCTATTGAATATAAGTATTGAATATAAGTGGCTCCCTTGCAATACCAGGGGAAGGGATAAGAAGAAATCACAAGCCAGAATCCTGCACCACTAAGAGCCAGAGAAGGTTTGCTGAGAAATAGGGTTTATCTCACAATAGCCTGAAGGCAACTTCCCCCTTTCCCCATTACAGGAACAGTTCTACTCCCCCATAACACCTTCTGGAGAGTCACACAGATCCTCGTAAAGTAGACATCAGCTTCACCTTAGGAAGGCAAGTCAAACAGAAAAACAGAGCGAATTTCAGCAGCAAAGGTGTCCAAGGTATATACTACTTGAAAGAGCTACCACATTTCCTTTTAATTAAATTTATCACATATTTGCTTTGAGGTTCTCTGATGATTTGTGCTCCTCCCCAGTACAACTTTGCGCTGTGTCCCCTCCATAGGCTGACAATTCTTCTGTCCATCCTTCCCTTAATTTTTCCCCCTCCAAGTCATTTTGGAGTGGTAGAAGTCACAAACAGGCATGAGAAGCAGTTGTTTAGCTTTATGGTCCTGTAAAAGAGTTACAGCAGCATGGTTGCTTTTTGTCTCTTTAAAACTCAGACAGGCAAAGTACCTTTCTGGTGAGTTTTGCTCTGACAGAACACAGCGTCAGAGAGGCTGGAGAGCTCCCAGCAAGTCAACCTAATTGCATACTTCTGTTTCATTTTAAGGGGCTCATAATTGTAAATACTGAGAGAACACCTAATCCAGCCAAAATCCACTAACACCAACTATGCTGCTCACTGGCCTGCAGAAACATATCATTATCACTTGCCATTGACACTCCCTCCAGCAAGGAAAGTATGTTTTATTCAGTTGTTAACATTATATTATTAGGGAGAGGCCTCAACTGGAAATCTGCTTCTTTGTTAACTCATTCCATAAGCTCCAGTAAGTTGTTTGTTTTTGTTAAAAAATCCCAACCAAAACACAAAACCAAAAACCAAAATTTCAAACAAACAACAAACTTGTATATGAGACAACTCACTGCCCTACAGCAATGCTGTTACGGAAAACATGTCTTATGTCATAAATTAAACAAAATTTTCCCTTCTTCATACCATAATAGTAAAACTACAGGGAAATATTTATGGATTGCAAACTTATGTAAGAATCAGATTGCACCCTCTGTTCTTCACTTAGGAAGCACACTCCTGTGGTGCCCAAGTGTATTTCTATACATTGGCCTGAATTTTATTTAGAACAATAAAAACTCATGGCAAGTCTATTGATAATGCAAGAGGTAGACTCCAATGTTCCATTTCCCCAAAATCAGAAAGACAATTACATGGTTCTTGTAGTGCTCTACTACAGAATCTTTGATTATTTAAGTGTTTTATATGCAGCAGAACAAAATGCCTTGCATCTACCTCCAGAGAGTTCCTATACAATGGAAACAGCACTTAAGCACACACAAGCTTACTTATTTAACCTCAAAGTCAGCACAGCAGTCCAGTTTATATCAACAGCATGTTTTCACTGCTTTATCCATAACTTAGATACAGGATCAGTTAGTTCACCATTTTCCGCACTACTGGATAAAACAGGGATAGCTTTCATTCTCCTCAGCAGAAGCAGATTGTAGTGTTCAAGGTCCTACAAGGCCTTTCTGACTGCAAGTCCAGTCCCGGAAAAGCCTGGAGCAGCCAGTACTGTTGATGCTCTAGACCTTCATCCTTCTGCTTGGATCAACCCTGACAAGCCATACTGACACAAGTCCTTTTGATTTTAATAGAAGTGCCTATGATATCCTACAAGCCCTCACTTCACTTGCAATTATGAAAAGCCCTTCTAACTGAAGAAAAGCCCTTGAAAACACAAAGCAGATGTACTGTACAAGATTAATCTAGAAGGCACTAAAAAGCACATAGTAATACTCAGATGTACATGATTTTTAAGTCAACTTAATATTTTGGGGTGGTTCTGCCTCTTCAATTTCTCCACAAATTTTAAAAGCAAACAATATTAAATTGCCACATCCTGAAGAAGTTGCAGGAACAGGGAAAGGACTTGATCCAGAAGAACCAGACAAAGAAAAACTGAAGGAAGCAAAACCCAAGAAGTTTCCACAGCATCTCTTTGACTTGTCTGAAACCTGTTTAAAAGCTTTTAAGAGCGTCACTGATGCCCCAAGGTTTTGAAATCTCACTTTGAACTACAAGTGACCACACTGTATTTAATACACATTCCTCAGACATTTTCAGAAAACATTCCTTATACATTTTCTATGTTTGTGTCTTCTCAGAACATGAAAATTATCAAAGGTTACCGTGCAGTTTTCCGAGCAGTTATTTTTCCTCCAACTTTTTGCCTGCTTTTTAAATGGATCTTTTTAAAGCCACCACCGTTAAAAATAGAAGAAATCTAATTATTTCACTGTAGTTTAATCATGAATGTTTCTGCATGTGACAAAATTCTCTGTATCACCAGCATCAGAAACTATCAAAGATCACTCAGGACTGAAACAGTTAAGGTCTGCAGGCTAAGGCACATAAGCATAGTACTGTATCCTGCAATGCCAGACAGTGGGTACCACCATCATGCCTGGCCTTAGGCAAGGCTCCCTTTCTCTCATTCTTGATCCATAAATCCACACAGATGTTTTGAATGGAAACATCTGTCTACTGACAGTGTATCTGGATGTCAGAACCTGCATGAAGCTGTCATGAATGTAGTCACTTCCTCTTCTGGACAATTCGCAAAACCCTGCTCTCGTGTTCCATTTAATAAAAATGGTGTCACTAATAAAAGAACAGACAGCATTTTTCATTCAGCATCCAAACCTTTGCTTCTGTTTATCCAGGGAAGACTGTAAACAAAACCAACTAGAACGCTTGACATGGAAGTGCCAGATATTACTTTCTGCTATTAATATCACAAGCTCATTTTTAGCTTACCATGGATTCACTGATTAAGAGGAGAAGCAGAGCCTCTTCTACGTTGTCTTGAGGGCAGTACACACTGAAAGACAGAACATATTTTTCTGAGGAAGGTCAAGAGTTATCCTGTCAGCCTCTTTCTCATTTCACAGGAGAAGCGGTAACTTGAAACATCTCATGCATAATTCATTTGCCAGGCAATACTTTCTTTTGCAGGTTCACACAATTAAAATATATCTATCAGCTATACTGAACCATAAATGGATTACTTTAATTTCATAACAAAGACAGCTATTTGGTTGAATTTTCTTCTTCCTGGGGAAAAAAAAAAAAATCCAACACTCAAAGTTTAAATTTTACTTTTCCAGCAGACTTTTTGATGGGAAGTTAAAAACCAAGAAGATACAAAACTACTACGTGAATCAGTGATGTAATTAGCAGTACTAACGAGTGTTCAAACACCCTCCTGACAATGAACTGAAATAAAAATGAGTGCTTACTTCTCTTCTGTGTACAGCTCAGGCCTCCGACAAAGAAGATTGCTAACATAAGACTGATATTCCTTGTTCATGAACTCAGGAAGCGGATCAGATAAAGGGCTCCAGTAACAGTCTTCACTGAGGGAATGCAGAAGTACTTGGGCTAGCTGTTTAGCTGCAGTCTAGAGATCAGTGAACAGTAGAGAAAAAGACATACATCAGCAAATCCTTCTCCAGCACAAAAGACTCACCCCTCCCCATGTTCCACCTTGGGAAGGAGATGTACCAGCATGACAGTACCACTTTTCAGAAGGCCAGAGAAGCTAAATCAGCTGCTAAAGTCTACAGAAGTGACAGTTTCTTCCCTCCTCTGAAAATGCCAGACTTCTGCATTTACATGGTCTAGTTGCAATGCTGTAGGAAAAAAGTATCAAGAAAGCCTGACACCAAGGGAACTTTGGTGAACAAAGACAACCAACTGCCACAGGGACTGCTGAGACAATCTCACAAAAGTTACTATATAGGGTATGATGACACTACACTGCACTTTTAGGCTCAGATTTTTGTATGTAAGTCTCAGACCAGAGGCTACTTTTGTGTTAAGTTTAAAAGATCAACTTTTTATCTGTTAATATTGATCTTCCTGTAGCCTTTTATAGTTTCATCTCAGTCCTGCTTCTCTCTTTCTGTTGCAGTAATGGAGGGAGGAACTTTATACTGAGACAGCGACATCACATGCACTTTTTTGACCATAAGTGGCCAAGGATCCTTAAATACTTGCTTTCTAGTTCATACACATACGTGGCAAACTGGGCCCAAAAGGGGGCAAATTTTGCAAAGTCAAGTTAACTATCTTTGACATTTGTCCTTGTCTGCCACCCAACAAATCTCTGATTTTTTTACACTGTAAATATATGAGAATACAAACAAGCTCAGAGACATCAAAATTTGTGATATCTTCTGAGAATTCTAAGCAGCATACCCACTGTAAGATGTAAAGTAAACACTGCACAAAACAGATGCAGGCTGAAACTAATACTTGTAAATAGTATTTTGCAACTTAGAGCTCTGACTACCCCATATGTATTTTATATGTAATTTACACTTTGAGATGTGTTACAAGGCCACCAAGTGATTTTCTTTTAAATACCAGGACGCGTATGTTAAAAATCTACATCAGTAGGATCAAATAAATCACACTGAGGTTAAAGTTCCTGTTATTAGTTTCATAAAAATAACTTCTTTTCATGCAAAGCTCTTGATTTTCATTCCCTCATCTACCACACATGAATTCACGGCACTGATCTGCAATGCAACCAGTTGTAAGTAGTTGCATACACTAAGCAGTGTGCCCAGTTTCTTAACAGCATAAACAGAGGTTTCATACATGTACCCAGCAAATGGCAGTGATCTGAATGTACAACGGTGTCTCAAAGAAATATTGTCACGTACAACTCCCTGGAAGCCCCAAGACTTTCCATGCATTTCAGTTACAGAAAGCCGTCTGTTTCTAACTAAGCTTTTCTATGCTTTTTATAGCAAATAACTAGGAGCAAAACGGCCTAGGGCCCTGCAACATTAGCCAGTATCATTTTATCATTTCAGTGTGTAATTATTCAGTCAGTTTTACCCTGAGGAGTCAACTCTCCTATGTTTTTTTCCTACAGTCTTACGGGGGAGAGAAAATAATATGCCAGCAATAGAAAGACCTCTACTGGTTCACACAGAAGTAGGAGTACAGTTCGTGGAAAGCCTTTCAAAAGGCAGGCACCAAATACTTCTAGTGTCTTTGATTTTAACATGCAATACAGTAGCTGTGTAAATTAGCTTCCCTCTTGTTTTAAATAAGACCAAACAAACCACAACAGGCCAAGACTCTGATTTATGTTATTACTGCCTTTGGCTAAAAAAAGCATCATTATGCTTGAAGAACACTGTGATCCCACAAATTAGGAAAAAAAATAAATCGTGTGTTTTACTTTCATGCCTGAAAAACTTGTCTAATTAAGCACGTTCCTCTCTTTGCCCTCTTGACAGTTCTTTAAAAAGAAATAAGAAAATGAAAATGTAACTTGCACTAAAATAGAAATCCCAGGCAAAACTACCGAATGAACACCTTCAGAGTTTCCCTCAGGGAAAAATCCCCCAGGGGTATTGTACAGTTCTCCCCAGTTGCACAGGGACAGGAGCAACTAAGCCACATTCTATCATGATATAGGGGCAGAGTAGACTCATTTCAGCAAAAAGACAGAACAGGTAAGCATGAAAATACCCCTGAGCCCTGATCTCAGTTTGGAAAAGGATGCAACCATCTAAATGGACAATTACTGAAGTCACCTCTTCTAATTCCCTGCAAAAGCTTCCACATGCATCTGTATTCTCCAAAATGCTATGCAAACCCATGCCCCCTTCCCTTGCTGAACTTCTCTTGAAATTACATAAAACACAATGTTAAACCAAGCACAAGTTTAGTTTTAAGAGTATCAATGCTTTTAGGGCTGCAGAGTACTCATTCACATTCTCAAGACTGTTATTCTCCATGCTGTTGACCTTGTCACCTCCTGAGTAACTTCAGGACAAGACGTCTTAAAGGGAAGACAGGGAAGAAGCAGTTATAGGTTTAAGAAGTTAAACAGGCACATAAATAATTCTGTCCATGATTTCTTTGCCAAAGGCATTCAGAATAAAAGGATGCATGCAGAATGCCAACACCAAAAAAAAAAAACAAACAAAAAAACAATTAAAATCACTCTGTACTGTATTGAAGAGGGTTTTACAGAAGGACTTCAGTTTAAAAAAGCCCCACTTGCTCCAAGAGCCAGAAGTACTTCATGCTTCCACATGCAAATCCAGAAAGGTGTGCATGCACACACTGAAATTGAGAAAGAAAACAAGACAACATCACCTCAGGACATCACTGTCAAACTAAATACATCTCTATTTCTCTGGGGATCCCTTGACACATCACTACCAAAAGTCAAAAAAAAAAAAAAGAAAGAGAAAAAGGCAGCAATGAATCAAGTGAGGGCAAACATTTTTTTACAACTGTAACGGTCAGTAGAGAGAATTCCTGCATACCAAACAGCCCCACCTTCCCATCTCCCATCCCCTTACCATTTTGAAGGTCTGAGTAGCTTTTGTTTCCACAGTCCGTAGTATTTCTCGCAGACTCCTCATTCCTTTCACAATATTTCTATGGGGAAAGACAGAAAAAAAACCCCCAAAGCATGAAAAACCCCCAAAACCAGCACATTGGAGACAAAATGTTTTTATGATGTGCCAACGCTTGGCAATAAACTCGACGTTCAAACAACCCATGAAACAATCACTAATACTGAGTGTGCGGTAGCGAGACAAGTCACTCTGAGGCACAGACAGGACAATGGCACAGAGCAAGGCAGCGACTGTAGCATGCCTACTCCAGATGGCTTCCTAAGAGAAGATCGCATTCACATTCGATGAACAGAGGGGACATTTGGAAGCCTTTCATAGCTCGTATTTATAAAGCAGATGCTGCTCCTTAAAAGCATCCACATCTCCTCTTCAAACACACAGATTGTACTCGTTTGAATTATATTGAGCTTACATGATGCTTTTAAATGACGATTCCTTTTAGGTGGTGCTTAAACGCCTTATGTCTGATGGTCCAGGCACATGACGAAATTACACTGGTTTAAAGAGTTTATTGTCAGGCAGCTAAGTTGCAGTAACTGTCTGCAAGCACAGCTTAACCTGCAATAAGAGGGTTAGGCTAAAAAAAAATAAAAAATTAAAAAAAACCCAGAACACATTACTTTGCATACAACATGAGCAATTAAAGCTGACCAGTTTTCAAATGGTATCTTAATCATGTATCTGTGCACTCAAAAAGATGCAGGGAGGAAAGATTAAACACTGTACATGCTAGTTAACACACTATTAGGCCATAAGCTGTTCAAGGATAAGGACATGGCCGTACCACCACAGTAACTGCAAAATGGTTCAATGCACATTCATTGCAGGGTGGAAGCTACCCAAAGAAATACAAGCTATCAGAAAAGGAGCAATGTTGGACAAGAAAACAAAATAAGCAGTTGTTCTGGTACATTAACTGCCACTTCAGCTTATCCAGGAGAATTTTCTGTGCAGAAGAAACCTAAATTTCATTTAAAAAAAAAGCCATAACAACCTCTTCCGTCAAACTGATTAAATTTTGAAGGTAAGCAGTACAGACTGCATTTGTGCCTACTTTCACGTACTGCAAACCTTCTTGCACTCCAGAATCAGTGGCAAACACTTGATGAAAATAAAAGCTAACTATTTGGGGGGGGCAGGGGGATACAAAATGATCATGTTTACCATGAATCTTGCCTACACAAAATGCCACCCTAAAGCTTGTGGTCATCAAGTCACAGAAACCAAATGCATGTGGTCTTCCTTCAACACTCATCTCAGTTTTAACCTGTGAGGTAGTCTGTAGATTACCTAATTGTGGGCAATGTACAGGCAAGAGCAAAAACACTGGAGACTTGCCTTTATAGAGAAAGTCAGATGTTGTCTTCCTTTTTTTCTATTCACTTTCTCCTAAGTAAAACATGTACTTTGAATTTATCAAGGGGAAAAAGCTCAAGAGAGTTTTCTTAAGTTGGACTTTAATGCTTCAGCACACTCTCCAGTTACAGGGTCAAGACACCATGTGTTTTTAGTGGGTCTAGAATAGAATATACCCACAAAGACACACCTTCCCAACTGCTCTCCTTGGTTATTGAAAATTACCAGTATTTCCCGTGCACCCATGGGCTTTTTATGAGGCTGGACAGAAGAGTTATGGTGTATAACAGTTCTACAACATTTTCAAAAACGCATATGTTCAAATTTCTTGTTAGTATAATGGTATTTGTCTTAATAAAGTGCCTATGAATTGCATTAACTACCATGAGAAAGAAGATCAGTGACCACTTGCAGAGCCAATTAATTTCACATTTGGCACATACTAAAGAGACGAAAAACCTACAGAATGTGACAAAAAGAGACATTTTAATTCCCAGAGAACTAGGGTGCCATTACAGTTCCACTTTTTAGACGGGGTCATAAACCAAGTTAAGCCTCATGGCAGAAACACCTTGCTCGGGGGGGAAGGGAAGAAGAAAAGCAAGGAATATTGACATATTGAAGCAAATGAAAAAATAAACAGCAAATTGCCAGGCCGAAACCATGAAGCACACAGTTAATGCATAGGAATGCTTTCAACAAAAGCTAGAAGAGCAAAATGGGCAGAACAGGAGGAGCACCCAGCACTCACCATCTCCTAGACAGATGCCTGTGTGGTCAGGGGTTCTATCAAAGAGCACCCACTCCACTCTCTGAGTTCCCAATTCCGAAACACGCAGAGCACCTGACAATGATACCAGTTCTACAGGACTGAGGATTTAGTTCGGCTTCTATATTTTGAACTTTATCAAACGTTATTGACCCATGACAGGAGACAGCACATCTGCCAGTATCCTGCAAACATACCTCACTACAGGAGCTTGTCTTTACATTTAACTGTTCCAAGCCAGGAGACCATCTGAGCACACATTTCATTTTGAGCAAATGAATTTCTCTACTTATAATAAGGAACTTACTGTCCCATTAATGTATGTCCCTTACATACTAGCTGTGCACTTGAAGAGAATTTTTTTAATTAGGACCTGAAGAGGTTAACAAAAAGGATATATTTGAACAGAAATACACGTATATAGATGAGTGGATGAGGATTCAAACATAAAACCTCTGGCAACCCCTGGTAAATCCATCTGATCTTATCTAGCTCAGAAACTAAAAAATCTTGAGCCTCTGCAGAACCTGGATGGAGGACTACCCGGAAATCTCAGGTACTGCTGCCCCAAGCCATGGCATCAGTGAACAATCGAAATTAAATGAGCTGGCCTATGGAGTTCATAGGCCCCTATTGTACTGCTAAGATGCCAGAAAAAGAAATGAGGAAGAACAGGAAGGGAAAAGCACATGACCATTAAACTGCCTTGGTTTAGCCACAGAAGTGGGCAGAGCGCCATTTAGAAAAACCATGATAAAATGCAGTTTAGGATTCAGTCACAGCTAATCTAATAAAGAAGAACACAGACAATAATGGGCAAAAACTGTGACAAAGAGCACCCTGAGAGTCCAGTCAATCCAGCCTGGCATGAAAATATGTTTTGTTTGTACATGTACCCTGTTAACACAGAGTAATTAATTACCAGTCCATGTATCAAAGCAGTCATACTGCATTTATGCCATATAGTTTGGCTAACACTACACACAAAATTATAAGATAAGAGGAAATAAAGAAATATACTGTTTTCTATGCAAATTTCTGGGGAAGAATATTGACAATAAACCAGAGGGCACAGAGGTCTGCAAAGACAGTCCCCAAACAACACAGACACCAGAAGATCATGTTCTTATCCCCGCTGATTTACTGCTAAAATACATGGAACAGACCATCTTGAGAAGATTACACGGCACTTTGCAGAGTCACCTCTCAAGGGTAAAGCTGTACCCAAAGCGCAGAAACAGCAGCAATACCATTGCCTCTGCCTACCTCCTTTTGCATCTTTGCGTCTCACCCAGGTTTCTTAAAAAATCACACCCTCTCCTTAAACAGCCGTTCATGCATAGACAAAAAACACACCTGAAAAAGTGAGCCTCAGATTCCTATGAATAAGATACAAGACATAACAAGTGAGTACAACAAAGCACATTAAGTTTCCTAATGGCAGCCTGTCTAACGGAGAGGGGCGCTCAAAAAAAAATCCAACCCAAAACAAAACAAAAGCTTAGCACTTGTCTAGATCCATCCAGCAGACAGCAAGACTTGCTTCCAAATTACCAGCTGCAGTGTCCTGGATAAGGTGCTAGACTGAGATGACTGAAGAGGAGATAAATGTCAAGAAAGCCCACATAAATTCCTCAGAAGAGATAAACATTCCAGCAGAAACTGTTCTACCTGCCTTTGTACACTAGATACTACTGTGAAACTACACATACATGAAGTTACACTTTCAAAGTGTCCTTGCAACAGAAGCCTACAAAATTTCCAAAAGGGAACTAAGCACTCTAGAAAGCTGACAGAAGGAAAGAGAAAAAACTGTGTAAGCTTTCCCTGTTATGCATTTTTGACAGGGTTTCCCAAAGTAATTTAGGTCCTAACTTGAGAGATCATATGGAAACCTGAGCTCTGATAAATGCTTAATAATAATTTTTTAGAAATTCTTTTTCTTCAAAAGTGTCCCACCTAGAGCTTCCAAAACCAAGCACATCCTCTAAAAATCTGACTTTGTCTTGCCTGTGGAATTCCACGCATACTGCAGCTGCAATTACGATAGCAGTATACATATCCATTACTTCACACAGGTGAAGCCTGCTTGAAAATACTACAATCATCTTGACCAAAGACCCCATAACAGCAAGAAGCGGTTCAATCCTCTGAAAGAAAAAGCAGTAAGAAATTAGTCTAATCTTCACACATCTGCATCAGAAAAAAACCAAACAACTAAAAATCAAAACTTAGTTCAGATGCTAACATGGAAGACAACAAGCTGCATCCACAGTATCAACACTGCTCACTGGAAGAATAAAAGAAAGCTTTTTTGGGTTGTAGTAGGGAAATGTGTCTTCAGCAACACAATATTTTTAAGTTAACATCTTATTAAAAGCACCTGGGACTTGTAGAGCTGCAAGACTTTCTGGTCCTTACAGCTCGCAGCTCAACACCTAAAAGGCAGACCAGCGCTTGCTTTCATCCTGGTGGCTTCTTTCCACTGCACACTGCAAGAGAAAAGGGCATCCCTGACCATGCTCCGAGAAGATAACGTCTGTTCCTGCCAGCAGGAACAAAAGCATAACACCACCACTTATATCCCTCAGCTCTTCTACCTGCTGAGACAAGAATAAGGCACTCACTGTTCCTTTTGAACACATGTGCCACTGGGGAAGGACATCCCACCTCACAGGACCTACCCCGTGACAGCTTGAACAGTCATCATCCAAGACTTATTTCCTACCAGAACATGCTGGAACCAGTAAGAACAAAAGCATTTCTCTGAGCTATTCAATATTGGCTGGAGAAATATATTACACTCATGAAGCATCCTAAAAAGCTTCTTCCTACTTCCATCCTCTTTTCTTAATATATCCCAGTGCTGCTTATGCCCTCTCGTGGCAGAAACCACACATAAGTATCAGCTGCGGTGGCAAAGGCACGCTGCGGTGTCCCACCGGGCATTTTATCCCACCAAACCTTCCATCCCTGGCTCGTGCTTCTCACTTGTACTGCAGGAGGTGAGGAGCACGTGGGATTCTATTCCCATCTCAGCCACAGGAGCTCCACTGCACTGACTGGGATGCTCTTTCATCAGGAGACAGCTACAGAGAACATTTTGCTGCTATTGCAGCAATTCGACTTATAATCAAAGCCCTGCATAATTCACACCTCTATTTTGCTTCAAATTGTTTTCCTGTAGGGTTTTTTGCAGGTTGTTTCTGTTCAGGGTTTTTTGGGGGGGGATTTGTGGGGTTTAAGGCTGTCATTAAAATAACATGGGAACGGAGCAAGCAGGGCTCACAGTAGCAGCTAAAACATCCCACTAGATATATTGAACTCATCACTGATGAAGACTGAATTTAAAACGTTGCTGAATAAAGTGAACATGAGTGAGTTTGATATTCAAAAGGTGCCTAGAGGACATCAGTGCCGTATGTTCTAAATGAGATTTTATTTTATTACATAGTTAATGAGCTTATTGGCAAGACCTGAGCTTTTTGTTTGCCATGAGAACAACAAAAGGTTAGGAAAGCACATGCTGTGCCATAGCTGGTCAAAACCACCAGCTCACCTGGGAAAACCACATACCTATCCCCTGCTGTCCAGCTGATACTGAGACTATGCTTTATAAGCCCATACTTTCTTTATGCATAAACTTGTACTTGCCTGACTAAAGGGGTCATTTCACAACACAGAGCTTTGGGGTTTTGTAAGCCTGTGGGTTAAACAAGGCTTACCTGAAGGCACCTCTCATGGACAGTTTCAGGGTACAGCTCCACTGTACCTGCAGGTTTGTAATGGAAGAATGAGAAACAGTGGCTATTCACAGTTGGATTTAAAGTAATTCTTGGGGGATAAAAAAGTAGCAAAAAAATCCCTAAACAAGAAGCAACCCTAGTCCAACAGAATCAAAAAATGGTATCAGTTTTCTACAGAAGAATTTAAATTGATTTTTGCTGGGATTTTTTTTTCCCCTAGTTCTCAATCTTTCATTTTTTTCTCTTTTTTTTTTTACTTTCTTCTCCATTTTACTCAGCAGGTAAAAAAAGCCAAAATTAACTACTTGCAAAGACAGTCTGCAGTAGGAAATCCAGTATCTGATTCCTTAAGAATAAACGGGATATTATGGTGCAAGAACAGGACTAGGAAAGGATGGAGCCTCACAACTACACATGTGGAAGAGACACTCTCCCACATGACAATTTCTCCATCAGATTACCAGAGCTGATTATGTTTTGAATGCATGGCCTGGTTTAGGGAACAACGTGCCCTCACTGATGGCCTTCGGAAGTGGCAATTTACTCTGTCTTTTCTGGTGTTCTTGAGAAGGTTTTCCACAGGTGAAATTCATTGTAGGCTTGCAGATACCAACTCCTCTAGCCCTTCTGAAGTTCACTGGGAGCTGTATTTCAGAGGCGTAATAAATACCACAGAGCAACACTGTTCCTGCATGTTTTCACCATAGTAAAACCACACAGATTTGGGGTAGTGAGTGGGTCATTTAAGAACTTAAACAAACACACAAATAAATGAAAGAAAGTGCCTGTAATACTCCACCAAACTCTAAATCAGGCCCCATGGCTGCACATTTTAAGAGTACACAGTCGTGTAAATTCCACTCTCTCTTTACGGTCTAACTCCCCTCATCTCCACAGGGAGCAGAGCTGAGACAAGACAAGAAAATTGTTCTACTCCACCCTACCTGTGGGTCTGGAAAAAGGAGGTTTAGGACTCTTAAGGGAGGAAAACAGGGAAGGACACTGAGGGAGCTTGAGGTGAGTCAGCAGCAAAAAAAACATAACAGAACACATAAGAAAAAAATAAGCCTTCATCAGTTCTGAGACAAAACGTGCAACATTATTTTTATTAACATCTGCATCCACCTACCCCTTCTTTAAATGAGTCACATAGGCACTCTGTAGAGCTGCTTCCAGAAAGTAGGAAAGTTCAAATTCGGAGTAAGTCATGTTGCTGCCCTTCATACTCCTTGAATGTGTGTTGTTTAAGGTCTGTGAGGGGAGGAAAGAAACATCTGGGATTACAGACAACTGTTTGAACTAGTCAGGTCCTCATGAGCTAGTGACATCTACAGCAATAAAACATTAGTTTCTGCCATCAGATCCCTTTCAGACTACTTGAAAACTTCCCTTCGTTAAATATTCAAAAACCTTTCAAAGTCAATTTTAAAATGAACGATACAATGACATCCGTGAAATATTCTGTATGCAATATGAGTTTTGAAACACCATCACTTAGTACTTTCCAATCTTTTTTAAAGTAAGTAGAAAGCCACACATTAACACCAACAGCTTCAGAAGTACTACTCAAACTACAGAGATCCAGCGTCTTGCCCAGAAATATTAACGCAATGTTTAAGTAGGTATGTCTAGTTTTATGTAACATAAATATTTGTAAAGAGTTAGTAAGCCATCAGGAGTACTGATGGAAGAATCTTACCCTTTTCTGTTTCTCCTATCAAATCCTTCTTGCTTTTGTTTCCTTACTAGTAACAAGCAGCTTTCATTGCTGAAAGTTGCCCTGTGTGAACTCTCCAAAGCAGGGTTTTACATCTAGGACTGGAGAAGGTTTAGATTGGATATTAGGATAAATTTCTTCATTGAAAGGGTGGTTAGGCATTGGAACAGGTTTTCCAGGGAACTGGTGGAATCAGCATTCCTGGAAGTGTTCAAAAGGCATATGGTCATGACACCTGGGGACATGGTTTAGAGGTGAACCCTGGTAGTGCTAGATTAATGGCTGGCCTTGATAATCTCGGAGGTCTTTTCCAACCTTATTGATTCTATGATTCTAAGTGAATAAATTACAGTTCAAACTGTTTCACTTCTTCACAGACCCAAGCTGTCAGTAAAAAAATTTACCATCCAGTACTGGCAGGAACTTATCCTTCCAACAATGGAAGGACACTACTTAATTTGAAATAAAAAAGCTATTCATTTTTTTCCTGCAAAGAAACAAGACTAGACAATTTGTTAGCTGTTTTTTTAAGTGAATTTTTATACATGCACTAAGCTCATTTTTTTCTTGTTTCAATGCAGTTAAAAACAAGACCTGAAACAGAAACACACCTTTGCTACTGAGAAGAGCAGAAATATCTGGTCAGAAGGTCAAAGGCCTTTAAGTCAGAAAACCGATAACATGCATTTCCCTCAATACAGCTGATGTCAAACATAACATGTGGCAAAGGAAGGGTATGGAAGTACATGACATGTCCTGTAAAATCAGCTTGGCAAAGCTGCAGAGTCAGAGACCTCTAAGCGTGTATCCAGCAAATCAGTGGCTCATGTTACCTGCATGGCTCCCTGGAGGGCTCACAGTACTCATCTTGCTCAGCATCCCAGCCAACCACTGACTAAACAGTTACTTGCTACTAATCATAGAATTATAGAATGGCTTGCTTTGGAAGGGACCTTAAGGATCACCTAACTCCAACCCCCCTGCCATGGGCAGCGACACGTTCCACTAAACCAGGCTGATCAGAGCCCCAAGCAGCCCGGCCTCGAACACTTCCAGGGATGGGGGATGTAGGTTCTAAATGATCCAGACTTCTCCTGGTTCACCTGAAGAAGGTGAAGCACTGGCAATTAAACTGCTATGGCTGACCCGAAAAGGTTTCTTTCAGCTTGTTAGGGATCTCAATATCCACTACTGTGCATCATTTATACAGCAGGTAAATGATACACATTGATGCCAGCACTTGCCATGCAAGTTTGTAGTCCCTCCTTAGTACAAGCTAAACTTGAGATACAACCTGAGCATATCTGAAGCATTTGGTGTTTCACCACAGGTAAACCAGCTAAACTGCTGTTCTGCAACTGATTTTACTGAGACATCCCACTCTTTCCAGCTTGTTCTCATACTGTCTATGATCACTATCTACCACATGATATTTCCCCATCATTTTTTCATTTTTGCTGTCAAACCCCTGAAAATTCCACCCAGGCCACCAGGCAACACCTTGAGCACATTTCTTCTTACCTTCTCAAGCTCCTGCAAGTACACCTGGGCAATGACACAGGCTCTCTCAAAACAAGCCATGACTTCCTCCTCCCTTTCACACAGTCGAGCACGTGAGGCAATTGAGTTGGTTGAGCGCTCCAATGACATACCTGCAAAATGACAACACCTTCTTTAACTGAAGTCCACCAACAGCAGTATGGCCATATTATTCTTAATTTACCAGCTGACAGGAAAGTTCTTCCATATGTGGGTTTCCCTCTCATTCTGATGACTTTCAGGAGAACATTCCCAAGGAAAATACAATTCCTACACATGCAAGGCATCTTTGTCATGCTGCTCGAACACACAGTGCCACTGCACACTCCTACAATGCCTTTCAAACACTTTATAAAGAGAGGACATACAGTCCCTCTAGTGGGAATGAGCAAACAGAGAAACAAAGGCCTATATTTCCAAAGACAGCTATAGATTTTGGGTGCTTCAATTCAGTGAAACCCTGGCACTGAGTCTGGTAATTTCTAGGCATCTGCTACTTCAAGTGAAGCTTTCAATAAGGAGCAGTTTTGAGAGGGAGGGGGGAAACAATAAAAAAAAACAACTGGAAAATGATACCGAAACAAAGCTGGAAAATCTGAGGCCTCTCTTGGAAAATCTGAGCACATGCAAACTGCTCATGGACACACAGCAAGCTCTTGGCAAGAGACTCCTAATCACAAGATCACCCTCTTTTCCAAAGAAAGGAAAAAACCCTGGGTTTTGTACTACTAAAACTCTTTCTTGTGTCATCATCCAACACCACCGACAAACAAGGAATACATGCTGACAATGTAAGCTGACAAAAGAAGAAGATAGTTCAGCTGTCCAGACAGCTTTTCCAAGGAAGCTGTTTCGGCCGCAGTACGTGGCAAAAGATTCTGCCCCACATGAGGAGCCACCACGCATACCCGGAGCCACACTTTCTGGGCTCCTGCAGTCCCGGGAGGCACAGCACCTCAGCACTACTTGTTTCAGGAGTCCTGGCAACAAACTGCTGTGAGGCAGCAACAGGCAGCCAAGTTTACCGACCGGCACTCATGCTGGAGGAGCCTGAAGTTCTTAGGCAGTCTTAGCTTTGTTTACTTCTAATGTTCAACATTTGTTTTGTCCCCTTGGTTACTCTGTTAGGAGTTTCCCTATCTCATGTCTTACATTTGAGCCAGACATGAGCAGTCAGTTCAGTGGGCTGGGAAGAGAAGATGCCTTACTGGTTCAAGCTTGGGAGGTGGCTCCCCAATCCTGCCTTCTTCCAAGTCAGATGCACATGCCATGTTCCCTCAAAAACCTGCATCTTGGTGGAACACATTAGTACCCTTCACCTCTGAAAATGTGGACCAGAGTAGAACAGGAAGACTGGATTTACTTCAAATTGACAGCGTGTGGGACAGGGATGACAATCATTTTGCTGCTTTTAACTAATGCCCATTCTGTGTTCTCTCTTCTGACGTACACCTTGGGCAGGATCCAGATATAACAGATTTCATCTCTACTCCATCTATGAAATCTCTGCCTCTATATCATACTATTATTTCAATGCTACTATTTCCCAACCCTGTTGCTATGTAATGAATGAAGTGGAAAAGAGGACATTAACTCTCTCTATAGAAAAAACAAACCACGAGTATCCAGTGCTACAGCTAGAACAAATATTCTTCTTAGATGTGTCTCAGTTTTATCCACTTCTGAATTTCTAGTCATTTCCCATAACCAAAAAAAATTTTAAGAAGTGTGCATTTCAGAGCCACCATCCCCTTAAGTGCAAAGTGAGGTTGAGGGCCCTGAAAAAAATCCACTGGCATTCATACACATGCAGCATTTAATCAAACTGCAAGAGCCATCCTAGCACAGTCTGTATGGGGGTGTTTACCGTGGGAGATGTTACACAGAGAGAACAGATAAAAAGCCATTTACATACATGGTACACCCCACTGTAAGGAGTTACTATCTCTAAGCTCTGACACAGGTGAGGAAAGCAAGCAGCCTTTGCCAGCATCAAGTTCTGACAACAAACATGCCCATCCATGCAGTCAGAAAAACAGAGCTGGGGCTGATCAGAGACAGGGGAACAAACATTTCTACAAGTGTTCTTGCCACAGTAGAGCATACAGCAACATACAGTGCTTATATTGCCACACTGATATTATGCCACGCTGAACTACTAATAAAGGGCAAGAAGAAATATGACCCACATGATGTGGCATTAGTCATGGTTCTTTCTGCTAATACCATATGCATTGACCTGATGTCATTCAAGTGTAAAATATCCTACAGAATCCAAACAGGGCTACTCTTCCCTACCACAGAAATGCAATGAAAAGAAAAATTAAAGCAAGCAGACAGCAAATCACAAGCAGACACAAGGGGAAAAAACAGAAGGAAAACAACATAAATTCCCCATCCCTGCAGCCACCAAGTCAGTTCTCACAATACAAAGTCCCAACAATTACAGATTTGCTTAGGGTGCAGTTGGATAAGACTGTTGACAAGCCCTTCAGTGCTGAGAGCACAAATTCCACTAACTCTTCTCCATCCCCCGATAACTGGGGAATATCAGCACAGAAAAAAATTTGCAACACACATTTTTAATTCAACTCAGTTTCCAAAAAGTGCCAGTGCACCATGAAAGTGCATGCTACTTCCATACCAGATTTAGCAAGAAAAGTGGAGCTATTGCAAAAGCAGAATTAGCTTCCAAGTAAAGGATAAAGCCATATGCTTTCTTGGTAGCTGGTTAAGGTAAAGGGACTTTGGTATTTTTCACAACCAGTTGTGGTAAGAGAATACCAGCTTAAAATTTACCTATGCTAAGATTTTCCTTATAAGAATGAGGTGCTCAAATTTAAATATAGATTACATAAATACCCTAGTAATTTTTTATATAGTGGAGACACAGATTTCTAATAGCAGATGGCCCAAGCTCAAGATTTCAAAAGACACATGTTCCCAGATTATCCTTTTTTAAAAGAACAAACTCTACCCACTTCAGAGGCAGTAACTTTCTATGTATAGAAACACTGCTTTTCTTTCCTGCATAAAGATAAGGCTTCCATTCACCTCCTCTACTTCTCCCAAAGATTCATCTCTGGCTCTTCACCTTTCTGTAGTCTTTGCCCCTTCTTCTCCACTCCCAAATCTAAGCCACATTTATGTCAGAAAGAAACCCAAACCCATAGGGTTTGTAGGACACATCACTCAACTAATTTCTTCCTAGAGCTGAAATGCACTGCTCTCATTTATGGAAATCCAAAAGGGGAAATTTTATGAAGGCTTATTTCCACTTTAATCTTACTCAGTCCTTGCCATGGGAAGACATCATATCTTCCAGAACTGGAACATCCATGTGCACATGGGCATGTGGTAGCTGATTGTCAGCAACACAAATTAGAGGAAAATTCATGCTGGAAGCAATCCCAGAAAGTCCTTGATCTGACTTTCTACTCAAAGAAGGGCCAGCTCAGGGTGTTACCCAGCTTGGTCTTGAAAGCCTCAGTGCATCCATGGAGACTGCACAATGACTATGGAGAAGAGGAGGCTAAGGTGGCTTTATTTTCCTCTGGTTCATAAACCAGTTCACCAAATATCAGCATTCCCCCTTCCAAATAGAAGGAATACATCAATTCTCTCACAGGTTCTTTTAATTTTCCTTTTTACATGCACTTCAAGCTTCCTCTACTTGAATGAATTTAGACAACCGGGGAATGATGGGTTCAGAGGTGTAAGAATTTGGGGTCAGCAGCAGCACACAGCTTTCATCAACAGTCATGCAGCTCCTAAAGCCCCATAGCCAAGGAGCACGAGAGCTACTTGGCAATCTAAAGAAGGGATCAAAGAAATACAACAGCACGAAGAGCACGAAGCCAACCTCTTATGCTGTGTCCCAGTGCCATGCTCGTGTTGAACACATTTATGGTAACCTGAAACAAAAGACAGCTTAGGATAGAACTTACAGCCCTGCCAACAGCACCAGCCCCAGTCTTGCAGAGCAAGGTTACAGCATCTAAGCTCCTGTGCCACACACACAGGCCAGGCTGGCCAGAAGCCAGCATGAGGCTAAGCTAAGTGCATGCAATAGTTTTACTCTAGCTACAGGAAGGTTAAGTCATTTGTCTTGAGGTAAGCCAAGCGTGAACATGCTGCATGGCAACTGCTGCAAGGAGACTGCTTATGTGCACGTTCTCACTCTGGCGAATGCCAGGTCATTCTGGGTCACTGTCCCCAGGCAGAGGGTGCACTTCATTTCTAGCATGTGGCCTTCAGAAGTGTCGCTCCAGGAAACCAATTAGCATTGAAACAAGACTATTTTTAAGACTAGCTCTTCAAATATATACACATGCACGCTGACTAATCAAAGAAATGGTATTATAACAAGCCTGCCCCATTAGCTGAGGTTTGAACTTCAGAGCACAGTCCTCAACCAAGCTACTTCATTTCGGTGTCTTGGAAAGCAAAATAGCCTGGACCTCAATAAACCAAAGCAGCAGTCAGGATTAGGTTGACATAGGGAAGACTCAGCACTATGCACTATTTCTGCCACAATTCACAGCAGTTTAAATAATTCACAATCTGGTCTTGACACTCATCTCCCCAGCAATCAAGTTATGATTTTTTCAGCAGGGCTCATCTGCAACGCAAATAGAAGAAGAGGGGGAAGAAAGGCCTAGAAGCCCTTGGTTTTGAACGCATTCGTTCATACGGTACCCCAGGAAAGGTGGGGAGGAAAGGACAAGTTTTATTTTTCAAGAAAGCTGCACATGCTTCTTTCACTGCTGCTTCCTATTATGCAGGATTATTGTATATTCCCAGCAATCTGTTATAATCTTGAGGTATTTTTTGTAAAAGTCTCAAAGGTTGAAAGGCAAAAAATTCCAGTAACCTTAAAAAAACTATCTGAAGATCTTTCTGTCCGTTAGCTGGGAACGAAGCTGAAAATTTCAGTAACCTCTGCACAGCTGCTCAGTTGCATCAATGCAGAACTCAAGACCCCTACTCCCAGCCTCCCCGCTAGATGCAAAAACCAACACTAACAATGTTACTCTAATTATTTTCAAATTAAGAACTCTATCTGGTTAGACTTGTAATTACAGCTAAAGCTGATTGCTAGAACCAGGACAACGTTTTGATGGAGTGGCTGTGAAGTCAAAAGGCAGCAAGCACAGCCCTGAAATGCAACCTCAGCCACCTACCCTTGATCAATGCCATGTAGGCTCTGCATCACACTGCATATCTTAAGCATAGCAGAAATCAGTCTTAATCCAAAGACACTCATTTTTCGGAGCATATCCAGACTCGCTGCCTATCAGCTGGCTGTTCTTAAGTTTCACGGCATGTCTTTAAACCTTAGCTTTAACCTGTAATATACTGGTCTCCACACTTCTTTGATCATATACCCTATAAGGAAAAAAAATATTGAGCATGCATACCCAACATCCACATATAGTTACATACATACATTGGTTATATTCATATGTTTATTTTTTAAACAATACCTCCTAGTTAATGTGCTACACGTCATCACTGAAAAGACCTGCAAATTCAGAACACTTGACCTTTTGCAAAAGCAAAAAGGCATAATTCACCTTGAAGTTTGACAACTACTTAAATCCTTTTCCATGAAACAACCATTGAGCTTTGGTGTGGTGCAAAAGATTCCATGGTCACTGCCCATCTCATTACGAATTACTGTAAAAATTCTATTTAAAAGTCTTGTGTTTACAAAGTTAACCCCATTGATGACATCTATAGCACATCGTGCACTTCTGGGTCCCACTGTGCTGTCAAGTAGTTCTCACTGTATTTCATTATTGGATCAGAATCTGGCAAACTCCTTAAACTTACTCATGTTAGAAACATTTGTACTTCCACACAACTGTATACCAAGCATCTCACGCTGAGCAACTTCTTCTAATACCTGCTTTTTCAAGTCTTTGGCAACGTCTTCTGTGAGTCTTTCAAAGGAATGCATTCTAGTTTGCTGCTATACTGCTTTTTGTGTATTATTTCAGCCATTCTTCCACAGCAGGAAGAAAAAGTGTTTCCCCAATGGTATATGGGTTTTCATATTCTGCTTTCGCATAAGAAACCTCAAAAGAGGCTTCTAAAAATTTAAGTTTAATGAATTTTTTAGAAGTACTGAATTGAGTACAATTGGATTTCAAACATCCTTGACTGCATCCAATTAGACTGTCCCTGTTTTTACCTAATCGAAGAGCTCATGATACGAGTAGTGTAGGCTCCGCCATTTTCTTATTGTTTGCTTGTGCTCCTATTACTAGTATTACCCAAAATCCACAGTTTCTTTGAGGGAATTTTTAACCTACTTGTCTATTTCATAAGGGCTAGTTTACTTAAAACTAGACAATATAATACATCAATCCATTTAACTAGGCACAGGTGAACTGCAATATACCGGAAGTGAACAAACAAGTGAGGATGCCCTTGTGAGCCCCTCTGCACTGTGGAACACCCTTCTCTTTTGCAAGACATTTTCACAGGATCTACACAACATGGGAACCTCTGACACAGACTGTGAGAGGTCACCACTTAATTTCAACGTGTTGGCAGGTTTTTTTGGTGGTGGTGGTGGTGTTTTTGTTTGTTTTAAGAAAAAATAATAGTTACAATATTTTTCTCCTGCAGCTCAGTGGATCATCATGCTCACCCACTGGGTCACACACACACTCCACTTTGGGGACCACTGCTATAAAATATTAATTGTTCTGGTACAAGAGGTCACCTCTGTCCCATGACATGAAGACACATCTATTGCAGCAATGCTCTAAGGCACAGCAAACACAGGGGTAATCAGCAATCTCTTACAGTCCCACATCTAAAGACTTGGTCAGCACCATCCAAATCCATAAACTTTCAGGGCATGCTGCAAAAATTACATTTTTTTCCCTGGTCTAAATACAACAGGAAGAAGTAGAAGAGGAAAAATGAAAAGTGGAGGAGGCACAAGGGAGAGAGATGGTGCTGAGGACCAAGTATTGGAATTCATTCAGCTTGAGCTCATCTGCATCAGTCAGGCAGCATCACCAGTAAGAAAGTTCTTTTCCAGTTGCAGTCAGAGTCACTGAGTCAGACCATCCCTTAAATCCTTTGTTCAGTTTTTGGCCCCTGTGTTCAGTTTAGTGGTGAACTCAGCAATGCTGGGTTACTGACTGGACTCTATGATCTTAGAGGTCTTTTCCAACCTAAATGATTCTACGATTGTATGTGTATTTTGGGAGCAGGAGGGAGAAAAAAGAAGGGTAATTTTTATTTTACTATGCTGATTCATATCAAGCACTCAGGCCAACTCTACTTAAAAGTTATTAGAACAGACAGAGTTTGCAAGGACTAACAGGTTTGTTGCCCTGTCTCTTTAAAAGATGGTCAGAGACATCCGAAGCTTACTCCAGGGCAAACCAGCACATGGTACTTTCCCATAGCCTCTGGACACGTACTATGCTACACAACACATCCCCAGCATGACACTGCTCTCATAGCCATCTAAAAGCTACGTCTAGCTTAGGCCATCAGAGTACATTTGTATTTGTCTTCTTCTAGTGAAAATAAGAGTATAGCACACTGTCTCATGTAACCTTACAAAAACTGTGCATTCCTTGTTCTATTTCCTCAGAAAAGCACGTGCAAATATTCCTGTACCTCCTGGTGCTACTAACCCCCCAGTTTCAGAGAACTAAACAGTAGTGCAGAAGGTGAAGAAGGTTTTATGCATTGTTTGCAACCAGCATCTGCAACCCTGTGGAGAAGGGAGCAGAAGAATAACAAAACTTTACCATCACAGAAACTAAATCACATTAACAAAAGTAATCATGTTATTTCCTTTTTCCACTTTCCAAATTTCAGCAATCTGCATTTAGTGGCCTGCAACTAACACTCCTCAGAAGTCTAAAGTCACACCCATGCTGCATTTGTGCAAAGTTGACTGTGCTAAACAAACTACTTCCAAAAAAGTGAAATATCTGATCCAATAGCAGAGAAGAGCTCAGGGAGTGCAACAGGAAAGCCGAAGAGCACCAAGAACATCAAGGCTGGGCTTGGCAACTCTTTCACATCCAACTCTTTCACTTCCAGCTTGGTGCCAAGCTGGAAAGCAGTGGTACCAAGGTATACAATCCACCAACATGCAACACTTTCAAAGTCATCACTGTCACAACTTCAGAGCAACTCCAAACTCTTACACTCCTATTCTGAAATTCCAAATAAGACATGGTGATACCAGGCCCTTTTATCAAGACATCAGTATCTACAAAGTGGGGATTTTGCCTATCAGACAGCTACTCTGATGCCAACATGAATTAACAGCGTGCTTCCTGTCTCGCTGTCAGAACTGTGAAAACTAGCACTTTGAAGTGCATACCAGGTATAGAACAAAGCCTCTCTCTCTCTCTGACGTGGATTAACACTTAGAAGATGCACCTTTTGCAAAGCAAAAATGAGAACAAGTTCTGCCAACAAAATGTCTTACCCTGAGTTACTTACATTTTAATGTCCTATTGCATCACACATCCTTTTGGTTGGGACTCAATTTTTCTAATGGTCAGGCAGGAAAACTGATTTTATTATTTAGGCTCTGTTTAAAGGAATCCATCTCCCCATAGATCTCAGTGTTCAGAGAGCTGAATCTTAACCCTTTGTAGTCATCAAAGGATACCAGCAAAGGAATTTGTGCCTTGCCCTGCCCGAGCCTTTAAAAAAACCCAAAACAACAAAAACCAAAAAAAACCCAAACCCAAACATTTTTTTTTCTTCCACTGTGTCACACTAAGTTCTACTTAGTCACAGCAGCAGCTGAAATTACTGACGGAAGTAACCTCATCAAGTAGCTGCCCGTAGAGGGCAGCAGTTAAGGAATGGAGACCAGTGCAAGCCAATACAACATCTCGAAAGCAGCATATAGGTTAACACAGTTGCATACTGGCAAGTGTTGATCACCCTCGTGAAGCCCACTGAAGAGCTATATATTTGTATGAAAAAAGTGAAATCAAAGTTTTAGATAACTTTTCTTTCAACTATCACCCAAACCTACGCTTTTCTCGTCTTAACTTTATGCCCCATGTAATTCTGGCTCTTCACGATCAACAAGCTTTCCTAAAGACCATGAAGAACACTGGTGGTGTCTTTAGGGAAGTGTTAGCCAGCATTGGTGGGCAGGTTCCAGACAATAGGGACTTGGGACCCCTGGGAAGTCAGAGCATGGTAAGATTACAACCATTCTGGTTTAAAGATGGGATTATCAGGGTAGAGAACATTTAGATTTTCAAGTAAAAGCCTAAAGCATACATGCCATAATATCAACAGTGTCTAAACAACATCATACTTGACACTGAAACTAATGGGGAGAGACAAGGAGAGAATTCAGGCTCTCAGAATTTTTTCCCCTGCACCTCACAACCTACTGCCCATCTCTGCTGAAGCACGTTGCCCTCAGGTCAGTCAGTACCAGCACTGCAGGCAGGATGAAAACTCAGCTTCTAAGGAGTGGGGGTGGTGCGTCAGTTGTGCTGGAAGGAGGGGAGGAAGATCTGGGTTCCCTTTTTTTACAACTAGCAGATATGAGTATTTTCCTTGTAGTCATTTGGCTCCTAAACTATAATACAGACATGGACCGTCTTCATCTTGACTTGTGCAACTACAACCCGCTTTTACATTTTTACTTCTCCCCATTAGTGCCCAGAGAGAACAAAGCAAATTACTTACTTGAACATGAAAAAAAATGTCATCAACCTTCCATTAATCCACTTCCTACACTTGTCTCCGTTGACAAGACAAGGTATGTCCTTATACAGTGAGATACACACACTATCTCTATCTAGGTATTATAGTAAAGTTTTTCTTAAAGAACTTCAAGAACTCTTAAAAATGAGCCTGCAGTAAAGATCCCAAGCACAAGAGTATGCATAACCACTGGAAGGGGATTTTTTGGCATACAAAAAGCAGAACAGTATTCCAAACACTTGTCTGGAAAGAGGAGAAGACATCTTGAAAACCGTCATGCCATCTGAAACAAGAAGTAGGCTCAGAAAGTGCAGGTACAGCCCATTAAGAGGGTAAAGGCCTATAATAAATGGCCTGAATTAAAAATGCTTCCGGCAAAAAGAAGTTAAATGTGTAAATTCACTTTCAAAAGAAGATTATGAAATAAATCATGACCCTGCAAAACTACACAACATTTCTAAACTCAGTTTATCTGCACTTGAAATTGTTCAAACTGCTGGCACTCAGAATCATTGCATCCAGTCTGTATCCCAGAACACTCCACAGTTTATTACCATCTCACTTATCAAAAGCTAAGTGGACAAAAGTCTCACCCCAGAGAAGCTAACTGGAAACTCTAATTAAAAGTAAGGTGGCTTAAGTTAAGCTGGTAACGCACAATAACTTATTAACATTATTTGAATGGAATATATCCTTGCACTATGGGATCAGTAGCATTTAGTAAACAAACTGAACTGGAAAAATTAGTGGCTTAGGATCTGAAATAAAGACTATTTCAGTACTTCATCAAACTCTTAAAGTAGAGGTGCTCTCTTCCAGAGAGGAAAACAATAAAACAAGCTAAAAAGAATCAAACACCTACCTTTCTCCCTTTCAGTTCTTTCCACTAATTTAGTTCAATGAACTAACAAATCTTTGACTAAATGAAATGAAACAGGAAAGCTTATTTTTTCCCATTTTAATCTACAAATTAAAAAAATGGACACATGATAAGAAACATATCAGCTTCAACGCTAAGTTAATAAAATTAATTTGTTCAACTGAAAAGATTCTTAATCGAATTCTTTAGTGAGGAGAGAAAAGTAGATTTATCAGAACATAGCTTTGCAATAAAGCTATCTTTAACTGTACATTTTATTCTAATTTCTAAACAAATGCAACTGAATAAAAATCTCACCAAGGAAATTCATCAGCGTGTAGAAAACCACATTAGAATCTAATCAATATTAGAAAAATGAATGACACACAAGTATTTGTCAAAAAGACTCCAATGAAGTGTATGAACAAGTGAATGATAAGTTCTCTGATTAGCTAGAATAAACAACTTTAATACCAAACTTATATTTACTGAATGCAAACCTACTGTTTTTAACAGTAGTGGGAGTCAACAAAATAAGAAACTAATTAAGCAGCGCAATCACAAAGGAAGTTTAAAACAGGTTATTCAAATTTTGAGGCTTCAGCTGATCAATTTAAAACCATGATTAAAACCTAGCAAGACATTGTCAAACCATCTGACTAAAAGGTCAGGTTTTCTGTTTATTATCTCTGTGGGATATCACTATTTTCCTTCCAGAACACCACCATAACCTCCAAACAACCACTTCCAGTATTACAAACCCAAGACAAAGATTTCACATGGGGAGAAAGCAGAACAATATACTTCTAAGCATACCAGCCTCATTGTCACTGAATTTTTAAAAGATACAATCACAAAAGAAACAGGAACACACGTAAGTTCAGTAATTTGTCCTAAAAATGAACAAACACAAAATAATCCACAACAAGCTGGACTGAGCCCAGAACCCTGGAAGCAAGTTCCAATCTGTTTATTATTCTCAAACCCAGGAAAAACCTTCACGAGGTAGATTCAGGGTTTTGCTTTCAGCAATACCATTCACAGCTCTTAGGAGAGCTCTAAAGACCAGTAACTCAATCCAGTACTGTTTGTCGTCTCATGATCTTACGGTTTTTTAAGTGATCTTAACACGTTTAAATGACTAAAATGGGTTTAAGAACAATATATATCTTACTCCAAGACACTGCTCTAACACAGTCTCATTTCCTCATACGTGTGACTTGTGGCTGGGGTTGTTATAACAAAACACAGACTATGATCAAGGCTTCTTACAGACACAGTATGACCTCATTCTCTTCCATCTGCATTTTTCTAAGATCTAAAATGACCAAGCTCACACTGCAGCCTTTAGATACAAAGGATGTCTTTTCTAAAGTTAAAACAAACAAACCAAAAAAACAAAAACTTTTAGAAACAAATTTACAAGGGATTCATATCTAATTAGTCCACAGCATCTTCTCACAGTCACCAGAGAGAGGGTTGTATTGTACAATACCATGCACTTCATCCATGTCAGATGCCATTCGAAGAGGTTATGAATCACCCCAGAACAGCCAGCTTCTGACTGTACAGAGTTCAGACTGAAGCTGCACAAATTAACCCACCCCAACGTGCAAATGGCCAATAACACAAAAATTACTCCAGGATGGACTGGGAAAAAAGGAGAAAAATAGAGAAAAATAGGCAGTGGGACTTTTAAAACTTTAACTCACGAGAAACCCATTTGCAAACTAACTAGCATTTGCAATCCCATGTCATCACTGTACAGATTTAGATAACTTCCTATTTCCAGGCTACCCCACTCCAGGTAGAGGAAGTCCACCGCCTGGCCTGGCGGCTGGTCTGGCAGACACAGGGAGCTCCTCAGCACAGAGCTGACTCACCATGCAGCAGCTCTGGTGCCACACATCCACGACCATAAGGCAAAGTCCCTCTCAGTCATTACAAACATAAGACCCACATGTCACATGAGCCCTGCCTGAGCCTCCAGCACTCAGGCTGGCAACACCTGACTCAGTTAACACAGGCTTTGTCATGCTCTCAGGCAACACAGCAAACATTGCAACATCACAGAAACCTCTGTCTTGGAACTTAGGTATGCTGAAGCCCTGAGTAGAGCTATACTACCTTGGCTTAGGTAGTGACCAGCCCTACTACCAGGAAGATTTATTCACTGGGAACACACAGATCTGTGCAGGGTTTCCGCAGAAAGCAGGGACAGAGGGAAATCAATGGGCTCTGACAGTTACACATTTGTTCTTTTTTGCTTGCTTGTTTCAAATGGACAACACCAGGTAACAAAGCAACAAGGTGTCCCAAGTGAATTAGAATCAAAGTTTGTTTACTCAATACTGTTTTATGCAACACACAGAGCTGCTTGCATCAGAGATTACCTGCAGTACTGTGAACTGAGCAGAGGTTTTAAGGAGGGATTAACTTCATGGAGTATGGGGAAGAAGGAGAGAAGTACAAAGCAACCACCTATTAACTAACCATAGATGGTAAAATTAGTCATAGTGAAAAATCAAACTGTTGTCAGAGGTCCACTCACAATGCTTACAGAACTCACAATATGGGAATTTACAAACAGGACAGGAAGCAGCAGTCAGCTGAAAAACTGGAAGAGCCTTGCCCTCTCTGCCTTTTCTCCTGTGACGTGCCAACTGCACGAATCCCCACATCTATAAAGAACTTTATTGTTTACTTCTTGATACTCACTTTGAGTGGAAGTCTACCAAGCAAGGTAAGCAAGAAACTTTTTCCCTGTTCAGCACCTGCAGGCCAATCACAAGGGCGCAAGTCCACATTGCTTCTTACCATAATATGAGCTTACTACATACTCTGGACCTTCAGAGGAAGACTCCAGAGATTTAGCTCAATGTCCAACCTTCGGTGCTGTGGAGGTTAAAAGGTGCTCCAAAGAAGTAAACTCGTTTTTGCTGGTTCACATTTCATTTCTACCACTGCCTTCATCTACGCAGCTCCACCCAGTGTATCCTACATCTTTCTTGTTACATTTTTGTTCGTTTCCAACATTAAAAGAGTGCCAGCATTAAAAAAAATAAGCCTTTGATTTGACTTTTCTTTCTTCTATGACCTTTCCAGCCTAACCCCGAGTGCTTGAGAACCTATGCTGCCATTCTGCATATAGCCACAACGCAGCAGTATTAACTACACAAAACTAAGGTAGTTTCAAGCTCCTACTATGAGGTGATACAAAGTTCTGGCGTTCAACACATGCTGGATGAACAGGAATATCCTATTTAACAAACTACTTTCTCCCGTTTCTGAAAATGTGAATAAGAAATTAAGCAGGAAACCTAACTTCTGCCCTGAAACAGACAGGACTATAGCTTTTATGGATTTTTGCCTACGTGACCCCTGCAAAAATTTTACTACCAGTGACATTGAGGAGCATCTTTAAAGAAGATTTAAAGCACATTTCATCTTTAGAGAAGGTTTCAGATTGCATAAGCAACCAATAGTTCAACCAAAGCCAATAATATGGTATGGATCAACGTAATTTCTGGAGAGATACCAAATTAAAAATAAGTAAGAAAAATCTGTAGCATAAAGTATAAATAAATTTTAAATAATTCAACTCCGTATTGTTACTTGCCCTGAAGAGGTAGCCCAGAAACACGTTTTAAAATAAAAATTTAAATCTACACTGCTATTGCCATAGCTACCTGTACAAAATTCTAACACAAGGGATTATTTCTTTAAGACTAGGAGGTTGAGCAAACGGCACGAAGGAACAGTGATCCTAGCAGTGAGTGCCCTCTCTGAACTCAGCTGGACAAGCTCCATTCTGCTGCACTTTTCTCTGCCAGAAGCTTAGGTAGAATACTGAGTGACTTAGTATATACCCTTGATATCCTGGCTAATCTGAAAATAATCATCATGAAGAACAAAGACTGTGAACAGTGACAGCAGAGGTTGCTCTGCAATGGCAGGGGCTCCACACAGTTTACAAGAGCAACGCAGTATTTTACATTCCACGCAAAACCACATGGGGAAAAAAACAAAAAAAAGTGCAGCCTGATGCTCTGAGGCAAACACCTCCACATCTTCATCAAGTTAGGCAGTCATTCCAATACAAGAGGTCTTACACGAACAGTCTTATGACATCAGTTTCCACAGACCCCTTATCATTACACTCACACCTCACCAAGGGTCTTATCCAGTTCCCAGTGAGGACAGTGCATCTCCTTCAGACTGGAGTGCACCAGCAGCTGCTCTCAAACACACTGCTAAGAACGCACTGGCAGTTACTGGCTCCTCTGTACCATGCAAGTGTGAGCATGAGTTACAGGTAAATTAGTCCTGCTTCACAAAAGCTCATTAATGAATCAGATTCAATCAGTATCACAGAAAACAAAAATCAAAGCAAGCAAAGCAGCACAAGCAGGGTTTCAAAAAAGCAGAATGACACTGTGAGATCACGAAACACTCAAATTATTATCAGTAATACTAGCAGCCCAATCAAACAGTATTTTGGGTTGATTTGGTTTCACTATTTTACATACCAGTTGAAGGTATCTGATCATCAGAGTTCTCATTCACCTAATTAGCTGGTGGACATGCTGAAAAGAGTAGAAAGCAGTAGATAGGTAGCAGTACTTGAGCAACATTTATAAAGGAACTGAAAGCAAATGAAGGAGAAGATTACTGATCTTTTTCTCCCCCCAAGTCAAAAACTGACTAGGATCTTCCTCTCCCCAACTCAAAAAGGAAAAGTAATTTCACTACCAATAGAGGTAGTTTTTTATTAGAATCTCTCAAACAGTGCAATGTCTGTAGAGTTACAAGGGGAAGGAGAGATTCCTGTTTCTACATAAGGTCTGATACTGTGTGACATGCATTGCAAAAACATACTACCTACTTTGAAAGCACATATTATGTTAGTCCAGAGTTTAAAACTTGGAGGCATTGTCCTTGCTTAATTCGCATAAATCACTGAAATTTACAGGTAAATGAACTCTAATATAAGTTCAGGCCACAATTCTGCCAAATGCTTGATTTAGATTTTCCCAAAATGGACACACAAGCATGTTGCTGACTCACAGCTAAGAGTTATCACAAAATTTCTAATTTCAAGCTTTCCTATACAAGCCAGCCAAGTTTAAAAACCACAGACCAAAACTCCATAATGCCTTTAAGTTTAAACTACACAAACCATACCCACTAGGATTTTCTACATCATACATCTTTCCCCTAACTCTGCTCCAATCAAATCACTTGGAGAAATACCTTCAACTGCACCCTAAAACCAGCGTATTTCAAGTACAACATACATGGTCCCTTACCTTTAATCACGAAGGCTTCAGTTATCAAACGCAGCACATACAGAGGTTCATCTTTGGTTGAGAGGTCATCAATTCCTGCTTTCGCATACATGCTGATGGCATCTCTGTAGCATCCCTCCACATAATGAAGCTTTCCTAGGATCAGCATAGCTTCAGTCATATACTTAGGCTGAAACAGAGCAAGGAGAGAAAAAAAATGTTTACTTTTTTTTTTTTCAAAAAAAACCAGCAAAGACAGCAAAAATTAGGTACTCCAGAACAAATTAAGCACATTCAGAATGCTTTCCCCTCACAACTGCTAGCTCCACATGCCAGAGTAGGAAGGATTTAAGTGTCTAGAGATCTTAGGGCTATTCTCATGACAGCAGCAGGCAACAAAGGTCAGGCAATCACTCTGGAGCTCCATTTAGAAACAGACAGTTCCAAGCCACCTCTTTGGTTTCAGCTGATCTGATCGGTGGCTGGTGAATCGATGGACATCACATAAAAGGTTGGCATTGTGAGAACTACCTACACACACACAAAGGAAACCTCCTGCTTTTAAACTAAGCAGAAGGCATGACTTTTTAGGCATGTGCTCCTCTCTCCTCTGTACATTTAATTAAACAGTGAGAATGCTCCCCAGTTTTCTTAAGCTGTCAAAGAATTTTCACACAACAGTAGAAAAACAGAAGGCACACCAGCTATTTCTAAGATTTGTTTCTTTAAGGTCTGAAAACACATCCAACAAAAACCTCAGCAAAATACATCTGTTCAGACCCACTGGAAAGCATGAAAAGGTTCCTAAGCCTTCATACCCATTTTTTTAACACATGTAATCAACACAGGGTCAATGCTTCATGAGCAGCTAAGTCACCACTAACAAAGAAACAGTAATGGCAATTCATGCAGCCAAACTAAACATGAAGACCTGGAAGAATTCAGTAGTTCTGGTTGTTAATGGGGCTAAACTATGAAGAGGGTTGGACAGACTCCCCTTCCTTACTTCCTCCATTTTACTTCTAAATAGGTTGACTTTCAGGAAGAAAAAAGAACTCCTCCAGAAAAGTGACTGCACACTTGGCTCCTTGGAAATTAACATGTTAAAAGTATAATATACATTTCAAAGCTAACTAGTCTGTCAATTTTGAACCAAAAGTAATACAACTCTAGAACAGACCTGTAATTCATTTACTTCTAAACGCAGTTATGAAACTGTGCATCCAAGGACACCAAAACAGCAGCAGCCATCAAGGCAGAGTATTAAAACACTCCTGAAGCTCTGCAATTGAGTTGACAAGCAGTCATCAACCATGAACCCAGACCACAAAATAAAATAAAAGCATAACTTCTCTGGCAGAGACTGAAAGTAGTGCAAGGCTGTAATCCTGGACTCACGACACAACCCTAAATTCCTGACAGCAACTTGCAGCACATTTTTCTCTGATCTGGAGCTGACTAGGTACACACAACTCCCTCACATCAGGAGTAGCAGCAGGTCACATTATGTGGCCACAGCCCAACACCCCAGAGAAATGCTAAATATTTATCCTGCTTCTTTCTAATGAAAAAAAAAAAAGTAAAAATGAACACCATATATACTTGTAGCACACTATTTGTTTGCATATGAAGAAGTCTCACAACAGAAGATACTGCCAAGGGGAATTAGCAGTCCCTTAGTAATGCCTACGATACAGCACTGTACATACACGGACATGAACAGGCAACAACCACACCCTGTATCAGACTAATAATCACGTAAAAGAAACATCCAGTTGGCAGGAATTATGATGACAGAGCCCACTTACTCTTAGTTTTCCTCTGCTTAAGATATTGGTTAGATGCTGTTTAGCTTCACTCAGTTTTGGTTCGTTCTTCTCTGTCAGTGGAATGGAGTCCTTCAGTTTGGCAAAGTTTTCCTTCAAACATTCTTCCAGCAGAACCTCTGCTAGCAGCATACTCCCATGGTCCTCTGAAAGCACACACCAATCAACAAGAAACATCGCTTAGTGCTGTACTAATGATAAACAGAATTACAAAAAAAACCAATGCACCTTTGAGACACATAAAGGGCAACTCAAATGAGGGGATAAGAAAGAAACGGCAGACACACAAAAAAGCTCCATTAACTTCTATCTATTGGAAACAGTATATTTCCTAAGAAAAAATGAAACTACACTTTCTTGTAACTTGAAGATTTTTCCCTAATGAATCCTTTAATTTTGGCAGCACCATGCATTCTTGCATTGCCACTAATACAACAGTTCAGAATTTTCATCACAAAACTCACTTTCGAAAGTATAAGACCAATCTTTGCAAACATGACAGTGCATGTTTTAGATTTACAAATGTACAAGCATGAAATGAATGCTTTGCACTGTACAGAAGCTATGAATTTCACTGCAGAACAGCAAAAAATTTACCTGAAAGTTCACAGAAAAAAAGACAATTCAGACACTAAAGACACACAGGGCTTGATCCTCTGACACAACTAACGTGCCACATTCTTTCTACATTAAAATCCATTCCTGTTCACAGTTCTACAGAAGAGAAACTCAAACACAAGTAGCAGCACTGGATACAGCATGAAGCATCATGCAATGTGGCAATCATGTGCTGAAAAAAGTTTCATCTGTCAGAGTACTTTGATTTCTCACATGATGGGCCCAGTTCTGCAGTTCACTTACTCATAAAAGTAGTACCTCAATCAGTGGACTACTGGTTGAAGTAGAGTAAGAAAATCTTTGTATATGAAAGAGCCAAGCCCTACTTTTCATATATACTCCACATGTCAAAAGTCTGAAATTCTAGAATGTGAGAAACACGATATAGTGTACCTATTTCTATATTTACTGGCCATGGGACAATTTATCCCTACTTTCCACCTATACACTACATACAGCATTAATTATCAACTCTGTGTGGGGGAGTGGTGTTGGGTTAGATTTTTTTGTTATTGTGGCCTAAGTGTTCAGCTGCATATCAAATTATAATGACAACTCTTCCTGCTCATTTGCAGGTCTGCAACTAACTCACATAAACAAAGCAGAGGTGCATAAAATGGGAAGCATAGATGTGCAAGTATATTCCACCCTAAACTTGCATGTAATAATTTATACATGCTAAAGACCTTTCAGGTAGTCGTTAATCTCTTAAACTTAAGGAAATAGGTAAGACAATTAAGAAATAAATACACACAATCTCACAAAGCAAACACTACTATTAAAAAAATATAATCCAGGCAGACAATGGTTTCTAGAAGCACAAAACTGTACCCAGTCCCTTGCTGAAAGAAAAGTTCTGCAGCAATAATAAAGCATTACTCTTTCATAACTAGCAAGTTATGATGACATAGCAGCAAATTAACAAATCATGTTTTTACAGCAATCATACTGTTGTTATGCCTCTTAATTACAAGGAAGAAACTACTATGAACTCTTCAACTATTAATGCCCCCAAACTGCAGGAAGATCTCTGCACCTGGGAAGCGCTGCTGAGACTCGACTGAAGTTCAAAGGTTGGCCCTGTGGTTCTCAGCACAGGGTTCAACCGGCATCATGTACACACTTGGAAAGCCTCAAAAATAAACATGTATTAAGCTACCAACATGTATTAAGCTACCCCACCACGCTTCCCACTGTCAAGTTTAAGGCATCCCTGGCAAACTTCAATTAACTCTAGGGCCACATTCCAGAAACACTCCTCTACGGAGCGGCTTTATTCAGATGTAGCTCCTCTGACTTCAGCGGCAGAACCCTTGGTACCAGTGCCGTGGATAGATCAGGTCCTCTTTGCAACTTACTTGCTGACCACAGACACAGATTTTTACATTTCCAAGTTAGGCTGCCTCACTTACTGCAAACGATTTCATTTCAAAAAAGAAGCAAAGTAGTGTGTTGTAACAGGAAAAATAACCCTAAAAGCCCACGTTTGCTATTTACGAAACCTGTTTTACATGTGAAAGGGTACTGGACGAGCCCAAGCCTTTTAAATAAAGCAGTGCCCCTCAGAAATGGAGGGAGATAAGGGCATCCAGAACAGGGCTGGGCAGGGGGCAAGAGGGAACGAGCACGACACGTATGGAGAAGCTGCAGACGGACATTTCCAAACGGGGCAGGTTTTGGTGGGTGGCCCGGCCGGGCTGGCTGCATCAAGGGCCGGCTCGGAGCGGGGCAGCCTCCACCTGCGCCCGGTGCTGAGCGCGGCGGGGGCGGCATCCCGAACGCTCGACAGCCGCTCCTCGCTGCCCGACGGGCTCGGCAGCGCTGACACGTAGAGGAAGCGCGATGTGATCTTCCCGAGCGCCGCTTCCTGGGCTCCCGCCGCCTCTCCCCAGCATCCCTCCTTCTCTCCCGCTGCGGAGCCGGGGCGCTGACACGGGACACCGGGCGACACTCCGCACCTCAGCGCTTCCCAACCCGCTCCCGCAACCCCGGGAGCCGCGGGGCAGCCGCAGCTCCCGCCCAAGCCAAC
>VXAY01007243.1:774362-865558 GCA_013399855.1 Oxyruncus cristatus | reverse complement strand
CGCGGGGTGTCCCCGGCGGCAGCACCCGGGAGGCGCCGGCGGGGCCGCGGATCCGCCAGGTGCCGGGGGCGGGTGGGACAGCGCCCTGCCCCAGGGCTGCGGTCGGGGACGGCGCCTCCGACACGGGTGCCACTCCCTGACGCCTCTCGCCTGACGCCCGGTGCGCGGAGCCGCTGGGCGGGCGCTGTCCGGGCGTTGCGGAGGTGGCCTCGCGCTCCCTGCAGCGCGCGAGAAGGGCCGGGGGTGCCGCTCCCCCACCGCGGCCCTCGAGAGTCACCTAAACCCCGGGGCTCCTTCCCAGCTGCGCCCCACGGCCACCGCCCCTTCCCGCAACTTCGGCAGAGAACCCCCTGACTGGTGCGGGAACGAGGCGAAAGCCCGCCCGGCTGCCCGGACCCGGAGTTTGCTCGGGGGTTGTGACCTCAGGAAGCCAAAGCGGCAGCTCTGTAGGCGTCAAGTATGGAAACAACGAGACCTGGAGCGTTCGGTGCGAGGGGAAGCGCAGAGAACACACAGTTTATAAACCACAGCGGGCACGGCGACAGGGCACAGGGATTCCCCAAGGGAGCAGCCGGGTGAGGAGCCCGTGGACGGGGCTGTTGAGAGGTTGTGGGGGAAGTGCCTGGAGCAGGAGTGGCCCAGACCAGCCCTAGGAGCAGGACACAGTGCCCCACTGTCCCACTCCCTCTTGGCTGTGTCTAGGGTAGGGCATTGTCGGTGGGATCCCTGCAGTGTGCCCTTTGGAAGGGGGATCTCTACATCAGGGGCTGGGGCGGCCAAGGCCCCGCAGCACTTGCACAGAATCCCAGAATGGGTGACGCTGGAAGGCCCTGCAGTGGGACGTTTTCTCCAGCCTCCCTGCTTAAGCAGTGTCATCCTAAAGCAGATGGCACAGGACTGCATCCAGATAGTTCTTGAGTATCTCCAGTGAGGGAGATGCTACAACCTCTGTGGACACCCTGTTCCAGTGCTTGGCCACTCACACAGACAAGTTTTTCCTCATATTCAGCTGAAACTTCCTGTGCATCAGTTTCTGCCCATTGCCTCTTGCCCTACAGCTCAGCATCACCAAGAAGAGCCTGGCTCCATCCTCCCTCCCCTTAGATAGTTATAGACATCGGTGGTGACCCCTCTCAGTCGTTTCTTCTCCAGGCTCATTTCCACCAGTTTTTCCTCATAAGAGAAATGCTCCAGTCTTAATCATCTTGGTTGCCCTCTGCTGGACCTGCTCCAGGAGCTCCATGGCTCTGTGTACTGAGGAGCCCAGAACTGACCACAGAACTCCAGATGTGACCTTATTAGGGCTGCGTAGAGGGGCAGGATCAACTCGCTTAACCGGCTTGCAATGCTCTTCCTGATCACCCATGGATCCCATTGGCTTTCTTGTCCCAAGGGACACGTTGCCGGCTCGTTTCCCGCCGGTACCCCCAGCTCCTGCCCCGCGCACACGCGGTGGGCGGAGCTACACCGCACCTGCGCCGCCGCGAGGGCTCCACGTGTGGCTCCGCGAGCGGTGACGTCGCCCGGCGGGGCGGGACGGCGCAGCCAATGGGAGGGGGCAGGGGCGGGGCGCGCGCCGGGTCAGGGGTGATCCGGGGGTGGTGTCCCGGGAATGGTGTCCCGCCTGCGCCCGGCCCGGAGCCCGCGCCACGGCCCAGACCCGCCCGACCGTGCGTAGCTTAGCGTCGGCGGGGCTTCTCCGCCCGTCCCGGCAGCCGGTACTGGAGGGCGGTGTGCTGGGGCCTGGGCGGGGGGTGGCGGGCCCGGCTCCGTCCCGCTGCGAGGGTGATCTTTCCCGGGGGGGTCCAGCCGGGTCGGGAGCCGGGGGTGGGAGGCTGCTGGCGGTCAGCGCCGTGCCGGGGAAACCAGGGGTCGCTTCAACTGGGGCTGGAGCACAGAGGGGCCGAACTCCCAGGCCCGATGCTGGGCTCCCCTCGGCCCCTCTGGAGCGCTGTAGCCTGTCAGTTCCCCGCGAAGGCAGCACATGCGTGGCTGCGTGACGTTTTCCAAGCTGTACATTCCTCAGGGCATGCAGTCTTAATAAAGATACTGATTAGATGCGGCTGCTTCGATTCCGTAAGCGACCTTTGCTCCCATGGCTGTGGGGCAGGTCTGCCTGAGCCTGGCGTGGTTGGTTGTCTAGACGGTGCATGAAAACACAACCGCAGCTGAGGAGTGCATATTTGCTATGTGGAAAAAAAAATGTTTGAAAATTGCTGAATAATACTGCATGATTCCGTGAAATAGGGACCCTCATAGAAATCCTTACTTGGAGCTCCCTGGTTTTCTGCTTGCCAAGGGCTTGAAATGAAGCGAGTTCTTCTATTCTAAAACTCAGTGGGGTTGTTTCTAAGTACATGGTAAATCTGCTGAAAGTATATCACATTTTTCATCTGTTTGTTTTATGTTCTTTTTTTTTTTTTTTTGTGGGGGATGTTTTCCTTTTTGTAGGAGATCACAATGGCCCAAAGGTTGTTTAGATCACATTTGCTGTTCTGCTTTCTGGCTGCATTCTTCATCTCTGCCCTTGCTGAGGAACACGAAGGAGAGAGTCAACATGCAAATATTCGCCTCGATAAGAATTTGGTACAAGATAAAGAGTATGTGTTCCATGTTCTAAAAACATAAACTTATTAACGATTTTTTTATCTCTAAAGTCTTGTTACATTGGACTTAAGCCTGTTTCCTCTAAATGTACGACTAGCTAAAACCAGATATGAGACATGCTCGCTTGATAAATTTGTAGAGATACGAGACCTAGAAAGGTCTCTTTGGAACCTTTAGCCCTTCTCATACTATAAAGGATTTCTTACAGAGGTCCTTCTTACCCAGATCAGCATACTTTAGACAAAATCATTCTTAACAGGTAGAGTTAGAGGTTTTTTCTCATTTTCTTCTTTGTACATGCAGAACAGTTGTAGCAGTAAATAAAACTCCACAGAACACTTCATGGTTGATTGGGAAAGGTCCTTCTCCAGCTCCTGTGCTTTGGAAGACAGCCAAAAGGAGATTTTGGGCACTGCTTCCATTGTTTTGATAGCCTGCTAAGTAGGCCAGAAGAATCAGAAATAGCTGTGTAAGGTGTTAGAGGCTACTACAGCACCTGTAACAAACAACCTTTGTGCCCCTTCATCTTAATATCAAACTGTAGCTTTTAGTTGTCCAGGGTGCTTTTAGAAGCACAGTATTCGATCAAAGACTAAATTTGATGTAAACAGAGCGTGAAATTTTATCTGACAGAAATGTTGTAGATTTTGTTTGTCTTTCGGTTTCTTTTGTTTTTCTTAGGCACATCATGGAACACTTGGAAGGTGTCATTGAGAAACCAGAGACTGAGATGTCTCCACAAGAGTTGCAGCTCCATTACTTCAAAATGCATGATTATGATGGCAATAATTTGTTAGATGGGTTAGAGCTTGCTACTGCTATATCACATGTCCACAAGGAGGTAAGTGTAATTTTGTAAGGGCATGGGTGTTTGGAAACAGTTCTGACTCTAAAAGCAACTTACAATAGAACAGAACAGTTGCAACACGTCTTCAGTGTAGTTAGAGTTTTGCCTGAAAAAGAGATATTTTTCTTTCCCCCTGATAGTTCTATTTGCATTTATAAATATACTAGCTTTATCACAGCTTTTTGTGTCACACTGCCGTTTTTGAGAAGTCTCCACTGTAGTTTCAACTTCAGAATGAGGAAGGGCTGTAAAGTGAAAATGATTTTAAAGAGGGCCTGCTTTGGTATGCGGGGATGTGGAGAAAGGGAAATTACCCAAAGTGGGGCATGAGGGTTTACAGAAATAGCCGGTGATATGATGCTGTTTTCAGTTTCAGACATCACTGCTGTGGATACACAAACTGTAAGAGACCTCTTGAATAAAGTTAGTTAGTATTAGAAGAACCAGTTATGGTCTGCCTCTTTCTAAACAAATTCTCTTTACAGCTATGAACATTTAAGGACAAAGTAGGAAGATACAGCCATTAGGAAGACAATACGAACACATTATCTCATACTGATCTTCTGCAAGTTACAATTCAGAATAGCATAACTTCCTGCATATACCTGTGGCAAAAAATACCGAGCCAAGAACAGAATAATGTCTGGATGTTTCTAGTGCAAAGGCACCTGTTTGTCTTCCTATTTCTTTGTAAGGGGTGTTTCTAAGAATTATGTTGGCTTTAAGCTACAGTGCTAGATTTTTTCACTACTCCGTGACTTTAAGATGTTTCTGTATTTTATAGAAACTATAGTGTCTGTACTACATGAAGATCCAAATAAGAATACATCTGTTAGATGATTATCCATCATTATACATTGTGCTATTCAGCTTTTGGAACTTTTGACTAAGAATATTAACTGCAAAGAGAGTGCTTTTTCTGAAGTCCAGAAAACTTGGACTTCGTAGCTTCCACCTAAAAAAGTTGCTTATATTGATATAAATGTTTGCACAAAACTTAGTGCCAAATTAGGCACCAAACATGAACAACTTAATAAAAAATTAGTTTTCAGTAATTTGTTATATGTGCCAATAGGTGGGAAAGACTGCTAAACTGTTCAATTTGGTTTTGTTTTTGTAGGAGGGTGGTGAGCATACCCAAGCAATGAAAGAAGAAGAGCTCATTAATCTAATAGATGATGTCCTAAGAGATGATGATAAGAACAATGACGGATACATTGACTATGCAGAATTTGCAAAATCACTGGAATAAGGTTTTGCAGGGTGTTTGTTTCTCCTTCTAACCATGTGGAAATGTGAACCAGTATAATGTGATTCTTTGCTGTCTCATATCAACCTCTGTGCTGTAGAAGGAGAGGCCTACCAGTTCCAGCTGAATTTATTTAAAGTTGTACATGTTAAGAGACTGGTTAACTTGGAGTGAGAGCCATGTTTGACTAAACATAGCTACACATTTGAATCATGAAGCATGGAAGCAGCAACAGTACTCACATAGGGTACAGCTGGCAAGCTCCTAAGTAGCTCTGTATGAACACTAAATAGAATCGTTAGCATCTAAATTTCAAGTTTTCAGTCCTTGGGTTACGTAGTACTTATTTGCTTACCTCTTCTTCCGTTTGAAATTATAAAATATCTAGAAAGCAAGAAATGATTACTGTATATAGTTGTATTCCAAGGATAAATGTCCTTACCTGCCATCTAATTTGCAAGGAAATATGCAGATAAGTACAGGTGCTTGAAACAGCAGTTGCAGGGGAAAAGCATTTGAATGTGCATTACATTTGAGTTCCAAATGATACCATATGAGCTTAAACACAGTCTTTGAAGAAACTGAGTATTTTTAAATATATGTACTTCCTAGCATACCCTTACATATAAATATATATACGTGTTTTTCAATGTCTTGTCCTCCACAAATTTACTTTTTGTATCTTAATTCACTGATTTTTTTTTTTCATCAACCTTCCATGTTTTCTTAAGAAAATGAAAGTATTTTTATTATATGTTGTATCCCATCCTTCAGGGGTGTTTTGAAGGTCACATTAACAGTAACCCTGTTTAATACTAAAGCTTTTGTTCAATTTGGGTTTTACAGTATTAGCCAGCAGAATAAGTAAGCAAGTAACGCTGCCTTGTTAAGGTTTAAGTCCATATTCCTTGACATTTAAATTATGGTATTACTTTCAGGAGGTATTTCATAACTTAACAGTTTCAAGATACTTGAATGTTTGCAAATTATCATGGCTCTAGGAACGTTTTTACTGTCTTGACTCTAGTAAGTCAAGCAGTTTAGGGATATTAGAGCAGTGATGTATTGCTGTGTTATTGATGTTTGTGACTCTGAAACACAACTGAAATCTTAAATTGCATTCAATCATTATTCATTAATAAAGAATCTAAATGTTAGCCTATTTCTGTAAAATGTATAAAGAGCTATTTTCTATACAAAATTATTCTTATACAAGAGAAACATGTTTGTAAAAGAAATTATTTCCTCTGTTTAAATGTTTGTGCAATGAATACTGAGTGTCAGATTTTTTTTTTCCTTGTAGTAGTTATTTGTTTTGAAATCTTTGTGGCCAGGGTTGTGCTGATTGTACAAGCAGTAAAATTAAGTTGGGGTTGTGCATGCCGGAGATAGGTACATTTCTCACTAGGACTTCTAGCCTTGTGTGTCCTAATTTGCTGATGTGTTTCTAAGCCCATCTCTGTTACTAACAGTCACCTTAACAGAAAATTCTTTCTGTTACACCTGGGGTTTTTTAAGTACCTCTTCTGAGAGTGATTAATCTGGATTGAACATTGAATCAGAAAAAAGTGTGGTAAATGCTAGTGAGTAGGAGGGCAGGAGAGGTTAAGCTCCTCAGCTTTGAGCACTTAAAGCAGGTTGCCTGTAGACCTGCCAACTCTTATGTGCTTTTTGTTACTACAGTTTAACCCCAGCTGGCATCTAGGGAACACACAGCCCCTTGCTCACTCTTCCCTGGTCAGAGTGGGGAGAGAATCAGAAGGGTAAAAGTGAAAAAACTCATGGGTTGACAGTTTCATAGGTAAAACAAAATCCATGCATGCAAGCAAATCAAAATAAGAAAAAAATCCTTTACCACTTCCCGTGGGCAGTGGATGTCTGGAGAGCAAGGCTCCATCATGGTTACTTGGGAAGACAAATGCTGTCACTCCCCCCTCTTCCTTGTTCCCCCTCAGCTTTATGTGCTAAGCATGACACCATATGGTACAGAATGTCCCTTTGGTCAGTTGGAGTCAGCTGTCCTGGTTGTGTCCCCTCCCAGCTTTCTGTGAACCCGCAGCCTCCTCCCTAGTGGGGTGGGAGTCAGAAAAGACCTTGACTCTGCACAAACTCTGCTCAGCAGTAATGAAAAATCCTTGTGTTATCAACACTCTCTTCAGCACAAATCCAAACCACAGACCCATATAGCTCCTAAGAAGAAAATGAACTCTATCCCAGTCAAAATTAGCACAGTGCCTAAGGCTCTGAGTTTTGGGTTTCTTTGGGATGATCAAGGAACTGACTTTTATGCACTGCTCTTAAAAATCATGGTTTTCTTATCAAGTGCAACCACCTGTAAGGCACATTTATATATATATGTTGTATTTATATACATATTTATCAACTGCTGTTGCATGTGGCAAAAGACATGCACCACAGAAGCTTTATATTTGAAATTATTCTGATAAATGCAGGTAATGTGAACATTTTTTGCCAACTATTTGAAAGTTGTTTTTAAGGGTTCAGTATGATGTATAAATAGAAAAATATTTTACTGAAATGGGAGAACAAAATTAGTACCTTTGATTTCATGATGTGTGAAGAAAGATCAAAATAAAGTTTCTGCTTTCCAAGAAAGAGCAGTTCAAGAAATGTTACGCAGGATGAAACCTGCATCATCATGTCTTTACTCAGCATCCTAAAACAAATACGGAGACATAATTAAGTGCACTTAAATAGTTTAACAGCTGACTAAGGAGCTCTCTCAGTTATTAAGTAGAAAAGCACAAAATTGCTGACAGCGACGATGAATCAGACTTCTTTTTCAATATAACTAGTTTTTGTGCTAGTTGTCACTCATGTGAAACCCCTAAATGTGCTAATACAGGTCATATATAAATACACTATTTCCTGTTTATATAAATAATAGAAAATACAGCCTTTACAACAGAAGTACTCATAACTATAAAGCTGTTTTAGCTTCCAGAGAGCAGTACTACCTCCATTTTACAGAAAAATAACAAAGCAGAAGGGGTGTATTTTTTACTAAAGGTCAGTCACACCCAGCAGAAACAGAAGAGTGGGAGAATGCTGTTGTGCATGACCTTCACATCTTCCTAGTCCATGATCTCAAGGGATGGAGATTAGCTTTCCCCATTAGAGGAGAACACATCTGGCCTGGCACTGCTGTATACTACATGCACAATTTAAAGTATTTTAGATTATCTGCTTTTACCTTACAAAATACTGTATAATTAGCAACTAAAGAAAATACTTAAACTGTTCTTGAAGCACTCCTAAACTGCGGGGGTTTTTTAGTAGTCAATCTAGAACATAGTCTGTATACAAAGGAGGAAGATCTTACCTACTTGACCAGTGCCTGTCAGAATGGTGTTAGTGACAGGAGTGACTGCCTGGAACTCCCCAACAAGAGTTTTGTCTGCACATTCACACAGGCTTTTGTTTTTTCACACTACCTTTTTGGTTTTTTTCAGTAATCGCATATGACCTCAAAATGTCTTAGATTCATTAGGGAATGGTTACAGACTTAAAAATCCTGATTTCATCTAACATTTTTTAATACTACATTCACAAGCAGAAGAAGAGTAATTCAGGGGTAATGTCATAACCGACAGAGCCACTAGATAGCGTATGGACACCACACATCAGTTCCCTGTGGCATGTAACAGAGTGGTTCAACAACCTGGATTTCTCTAAGCCATCACCAGTATTCTGGTAACAGGAAAGGCTTGTTCCTCTGTCTTCCAACACCATATTGACAGTATGATGCCCACATTTTTTTATATGATGCCCATTAATTTATACCTGTCATAAAAATTGACTACAGCTAGGACCGGTTACTGGTAATTAATTCTCATTGTTTAGGGAATCCAGCTTGACTTGAAGTGATAGTAAAGGAACCCCCATTGTAATATTGTCAGTAAAAATAATTGTGTAATAGGAAGCTTTCTAATACAAGTACCAGGCTTGGCCTGACTTCTTGACCATTTCTAGTTGACCCGTGAGAGGGGCCATGAGGTATCTACAGTGGTCTCAACCAACATTAAAGGGTTCTGGAGGGTTTCAGGAGGACCTGAGGTCTTACTGCTTTTTTATTAGATGTCAGTAAGAGCTTCTGTCACTATGCTTACAAGGCATAGGTCCAGTATGGTCTGATCAGCCATTTTTGCTTAAGGTGAAGTTTATTGCTTTTTTCTTCCTCTCCCCCATTACAATCTCATTCTCCGTCCATTGCACCATGAAATAACTGCATAGTGATCTAAGTTTTTAGTAAACAAATTAGGACAAGGGTCATTGCATACCTTACTCTGGATTATTTATTATCACAAGGAATTTGTGTTCTAAACACTTCATCAGTGCAGTTCCTCTGTCCACATTAATGGAGATTCATTTTAAGGGCAGTTATTAATGCCTTACAGAAAGTTTATCCGAAGTTACATTTTCTCTATGATAAATTCGGAACAGCAGCCTAAATCTTAAGTGCTAGTACATACTATAATTGTCACAACCTCCCTCTGCTGAACAGCAGTTTTGCATGTAGGTAGAGGGCAGTGTAACATGGGACTCAAAGTCTGCTGCCAGATATGACATTTTACAAGGAATCAGCACTGCAGCAAACATAGTGTCATCTCCTGCCACTTGATCTGAGTGACTGACAGCACTAGATTTCAAGAAGGCAGATGTCAATAAACGCAGAGAATTGGTAGGGAAGATCTCATAAGAGGCAAATCTAAGGGAAAAACGGATTATGGAGAGCTGTCAGTTCATTCAAGAAATGCTAGTAAGAAACCAAGTGCAACCTAGGGCATTTTAGGGGAAAGTAAGGAAATTCAGCAGAAGTCAGCTAATTCACAACCTTTTAATTGACCTCAAGCAGAAGAGAGAGAGATATCTGTAAAGCACAAACTAGGACAGCTGGTTGAGACCCAGACAATACTCCATTCACGGGAAGTTGTGTGTGCGGGAGTTTATAGAGTTAGTAAAGACAAAATGCACTAGATGCCACTAGCAAAACTTACCAAAATAAAAGAAATTTAAAAGGTAATGGTGTTAAGAGAAAAACAATGGGAAGTTTGGACCAGTACTCAGTGATGGGGGTGTGCTATCAGTGGAAGAGTTTAATGCCCTTTTTTCTCCCTTTTTCATCAATTTTTACTGAAAAGGTCAACAGCAACCACACAGTGCAATTATTTAGATGGTAAAATTTCAGCCTAAAATATGCAAAACTTGCTTAGAGAGTAACCAGTTATGTTGTCTTCTGAGCTTAAGCCTGAGCAACTTCACTCTAAGACTCTTAAAAGGAGGTTGAAGTACTAGCTGCAGATGTCACATAGCTTGAATTTATTTATTTTATTTAATTTTTGCAAGGCCTTTAGCAGTACTTCCTATAATATCCTTAGGAACAGGCTAGTGAACTGTGATCTAAATGAAACTGCTGTGGGAAGGGGCAGGAGGTCAAGTCTGGTTGGATAATTGTATCCACAGGGTAATTCCATCAAAACCTATCAAAATATGTGTGTTTTGCAAGGAATTCTGTGAGCCTTGGTCTCAGATCAAGTTTCATTTTATGTTTTCAGTGAAGGCATAGAAGATGGAATATGAAGTATGAGGGTTGCAGATGGAGCAAGGAAGGACTGTAGATGTTATAGATGATAAAAAAAATTAGAATTTAAGATGATGTATTTAGAGAAGTCATCTAAAATGGATGGAATACAATACTACAAAGTGCTTACACAGAAATACTCATCTGTACTTGCAAAACTGTCTAAGCACCAATTCACAAGAGAAAAGATCAGGTACTGTGGTGGAACAAGCATGAATGGCAAAGCCATTGGCATGTCTCAAGGGTCTTAAAGACTACTGAAAGAGGCCATGCGGGCCGATCCCCACAGTCAAAGATTCACCTGGAACACCACGACCTGATTAATGCACTGTGCTTCAAGAAAGAGGAAAGAATTGGCAGAATGGGCAAAAATTGACAGAGGTCCAGAAAACATGAGGGAAGACTGTGAGAAATGTGTTTGGGTTTTTCTTTTGAAGAAGTAACAACCAAGAAGAAGGAAGGTTAATAATCTTCAACTAATAAGCTCTTGCAAAGGAACCAATATGTCCTTGGTGGAAAGACCAGGAAGAATAAAATACGAAGAAGCATAAACTAAACAGCTTGGGAGATTTAGATTAGTCATTGGACAAAACTTCAATATCAATGATAGCTTGGGATGACATTATTGCAATTTGGTCTTGGGATAGAAAGGTGGAGTTAATGATTCCCTCTAGTGAAAGCCTGTCTCTCAGTGAGTCAATAACTGTCAATAACTCAGGAATCCTGTGCTCAGCTCCAGGTTTCAGACAAGTCTTCTCCAGAATCACACAGTCCATCCTCCTCTTTCCCTGTTGTGAGGCCTCTCTCTACTCTTTATCATATCTGTAGCCTATTATGAAGCCAGCCATATTCCAGCTCACCCCTAATCCATCTAGATGTCAGTTTTACATCCCATCTTCTTACCATCATAGCCCATTTTCCCTCTTGAAAGCCACTGAAAACTTGTTTGTCACTTCTGCCTCCCAGTCGGGCAGTTCTTCATTCCCAGGAGACAATGGCCACAGGAGAGTCCTGCTGCACTCAGTTCCCATGGTGCGTGGCAGAGCAATCTGCAACCAGCAGCATCCTGCTCAGGCCTGTCTGGGTATGATCACTGTCAACAGCACCTCCATGCAAAACCCCTCCTAGTTTCTACTGAGCACATTCAAAATGGGGTTGCCAAGAGCCAGAAGTGAACACTGAACCAAAAGGGGAGGAAAAAACCCTATCCCTGACTCCAACATAATGCTTCACTTGGGATTCAAGTCCTAGATCCAGAGCACAGAAATACCAAATCTTCTTTAAAAAAACCCACAAACACAACAACCCCCCCAAAAACACAGCAAAAAACCAACACTAAAGTGACTGTTAAGTCTTTAAAATGACAAAGTAAAATCCTAGCCCTGTTTTCAGCAAGTAGTCAACTATTTCACTGAGAATGGTGTAAGAACATTAATATTGACTAAAAACCAAGGTCCATCTAGCCCAAGAGCTTGCTCCAAACAGTGGTCAATAACAGATGCTGATGGAATAATGGACAGGGAAAGAATGGTGTCATAGTTCTCCTAATTACACACACGGCTCCAGCAATTTGTAGATCAGGGACTTTCCTTCAGCAACAACAAAACCAACTAAGTCAGGAGCTCAGAAAGATCAAGGCTTAAATGTTAGAGTCTGGTAACACTATTAACTAAACCCAAGGTCCCGCGGAATATATCCCATGTCCCATTGTCAATGGTACGTGCTGGGCAGACCTGACTGTTCACATTGCTCTGCTACAGCCTTCAGTACACACTAAGGGGGTGATGCAGTGGGGGAGTGATCCAAGGAGAGCACATTAGTACAGTGGTATAGCACAACTATACTGTTTCCAGGTTTCATGTTCTTCTTAGAGTGAGAGGTGCTGAAAATTGTCTAATGAATGTTTGTTGGTTTTGGTCACACTTCAAGAACCATCTTTAAAATGATGCAATTATGAGAAAGTTCTAAGCACATATTTTGAAATAAATCCTCTTTAAAAATAGAACGTTGTGCCTCAGAACTTATTTTGTCATAAAAACAGAAGTAAGCCACAAAGCACAAATCCTAAAAAATAATATTGGCTTAAGTCTCATCATGTGTGGCTCACAGCCATCAGAGACTGACATATTGGCACAAATCAGAGCAGGTATGAATTTTTTGACCCAGAAAAAGGCACTGAGATGAGTAGAATGAGCTCTGAATGCTGTGACCTTTGGGAGAGGCCTCCCAAAGGGATGGTGCAGAAGGGACTGTAAAGCCATGCTGTCAGCTTCAGCGTGGATTCCAGTGCAAGTCAGGAAACACAGAGGTGAGGATTTTAGACAGCAGTACCTGTAGATAGGATGAGTCTCAGAGAAGAAACATGTCTATTTAGAATGCATGCAGAGTTGTTTAGAAACCTGGCATGTGCCACCATAAATTTGTGAGCACATTGGCACTGACTAGTTAAGATCTCCAAAGAGCACATAACACATATATGCACACACACTGAGGCAGGAACCACTTTCAGTAACCAAATAATTCTGTCACCAGACAGCCTAAAACTATTCAAAGGCACCATTTCTAGCCAAGACCAACAGATCTGAAATATTTTTTCAATCTCTAGGCAAATGCATTTTCAGGATATGACAAACCAAAAAGTCTTTAGGAAACTCTCCAAGCAGATGATCTCATTTTTTTTAACCATCATCTCTCTTAAACACCTTGACCAGTTTCCTTCAACTCTTCCAAAAAATCTGTCCCAGAATAAGATTATGCCTGTGAAGCTGTAGGTGGATAGGGCTGATTTTGGCACAGTGAGGAACAGGAATAAAATCAAGTTTATAATGAAAATTTAAGGACATCTGCAATTTACTGAATACTGTTCAGTGGGATCTATATAATGCATGATCTTTCCATTGTAGCAAAAATATAAAGTCCTTTTATTGTCACCAAGGGAAAAGACCACTTCCTCCATAGGAAGTCCTACCTATGAGCCAAAAAGACCTGTCAGGTCATGCAAGTATTTTTGCTTCCTCCCACTAAAATGTTTATAGGATCCAGATTAATTTCCTAAAGTCTTGGCTTGAGGATTAGTGCAGTGTGTTTCACCATGTTGGCAGTGCAGCATGATGACAATTTCTGACTGCAGATGTGCCTCTACCACCGACCTTATTAAAGCTGCAGCATGGCATTGACATACTGAACTAGCAGTAAATGAGCCATCCAAGGTACTGGTAACAGCATGGCACTACCGTAACACAACACAGCACACCTGCAAACCCCCCGTAAAGCAGAGCAGTCAGTGGCCAGCTATTGTTGGCAGGCCATCCGGAACACTGTCTTTCTGGGATAATGCTACTAATTGGATACCAGCTATCTTGTTTAATGGGAATTCAGGTTTGTCAGAGCTCTAAATCATGTGAAGGTCCAGTGGTGCGGGTAGTTAAACAAAAGTATTCTGTGTGGTTGTAAAGTCTGCTTCTAGGTCCGTCCTAGCCAATAGCTCCTACAATTCACATTGATGCCCAGCTTGGGAAAACGTAGCATACATAGTTTTTACTGAAACATGGAAATTTTCTGGGTTGCATAATGTTAAGGAAAAACTGCTCTAGGGACCTTACATAAGCCTTTTCGGATTCCAGTGACAGGTAGAGGTTCTTTCTAGGTCCTTGCAAAGGTCACTTAATAAAAATATCTGTAGGGAATGAGAAAGGGTTATATAGGCTGTAGATCAGAGGGCACATTTTCACCCAATGTGGAATTGAGCTGTCATCTGCAGATACTACTCACAGAAATTCATATCATCCTCAAAGTTACATTAGGTCTGTTAAACCCCATCTCACTCCTGACCCACATCCATGCCACTTATTTCTTGTCACCAAATGTCCTCCCAACACAACCATCTCACCCAGGGACAATGCTGTTGTGCTTTTCAGCCTGAAAGCTCTTCCTGTTGACCTCTGCAGTACTGTTTGGAAAAGCAGAGAAAAAAAATACCGACATTGATTCAGGGGACCAAATAAAAGCCATTCTAAAAGCTGCCAAGCTAACTCACCTCCAGGATCTAGCAACATCAGCCTGGTGCTCAGACCAGCATGGAGACCTGAAAATCTGGTCCTGATCCTATATGAGGGATTGCTGGTCAGAAACGTGACAACTGGACAGCAGTGAAGAAGGAAAAGGATGAGCAGAGGACAGCTATAAAGCCATAGTACATACTCAAACCCGAGATGTGCTAAAACTTAAGCCATTTAGAAGCCATCTTCCTGAACTGTGCTCCCTGGTAGCATAATCTCAGCCTGCTTATAACAACTTCTGTTGACAACATGGCTACAATATGGAACTAAGTATGTCAGTGGACAAAGTACAACCTCAAAAGACATTGGTCAGTCTGCAAAAGGTTACAAGTGCCAAGAATATCTAGCAAGTTGACAGCCTTGGACGTGGAACCTCTTGCTGTTTAGTAGCAACTCCAACTTCAGCCTGAGCACAGACCACCAGGGAGCATATAACTCCAGATGTTTTCCCCACTCCCTCAAGAAATTAAAAATGTACAGCTATTCCTTGACAATTTGTGTTCGAGTGACTTTTCGGTGATACATGAGCTTGGCAATGCCATGACTATTCATCTAGGCCCTTCCACAGACAAAACTTCAGCTTCTGGTGACATATGGCATGGGAAAATCCAGCTCAAGCAGCTGAAGTCTGGCAAAATTATAAACAATCAGAAAGAAGGCCTTCTAATGGAGGTTGTTAGACGGCATTAGCTATTGGGTCACCGTCATCATCACAGCCAGAGAATGATTTAATCTGTCAGTTATGTGAGCACTGGGAGTGATGAATGGGTCTTTATGTTCATTCACAGCAAATATGTACCCAGAATGGCATACAATGTGGTGGGGTTTCTTTTGTCTGATAGTCCACTGGATCTCTAAAGAGCTGGGAATTAGCACAACACAGCTATCCAAAGCAGTGCCACAAAAGATACTACCTGTGTTCAGAAAGAAGGATTCCCAGTGGGGTTGACTAGTGCGCTTCTTCTCCAACTTAACTTGTCCATCATTCCCTACGCAACTTAAAAGTCCCATGTCAACAAAGTTGCCCAGTTTTTGCCTCAGTTTTAGCCATTCCAGATGGCCACACTTATAATCAGGGTGGCAGAGGGGCATGGGTGCAGCACCTGGTAGCACAGCAGCCACAGGGCTTCTCTGCCATGCCACATAGCCCTGCCACGGCTACACTAGTAGCCCAGAGCTTTTGGGTGCCCACACTCCCACTGGTGCTCAGTTGTGCTGTCAGCATGAGGAGCAGAGCAGGGGCACAGGGCTACCCAAGTGATTCCTTTGCAGTTTTCTGACTCCTTCTGTTGCTGCAGCAGCACAAACACACAAGAACAGGGCTAGCAACTCGTATGATGGTTTTACCTGGTATAAATGAGAGTAGAGTGTGCTCGATCACCTTTCCTTAACCCTCAGTGAGCAGCTGGACCTAGAGCCCCATCAATCTCTACGTGGGAATATCATGAAAGATTTGAATGGTGTTGCCCATCACTACCAGAAAGCAAACTAAACCCCAGGCACAGGATTGGCAGGTCTGGCTCCAAACTTTTATCTTATCTGACCACTGCAAAAGAAACTGTTGAAGTTCTGGCAAGCCATGAAGTGTGAGTAGTCACTTAAATCCATCCCTGTTCAGTGAAATGACAGGAGTGAAGTGCTTAGAGCTAGCTGTGTGCTTAAGTGTTCCACTGAAAGGCATAAACCTTAAACCAAGGCAGTCTTCAGAGAATGGGAGATAAGGAAAAGAGGAAATGTTCACCTACAGCCATTTCTTCTGAAGGCACATGAAGAGGTCTACTGTCCAGTAAGAGTGAAGCCAGATGCATTTGGGAACCACCAGACCAGAAATGAAGTTAAACCAGGGCACTACAAAGGGTAGCATTTGCCATTTAAACACAGCAAAGAAAGACAATGCAGTCCCATACCTGTAAAGATGCAAGTCACTTCAGGCAGTTAATAGGTTCATTGAACAGCCATCAACCCGGAAAATTAGAGAGAAGGTATCAGCTTCTCAGTATGTTGCATGTTCTCTTCTTTTGATAGATGACTCCCAGAAGTCATGCATGATTTTCACAGGCGTGATAATAAGCTGTCAGTCGTGGGAAGCCTAGAGTGAACCACACAGAAAATCATCATGGTCTGAAAATCAGAAACACGCCAAAGAGCAAAAACAATTTCTTTCTTTAAAAATAAAATAAAGGAGTGCTTTAAACAAGCTAGCTTTGGCTTACAAGTAATATTTAGCCATCAACAAAATAGGAGGAAAGTATCTATTTATGTGATTCCTGAGTGAACAATACACAGTACGTCTGTATGCCTTATCCCATATGTCATAGACGTGTTTTGAATCTCAATAAATATACTTATTCACATATTTACTTACACAAGTGACAGGGAAGACTTAGATGATTATCAAATCCTATGAGCACAGGACATAATTTTCAACAAAAAGTGAGATAACTCTGTAACCCATGGCCATGGCCATGGCCACGGTACCACATGGCCTGGTGTGGTATCGGGCTCTGTGGGGCCCATGGCCAGGCAGGGTTATGGGCAGATGGAGCCTGGCCCTGCTGTGGCATCACTGGGGCAGAGGCTGATGAGACCAGGGGGCTGACATGGGCTACTGGTCCTTGGGAAGGTTGAGCAGGGACTGGACACAACATTAGGGCCTCTTGGTATCTCCGGGGCCCTGGAAGCCATGGCCCAAATGCCAAAGTCATCCCAGGCCTGTGTAAGGACACATGCGTTAGAGACAGGTTGTGCAGATACAGCTATCTCCTGCTGCTTTGGGGCAAATCCAGCAGTGCTGGCAAGGGGAGGATGTAAACTCCATTATCCTAATCCACATGGCAGAGTTGCCCCAAGCAGGGCAGACACAGGGCACACACGAAGCACCTCCATTCCTAGCAGTGGGGAAGAACAGGTTTCTCAGGCCAAGAGTGCCAGCAGAAGACAAAACCAACTTGAGCCAAGCAGTGTCATCCTCCCCTGCTCCACTCTCACCCCACTCTGGGGCTGTGCGTGACTGCACTTCCCAAGGGACTAGAGAAGGAGGTTGGAAAACTGAGACTATCGCTGCCTTCTCAGTACGTTATTTGCCTTGAGGAGGACCAGACACTAGGGTTTACTCAGGTGAAATACCCTGCATGAGGCCTTTTTTTAGTTTGGTTATTTTTTTTTAGTAGAGAGAGTCAAAAAATTGTCAGCAAGTGACAGTTTGGGTTGCTGGGCTTTAGTGGCTTTTAATTTTCTCCCCTTGGTGATTTGTGCCAACTGTTACTTCACGCATATGGAACACAGAACTTCCAGCCTTTTCTCACTGGTATGAAGTAAGAGTTTGGCACGTGCTGAAAACAACAAGCAGAAATTCACTCACTCTCTCCCATCTTTAATGGCAGTACCTGACAGTAATTATTTGGAGAAGTAAACATGTAGTCATCTTGCCGTCACCTTAATTCTCCACATTAAAAAGGGATTATATGACAAATTAGGCTGGTTTAGTCTATTTTCTAGGGACTTACCCATGGGTTCACTCTTTATTAAATTAGCAAAGAAGCCTTTGGCTTTCAGATATGTTATAAAATCCTTCCCAAGCTGAGACCACCGGTGCTAGGAATTGCTGAAGTGCTTAAACTGCTCTGGAACCACCTCCTTGGAATTTACAGAGCCTGAACTCCAGCTGACCCACCATGAAGAGAAAATATGCGGGCAGTCACTTGTAATCTGATCTTCTGACGCTTGCCTTTCAGTTTAGATAAAGCAATCCCCCAATTCACCAGGGTCATAGAGTCTCCAGACTCTTTCCAGTGCTCGTTTAAATACAACCCAGGGTTCAGATCTAGGGTATGTGACAATGGAGTCTCTGCTAATTCTCTCTCTAGTGATGGCTTAGCGGGAAGCAGCAGTTGCAAAGCACAGCTGGATGCCTTTCCACCAGTTGTGCAAGAATATCTACATCACCCTCAGTGCTGGGGATGTCTGCTGACCAGAAGGGTAAGTTGCAAAGACACAGCATGTCTTATTCCTCCTCAGCTGACTGTGTGTTGGAGAACTAACACTTCTTTCATAAAGAATTACACAGCATGAAGTCTGCTGATTGCCAGTCATCTGAAGGCCTGATGCAACGCCCACTGAAGCCAAAAGCTATTTTTCTTCTGCCTTTATAGGCTTTGGATCATTGCCTTACTCAAAACACTGAACCTTTGAGTATTTTGGGCTTGCGGGTCAAACGCCCTTACTTTCTGCATTCTTTGCTTTTAGCTGTAACAAGTCCATGTCACCACCACAATGACAGATTTGATGGCAAACAGATCTGTGAATCAGCACAGAAACAATTATGTACTCCTGTTTTTTCCCATTCCTTTCTCCAACTTCTCCCTTGAGAGTTTAAACCCAGCTGCTCCAGATAGGCCATTCACTGGAATTGCAACTTACTAATTTTAAGCAATAATTTCCAGGTTTCTTACTAAAGAAGTTGCTTATCTATTTTAAAGAAAAATATCTGATGAAAAACAGAAAAAGAAAAAAGATTATATATTCCTATTTTTTCCAAGACTAGACAGTAACTCTGACCTCCTGTACACAACTTCTCATTAGTTCGAGCTGCATGACTTCGAAGCTGTTCCCGAAATGCTTGTGAAAGATGTTGGCCTGAAATACGGGGCAGTTGAGCTCACCCATTTATGTGCATCACTTTTACAGCAGGGACAGGGAAAGGGTGCCTGTCCTCACTGTGCTTGCAGCACTTGCCTGAAGAAGTACTAAAGGCCCAGCTGCTGATGACAGCTCCGAGTGCTGCCCACCATCAGGGTTTTCACACAGCAGATGTGCACTCCTGGGTACCTCATTAGGGCCTTCAGCGGGTGATGACCACAGCTTTCAGTCACCACTGGTGGCACTTGGTCTCTGCTAATGATCCATCCCCCATTCAGTAGATAAATCAGAATCTGAAGAGAGAGGAAAATAAAATCCCTTCTTTTCAGAGTTACCGATACTCAATTGATTGTGACAAATAAATGTTCTGTTAAATCTGGCCTATATACAGAGAACTGATTCTGACTGGCAATGTTTGGAAAGGACCACAATGGATCTAAAAAACCCTCATTCCTCTTAGTTTTGATTTCTGTCATTCTCCACCATGTATCTTTTTTGCCCATGCAGTCACCTCATGACTTGTTAAACATACTGCTTTGAGAAAGCTCAGTTAAGGAAAATTCAATATAAAGCCACATTTTTTTCCAGTAGCCTCACGCTCTACCACAGTTATAAAATAATGGTGTTTATCCAGCTGCAGAAATTATCAGTAATGTTTAAACAGCATTGAAGTTTCCTAAAAAAATCTTTATGAGGGGTGCTTTTCTTATTTTATGAAAATCTGATTCTGTCAGATGCTTTGTTTTACTCCCAACAGCCTCTGACTTAAGAACAGCTAAGCATTCTCATGGGAGGAACATACTGTACCATGCCTCAGTAATCATCAGAGTAATAAAGTAACTCAAAGAGGAATTAATTGATCCTAAAATTGCAAGCAATTATTGGACAACTAAGTAATATTTAATCTGAAGTTGTTCACAGTAAGCAAAAACTATGTGCAGACATGCAATCTGAGATCGAAACTGTGTACTTCTTAAGGAGTCATGGCTTACAAGCAGATAGGCTGGAAAAATAAAATGAAAAAACCCAACCCTCAAGTGAAAAACCACATGGGTAGCAATAGTGGTTCCTGCTGCCTTTGGAGAGCGTCACTCTCAGAAATGAAAGAATTTGCAGTAATTTTCTTTCCAATCATGCTATTACATGCAGTGTGAAAGTAGCATATTTCAAAATCCCTCCCATCAAAATATAAAGCCACATACCCAATTGGAGTGGACGTAGAAAATAAAGAGGCTATCCTAAAGAAATGGACAGGGATAAACAACCTATTTCTACAGAAAGGATTTCTACACATATCAAAGTACTGACTCAATATTTTGATAATGTAATTTTTTTCCTCATTTTCTTACACTTCTTCAGGATTTTAAAATGCTGATTTAAACATCTCCAATTCTGCAGCCTGCTTTATTGTGATCTACATGTAACATGTCCCAGCAGAGATGTGAACTACATGGTCCCCCTTTCCAACACACGCAGCTTCAGCTCAAAGTGCAGCAGCTTCTACTTTTCCAATGAGTACTTTTCCCTTGGTCCCCAGTGTCAGGCAGTATTGTAACAATTAAATGTAATATTGCTAATATTACATAAAAAATGTCTCCTGATCCATAAAATGTGCTAGTCCTGTAAAAGTGAAACTCTGTTGGAATATTGATGACTCAGATGGGTGCCAGGTAATCAGACACTGTCAGCTTCTGTAGAATATTTGTGACCACCAATTTTAGTCCAGCAGCATGGACAGAGTGGTGTTGCATTGGCAAGCCCACACTCTTGCCCAAAAAATTTCAGCCCTTCCCCTGGTGCAGTTTCATGGGATTCAAAACACCACATATAACTTCTGACCTCTCCCAGCAGTGATCACCCCCAATTATGGCATTCTGCAAACTGGGAAATAAACAAAGAAAACTAAACTAAAGAAAACTGGGTTTATAAAAAATACAGTAAGGGATGTACCCGGAGAGGTTTCATGGAAGTTCCTTGCATTATCCCTGTTGGCAGCAAGCAGAGCTTGTGTTGCAGGGCTTCTGGGCTTGGGTCTACAGGGTTGCTACAAAACACCGGAGCGATGCCTGCAGCAAAAATAGGAAAACAACTGGAGAGTACATAGGAATGAAACTAAAGAGAATGACAAGCAGATTTAAAGAGTGTGATGTCAAAATGAAGACAGGGCAGTGAAAAAATGGAAGTAGGAAACCCCTTCCAAACCCCTCAAATAAAGTGCTAAAAGATTCATTCAGAAGTGTCTCCTCCAAAACAAAATATTCCTATTGCCTCTCTTCATTGACATGGACATTTCCATGGGGTCTGGAATCTTATCTGCCACATCTAATTTACAGTAGCTTATAAAATTTATTTACTAGAGCAGTACACTATGGATTTTAGATTAGTATTTTGTAGCATGGCTTTTAGATGAGTATTTTATTTTTCCATGGAATTCGATAAAGTCATGCCAGCAGAAAACTTGCCTTTGCATTCACATAAAATATTTTATCCCAAAGAACAATAGAAACCGTAATCAGATTACATCACTTTATATTGTTACAAGCTGCAATTAATCTGTTCAGACTGAAAAGCCATATGACTTTTTTACTGAAAGGCATGTCATTAAGTTTCTCAGTTGTTTACATGTAATGGAACATGACAGGAATTTGTGTGGAGATGAGAGAAAATGAGCTATTTGACATTAACTGTTTGGAATACTGTCTATGGCTCTTTACAGTCTGCAGTGTATCGGCAGGGCTGATTACATGGGTAAGTGTAGGATTTGTAGGAGGATTTCTCATATTGAGTTGTTCTTTAAGGAACAGTTGGTGAAAACTCACAGTGTCTTTGGGTATTCAGGTTTAGCAAAGTGAGCATGAACATCATCAGTTTCTAGCAAGAGTAAACAATGAACCTAAAAAATGGCAATACATGAATTGTATTAAGCAGGTAAAAAGTAACGTGATTCATACCTCCTGTGTGAAACATGGAGTTACCTCCTCCAGTCCCTTTACTGTGGGATGCCGAGATGGGTGACAGAGTCCTGCAGAATGTCTGGGCAAAAATGATCAGCTGGGCACCACAGGGTCTCAGTTGTGATCACAGGAGATGCTGTGCAGAAAGACAGGGAGGCTAAGATTTGTGTTAGGCAGGTACAGAAGATCTCCCACTGTGCCTGTACAGTGACTAGCTGATGTTAGCTTGGATGTAGAGAGTCAAGGCGAGTACAGGCTCTAGGCTTTGTGCTCACGCCTGAGCTGTAGGCAGGTTTATCCCATTTAGGAAGTTCCCTCAATTGGGCAATTTTTTTTTTTTTTTTTTTTTTTTTAACGGTNTTTTTTTTTTTTTACAGGTTAGCCTTGATAGTTACTTAGTTAGAAAACCAAGGGGAGAGGGAAATCTCTCTCCAAAAGCCAGAAGTAACTACACTGAAAACATGAACCCTAAGAGTTCAGGAAACAAGAAGCAATTAAAAAGGTCCGAGTATTTACTTATCTGTTTGTTTCAAACTTCATACTTGGCAACTTTCAGACAGCCCTCTGAACTGGGAAAGAATTAGAAGTTTGGGAATGAGATTTCTGAATGTCTGAGATGTTTTGGGTGAAAAATCAGTGACGGTCTTCTATGCCAATCTAGGACACCTCAAAAATATGGCATCAGGGATCAGAGGGCAGATATCCAAAATTTACAGTCACTTCACAATGTTTTAAACTTAGTACTTGAAATATTGAGAACCCCATAATCATCAGACACTTTTAAAATCTTCATTTAAAACTTCCTCTGTATCAGAGAAGAATCATTTTCCTTTAGAGATGAACCTCCCCATCATCTGGGAAAGTGTGTTTGATGATGGTAAATGAAGAAAATTCATTAGACTAATCAAGAATGTAACTGGAAAACATGAGTTCATTCGCAAAAAAATTAATATGCTCATGGAAAACCAGCTGAAACTTATGGCATCAAATGAATCCATTTTGGAAGAGGAAGAAATTACGTTACTGGTGTTAAAAAGACAAGTCTTGAGACAGATGTCATAATTTCTTCTGCTGGCAGAGATGGTGCTGAGCAGTGATGAGAGCAGTGACGCTTGGCAGGTCCCACTCCTCTGGAAAGTTTTGAGACTGCTGCTGAGCGGAGAAGGATGTTGGGATGTCTGTGCCTATCCCAGCAACCCAGCTCCCTACACACAGGTGCCACACTGACCTCCAATTTGCTGGTGGCCTGTGCCCAGTAGCTTTGCTGTGAGACTGAACCAGCCATTGGCAGGCTCAGGGATTTGCTCAAGACGCAACCATTGCCTGCCTTCACCTGGGAACCTTCCTGGTGCAGGGGCTGAAGGGTGACATTATTTACTTCCATCGGTTGTATTTTGAGAACTGAATTGGTTACTGGATTTTTTAATGGATTTGTTTTTATTTAGAACTATGAATACACAGCATGCATTGCTCACCATCCTCAGCAAAAAAATGTACTCCAAAGCACACAGTTGCCTTTCACTGGAGACGGATTCCCCCACACAGAAGAAAATACAGAAATCTGAGAGGAAACCACAGAAAGAAACACAAACCACAGAGAAAAAGTTCTGTTCATCTCTAAACTAGTTGTCCCTCAGGTAATTAGATCTGTAAGAGACTGAAAACGGCTCTACAAATATAGCAAGATACACCCTCCCCATGTCTCAGACACTGAAAGAAGACAGCTTCAGTAAAGGCAGTGGAAAATTATTAATAAAAAAAGTAATTTATGTGCTACTCTTGTTTCTCTCTCTAGCTCATTCTTGCTGTTTGACTGATCTGAGTTACAACAACTGGATCTGTAAGTATAAATATTGCATTTCTAGCATTCATGCCTACTTTGAAGACTGAGTCCAGTAAGTGAAGACCAGTGAATTTATAAGGCATATTCAAGCTAGTCTGTAAAGACAAGTTTATGAAACTATGAACCTCTGGCAACCATCTGCATCTCTTCTATTTACTCAGATAACATGAGAGAGGCCACGCTGCTAAAACATATCATAAATGAGTTACTAAATTAAGTTGTTCAGCCCAAGCATTAAGACTGGTAGTGATTATATATTGGTTTATTTTATTAATGTAGTCAGTTACCTCTCTAATGGAACTCAGATGAAGATGTTCCTGCCAGTAATGTGAAAACTAATAATCTTTTTTAGTCCTTACCGTCTCCTCCCTTTTCACTATGTATCTGAAATGGCTGCAATCCAATGGCTTCTGAAAATGAAACCTCTAAAATAGAGCTTTCTTAAAAACAAATTAAAAAACCAAACAAACAAAAAAAATCCCCTGACAAACTAAAAACACTTGGATTGTACACAATACCGTGAGAAAGCTTCTCTCTAAATAGTTCCTCTAGCGAATATAATGATGGAAGGAAACTGAGTACATTGAACGAAATCTATCCCATGTTAGTAATGTTGTTTTTTTCCCCTTAGGAAAGAGTGTTGGGTATGTGGCAGAATACAAACTGCTGAAAATGAAAATATACAGCAGAACTGGAATCTTGTTAGTCTCTGCTTCATGTTTAGCCTTTCACTCATGATCTGGGAAGAGATGGTATTTCGTGTAGGAAACACCACGTCTCTGCCAGGCTGTGCATGACAGCAGTGATCAGGCAGTGTGCACACATGCACTCATCCGTTCCAAGGCAAGAAAATGTTTATGTGGTACAAACACACAGGCAGTTGCTGCAGCAGTCTGAGGTACTGCTCTTGGTACCTCCAACTTCCTATCTATACTATGGATGTGCAAATGAAAACACACCTCCATGAAATTCAGTATTTTGAATATAACTGAAATGGACATTTTTGTCCAAATTAAACTACAGCTGCCCTTTGTTAGTGGCACTTATCTAGCTACATAATGAGAAGTCATCTTCTTGTTCTTCAGTTATAAAAAGTTGCTATAAGTACATAATACGGTTAACAAAACACATCCACAGTTAAACTTAATTCCAGAACTTGTCAGTCTCAATTTTGACATGTTCTGTGACACATCAGAATTCTAGTCCTATCATAGCATGAATTATGGGCATCACTGGCCATGTTCCCACATAAAGCAAATAAAATACCAGAGCTGTTCCTTGAATTTTGCTTTTCAGCAGAGAATACTGATGTAAACAGCAATCCAAACATTTATCCACTGCATCCTAGAGCATTACCGCTGTAGTGAAGAGCCAATAGACAGCTTTGTCCCCAGAGCATCCCTCAAGAACAAGGTGTAGCCCAGAGCACTCTCTTTGATCCATCCCGCTGCCATTTGCTTGAAGTTTTTTCCTGCAGACCAAGTTTCAGCTGAGGAACTGGAGGTTTTGAAAATTTGGGTCAGAGCATGTATGAAAAAGCCTTTTCACAGGAATTAATCTCTTGCCCTGGTCCAAAGCATCATGAAAAGTTCAAAGGTATCATCTGCCAGTGCTGAATAGGACAAATACCAGCATTTATTAGTGATATGAGTCAGCAAATAATTTCTTGCCTTGCAGAGCCAGAAAGTTCATAGCTGTCAGCTTCCCTATAAAATTTGACATACAGTCATGGAATACTCTGAATTCATCAGTGACTCCAGTCTAGTCATGAGTCAGATACTCACTCTACCCCCACCCTCATGCATGATAGCTAAGGTCCTTCCATTGCCAGCTGTAGGATCTGACAGAATAATTCAGGCTGGAAGGGACCTCCATAGGTTATTTGGGACAACTACTTGCTCAGAGCAGGGCCTGCTCAGGTCACATTTGTTCAGGGCTTCATCCAGTCAAGACCTGGCTATCTCCAAGGTTGGAGATCTCGCACACCCTCTGGTCATTGATTCCAGTGCTGCATCACCCTCCCAGTGAGAAAAAAAATCCTAACAAATGAGAATTTCTCACATTGTGCTTGGTGCCTTTTGTCTTGTCCTGTCACTGTGTTCCTCTTAGAAGAATCTGGATTCAACTTTAAACATGGGCTACTTTCTCTAGCTGCTTCCAAGTCTCCTCACATTCTCCATTCTCAGACTAACTACTGTCTCTCTAAAACATTTGGTGAAAATGACCAGGTTCCTCCTTGCCACTACCCTCATTCATGATTTGCAGTCTTCCTCCATCCCTCACTGGAGCCACACTCACTTCGTTACATAGACCAGTGAATGAGTTCAATGCTGAATCAGAGCCCTTGTCTTCTTTTAAAGATGTCAGGCAGTCAGCGATGCTCTACAACAAGGCAAGCCTTTCTGAAACAAATGTACATGCCCAGTCCTTTGGGTAGCAGGATCCAAACCTCCTCAAGCCAGAAGGCTCAGGCCAAAGTTGATTAAGCCTTCAAGCAGAAGTCGGCACATTGTTTTCTTGGTATTTTTTCCTCCAGGCATTTGAAATCTACTCTTTTCTCTCTTACACTCTCTGCAATCTTTTCCTCAGCCTGTATTTCCTAGGCAGCTCATGTGTGTGGAAATAATTTCTGAAGTGCCAATATTCCTTTGTTGAGTCTGCCTCAGCTTGGGGCAAGGCTGCCTCAGCTCAAGTCTGAAAGGCTATTCTGCACCTCATTAGATCAAAACATACAAGTGGTCTCATATTTTCTTGTCTTTCAGCATAATATGAGGCTCTTACCTATTTCATCCACTTATAAAAAACATATATAAATTCAGGGAAAGAAAAGCGAGCCCAGCAATATGAAAGAATTATAAAACATTCGCACATTCTGCTATTGACAGGTCCAGCTGGGATCAGGTTTTGATGTACAGAACAGGGAATTTATATGTATCGTAAACATTTACCCATGGTGAAGTTAGTAGGATGGAATTTGTATGTCCTGAGGTAAAAAGCTGCTGCAGCAATCTATTCTGAGATTGAAGTGTCATGTCTAACAAGTCCAGGCCTAGTGAAGACATCAATATATTGTGAGATAAGCAATATCTACCCAAAGGGCTGCTACTAGTCACTGTATCATAAGCTTGTTTTGTATCTCTGAGCCTCTAAGATTATGTTCACTTACTCTATTACATTTTACACAGTGACTTCATGTTTTTAAAATATTTTTTCAATATCTGAAAGTAGAATTTTCCATTCTCTAGTTTTCAGAACTAGCCAAACTTATATTTTGGTCCCAGAATGGCAGGGCTTATTTAATTTCTATCCTGTCATTAGATAAACAATTGAAAAAACATTTTTCTGTCATTTCTTGGAGCCAGGAATTAATGGCAATAATCAGTCAGCTCATTATTATTGGAAATAACAATTTTGGCTGTAAGTCAAAGCCTGCATTACAGTCTTGAGGATGCTTCCATGAAGTAAAAGTTCTGGAAAGTGTTTGAGTGGCTTAGTTAGATTTCCAGATGGCTCTAAGGAGTAGACATTAAGGAAACTCTGCAACCTTTTGAAAGAATGTTGCATGTTCTCCTTTTTCCTCACAGTTCCAATCTGCAAGGTTTCACTATTAAAGCCTCAGCTCACCCCAAATTATAAGGGAATCACATGCCTCTCTACACTGACACCGAGACCCCATTTCACACAGTTTTTGGCTGCTGGCTGGATGGAGGCACAATGGTAAAGCAACACTCACACAGCATTGCAAAAATCTAGTCTGAAGTTTTTCACACTTCAGCAAAGCCCAAGGCTATTTATGTTCTTTTCTGAACACTCCGAGTTTAGAATCTTTAGTCTGGAAAGTACATGGAAGCCCACAGGACCCAAAACATCTGCTCACCATAACTAACCATTGCAAAGCTCGCAAAGGATCAGGGATCACAAGCTCCATCGATGCTCTACCTGCCACAGTGCTCTTAAGGGTGCTTTGGAGTCAAAGATCTCCAGCATCTGGAGTCCAGGTTTTCTCCACCTCAGCTTCGGCTAACTATAAATTTAGTCTGCTCTTGACCAGGGCATGTCAGAGCCCTCTGGAAAGTACCAGGATCCATGCAAGGTAGGATCTGGGTAATCCTGTCCTGCCAGACACTATCACTAGGAGACTAAAAGGATGGTGGCAAACTGCACAAAGAGTCAGGACCTCAGGATGCTGCAGAGGAGCCTTCAGGTAGCAGTGTGAGAAAACTATTGAGTCCTGGATCTATCAGAGGCACAGCGCCCAAACAGACTTGAGATTATCTGTTCCACCTCCACAGGCTAGCTTTCTTCTTCCCATTTCTCTTACTGGCTCTAGATTGTCACTGCTTTCTTTGACAATTAGAAACCTTCTAATTGCCAATATTCACGTATTCCTTTTGTGTATGTGCACTTTGCTTAAATAGGTCTTGAGCACGGGGTGTGGACCAGATGGCCCTCTGTGGTCCCTTCCAAGCTTACCTGTTCCGTGATTCTGTGATCCCTCCCCACAGATGATGTCTCTAATATTCTCTTAGAGAGCGTGTGACCTTGACTTGGGCAGCTAATCCCAATCTTCTTGCTCTGCTGTAGGCAGAGGAGAAATACCCCTTCTCCTATAGTTTCCTTGATCCCTGATATTGGTTCTGGCTCTGACTTCCGCCCTCCCCAGTGGAGGCATCCCTCCAGGAAAAAGAGATTTGAGGGAGGAGGATACACAGTGTTAGCAAAGGCCATTGTCTTCCTGTCCAATAGCCCCATTAGGCTGAGATCCTCTTAGCAGTGCTATGATGTTTCACTGGTGACACTTATTCCCCTCCCTGAGGAGCATGGTTCCTGCTTGGATTTCTCCTTCTTGCCTAAATAGAAGACACATCACCAAGTGTTGCTTATTCAGGGAAAATTGCAGTTATTCCTTTAATATGAAACAGATCAATATACCACATACTTAGATCAACTGAACTAGAAATTAATAGAAAAAAATTAGGAAGATGGAGAGAAAAAAAATCTCCAAATCACAAATGAAGCAACCCCTGCCCTCAATCTTACATTTAAGCCAACAAATATATTAAAACTTGCTTTTAACTTGTAAGTGTTGGCAAGCAAAGTCCATCTTAGAGCAATCATGGAGGAATAAAATAGCAGCCATAAAAACCAGACTGGGTACTGTGATATAAACTCCTGCACGTCAATTTACAAAATTAGTAAGTGCCAGAACAACTGTAATTCATTTAGGAGTTTGAATCAAACTGTAAATCAGTTCTCAGCCATGTGTTGAACAAAAAATACCAACTTTAAAACATAATTGCTGAGTGTGGCATTCATAATTGTAAGCAATGTTGTAAATATAGATGCTTATCCCTTCAGGTTGCTCACAGTTTTATACACACATTTTGCACTAACATTTTTCCCCCAGAGGTGTTGCGTACTGTGGTATTTATTCCCAGGGTAGTGTATTAACTACTTGCTGATTTCCATGCACCTAATTGGCCTGTTGCTTAATGAACTTGTGCTGTATCATTTGCCCATTGTTGATATACATGGCTAACAGCTCTTTTTGGAGTCCCACCAGAAGAGAGGGTTTTCCAGGCTGCAGCAGTGAGTTTCTGTGGTGGTAGAACAGCTTCCAAGTACCACCGATTATTACAATGACACATGACTCCTGTTTGTCAACTGTTATTACAGGGCATTAATATGTGTAGCTGTAAAGCTCAACCTTCACTCAAGGTTTTACTTGCACTGCAATACTTCATGCTTACAGTCTGTTACAGAAGAGAGGGAATGTGTTGCATCTGTGACAGACACGCAGTTTGCAGCCTGTCTGCAATGGCTTATTGCTCCTGAGCAGATGAGGTGATGATCAGGCAAAGGGTCATGCCTGTTTCCCTCTATTCTTTCTCTGGTTGCTTATGGCAGGTATAGCACAGGGGCTTCTTATCTTCCTCACCTGTCTCAGCTCCATGTAGAGAGCCTTACAGAGTTCTCTGTCCCACTGCACATGACTCTGGGGAACGATCCAGAAATCAACTTTATCATATTCAACTTGATAGGAAAAGCAAATCTTTCCTCCCTCTTATACCATGTAACCCTCATGCAGAGCAAGACTGAGGTTTAGTGGAATTCTTGTGTCTCTGCATTTGACATAATTACTCTTCAAATAAAGGAAGTCCCATAACACATGCAATATTCATGCACCATGGGGGATTTTCTTCAGCTTCACTGAGCTTTGGATCAAGCTTCATATAGCTTGAAACTTTCTACAGTCTCAGACCTCATTGTTTTTGGCCTTGCTACAAGCCTGCAAGGGACCCCGCAGCACACACAACACACATCCCTCCCACAGCCTCACTCCCAACAGGATTTCACTTGGCTCCCAACTCCATCTTAATCCACCTGTTGATCTAACGATATTTTGAATGACACCAATTCCGTATTTGCTCAGCAATACTGCATCTCACATCTCAGTCCTAGAAATTTCTATATTTGTCCTGCCAGGGATTACAGGGAGGACATAAGGAGACTGTAAATAGTTTGCACCATTCTGCTTGACTTATCAAGGGCTTTTGGTATGGGAAAGAGTGATGGTTGTTTGGAAACCAATTTGCAAAACAAGTATACTTACAGACAGACACACCAAGGTCCCATACAGGAGAATAGAATAGAATAGAATAGAATAGAATAGAATAGAATAGAATAGAATAGAATAGAATAGAATAGAATAGAATAGAATAGAATAGAATAGAATAGAATAGCTGAAAAATGTTTTGCTCAAATTTGTTTACTATTATGTAATTGTAAGATTCCTGTTCATGGAAAAGCAGGAAGTAACTTTCTACAGCATTTCCCTGATGAAAATTAGGTAGGTACATCTTCAGTGCACATCTACTATGAATAACACTTCATGCATGACATGCGATAATCTGTATTTCAGGTGAAATCTATAGGACACAGCTGAGGGTTTGAGACACTTATTTCACCTCCATTTCCCTTAAGATCATTCTGGATTATGCTATCTAGTTATTTTGCCTTTATATGATACAATTTTTAAGCACTTACTTGGACAGCTATCAAGTATCCTCTAAGACTCCCACAGACGGAGAAGCAGATGCACTGTAACCATCTGGGGCCAGAACTATGATTAACTTTTAAGTCAATGCGCCTGTAAGAATGGACTGCGTGTTAGAAATGTTCCTTCTACTTCAACACAAAAAACCAAAACAAGGTTTAAAAATGGCCTCTAGATTCGGATGCCCAACATGAGACGTTTTTTCTGTTAGGCATGCAAAAACCAGTGATATTTACAAAATTTTGAAAGCTGGTGGTCTCCTGTCCCCAAACCAAAAGAGATCGTCCCTCCCCACTACACTGGCAACTGAGCTGAATTCACAGCTCTTACAGAAATGGCTCTTGGTTGCCACACAGGAATTGGGTCAAAAATCACAGTGTCCTTTTGTAATGCTATGACCTGCCTCTCCTGCAGGTTGTTAATCTGAAGGTTTTGGTTTTATTGACTTATTTCTTCCATTTCGATTTAAAAAGAAATGAAACCAAGACAGGCACTTCAGCCAGTTGGAGAGATTGGGATGGGTAATTGCTCCTCATCTGTCTAGGAACTTCTCTAGCTGTTTCTGTTACACTGTAAGAATATCTGGAGACCTCTGAGATCTAGACTTGCAAGCTTTCTGATTCTATAAGGCAACAGCTCCCCGACCCCAATTAAATAGGATTTCTTCGTTGCTTGACAGAGAGCATCTCCCACAGCAGCAGCCTGTGCGCTTTCACTGCTAAACACCCCTCCTGCTCATACCTCGCAGACATCCCTCTAGGCCTATCAGTACAACAATTACTCTCACCGTCAGCAACTGTATCCACTTGAGCTTTTAGCAAAGCACCAAAGGCATCTCCTTCCCTCCTTCTCCCTGCCTGCCTATCGCATTTGATTGCCTTTTAACTTCATGGCTCATTCAGCAGAACACAAACTTCACAGATAGATGGTGAGGAGTCTGACTTAAAATAGTTTGGGAAAAGTCCAAGTAATGACTATTTAGCCACAGTTAGACCAGCCCAAAGAAGATCCTTCCTAAGTGACTTCATATACAGCTCATTGTGCTTAGCTTGGAAATGGTGTCAATGCTTTAAGAAACATAAGAAAGCTTGTTTCTGACATATCCCTTTTTAGTCCCTGAACTCTTCTCTTTCAAGCCCAATTTTAGTCAGATTACTTGTGTGCAAACTTGGACTGGATGCAATAGTGGGACAGAAGGGGCTATATGGAAACAATGTAAGCCCAACAAACATCAGTTGTTGGGCTGACTGGTGAACCAAGGGCTGGACCGACCAGGGAGATGTGGGTGCACACATGTTCCCTGGTTTCCAGCAGCTAAGACTGCTTGCAACTCAGCGGTGGGGCTGAGGACAGGATGCTGCTGTCTCAGCTTGTGTCAAAAGACAAAGAGATGAAAGGGCATCTTACACCTTTGTCTCAAGATTCCATGCAAATATTTGGAAGGAATTTGGCTCAGCACTTTCAGAGCCCACATACTATGGAAGTGGCAGCAGGTGTCTACAATGCTGAAAATAAGCTGGCACTTTACAGCAGCCTACTCTTTTATGCCCCAAGTGCCAATGAGAAGTCAATGAGAAGCAAATGAGGGGATGAAAGGACCCCTTTAGCCATGCTGGTGTGTGGCAAACAGTTGGATGGCAGGGCAGTGGAGAGGCTGTGTAACTGTGCAGCTCCCTCGTTTCCACTGCAGCTGTTGTGAGCCTCAGAGCCAGCCGTCTACTGATGCCATTGGCAGGTATCAGGAACACAGGAAAACTTCCCAGAACTCTGAAGATGCCTAGACCAAGAAAAAGGGAAAGAATGGTTCTTTGGCATGAATTGGGATGCAGAACTTCAGCTAACACCAAGCATGCCAGCTTGTACATACATAGCTTCTCTTACAGAGACTCCAGTAAAAGTATCGGTGTGTAGAGTAACATTACTTGGAGGTAGCATTTTCAGCCAGGAATGTCAGATGCTTTGTAATCTCTAACTAATTAATCTGAATGACTTCTGTGAAATAAAAAGGCCACATGGACATGGATCGCTTCACCCCAGCCTCAAAGCGTAGCCACCGCTGGAGTAGAGACCATCAGCTGGGTAGTAAGATACAATGGTATCTCCTCATGTTTAAAAGGAAGTGAAGACTATCACCTCTAGTTCAATTTCATGACGAATGAGGGAGGCTGGGAAGCTGTGTGCAAACACTCAAACTGGACCTGGTGAGGCTAAGTTTTGCTTTGCAAAGCAGCTGTCGCTCTGTCACAACGAGATTGTTCAGGACTAACCGTCATCATGGCAGCAAGACAGTTCAGAGTCTGCATGTTGCAAGAGCTATGGTTTCCCTCTCAGTGGCTAGATCAGCCTGGAAATAATTTTTAATAAAAAGCCTCAGCACCCTGCCAAGCTGCTGGAAGCCCACACGGGACCAAGATGTACTTGTCTGCACTGTGCTCCTCCCTTCAAGCACATGTATGCACACTCTCAGGCTAGGAGCAATCTCTGGTCAGTTCTTCCCTATTTAGGGCAATATTTAAGCATGTGCTTATCTGAAAGGCAGTTCCAATGCTCATTCCAATGCTTCACATCTTGAGTCAATAATTTTTACAGCAGAAACAAATGAAGACACAGAAAGAGATTAATGAAATCAGCATTCTCTCACATGACTAATAACGCTTCCTGTTCAACAATCAGCAGGTGAAGAAGCCCAGCAGTAAAATTCTTCTGCAAATAAGGATCCAGGATATGACAACTCCTGCCTTAAGGAGAGAGCATATGCATTGAATCAATTCATTTCACTGAAGGCAGAAACACCCTAACTGTTAATTATTCTTTGTGGGATGAATGAAATGCACTGTACAATTAGCACCTTCTGTGCTCCTGCCTGATGACAGGCCTAACTTAAGAGAATTCTCTATACTGTCCTACGTATCACCTTTCCTCTGACATTATATTCCTTTTCTTGGCTCTCTACATAGAATTTTAATGAGATCCTAATTGTTTTTCCATCAGCTGCAAGGATTTCAATCCCAAGTCATATGTTGGTTGTCATTCTACAGAAGGTGGTATGGGGAGCTGTAGAGATGTTCTCTTGCTAAAACGGAGCAGGAGGCAGCCCCCACACCTCCCACTGCATCCCAGGGAAGGGCTGTCTCTGTATTTCCAATGCAGGCCTAGAGACTTCAGCTTGGCACTTCTGCAGTTGCACAGAGGGGACAGGAAAAATCAGTCACACAAATGACTGCCACCACCTCCCTGCTCCACTGGTTGCAAGGAGGTTTGGGGTGTTGGTTCCTGCACCTGCCTCACTCGAGTTTAATATTGGAAGTGCCCCACAAGATGCTTATTCTTGGTGGAGAAAAGTCTCTGAAGAAAAACAGAACTGAAGAAAAGACAGCTTCGAAATGCAGCTAAACTTCTGGACAACAAATAACTTCTTACCTCAGAGACTGCTTTTCATAATATAAGAGTGATATGTTTATTCAATTTATTAACAATGTTGTTAAAAGAAAATCTTACTTTATATGTAATCTCCAGTTAAATCAGTATTAGCCCCCTTTCTATTCGCTGATTGTAACCCCTTTTCCTATTGGGTCCTTGTAGCTACAATTTATACCTTTTCCCATTTTAATATCTCCCCTTCCCATATTAGGGTATGTTTAATCCCAGTTTTTCCATTTATAGACATTCCCTTGCATGCTCCTCCCTTGATCCTCACAAATTCCAATCATTCCATGCCCTACCACATAAGAGCTAGCCTTCCCTCTCAATAAACGTCCCTTTTGCCTTCACCTCTGTGATTATCTAGCAGAGTGGCCCTTCACAGTCTAATTTAAGGAGATGTTACAGCTTTCACCTCCAACAGTTTGAGCTCAACACAGCCAGAAGACTTGCAGGTGCTAAAAGAGCTGTGCATCAGCCTTCTATTTTATGTCCTTTGCCTGTTACTAGTGACCTGCACACTTTCATCTTTTGTTTCATTGTTCTGGTCTTTTTCAGTAATGCAGCCTGTTTAAAGCATGGGTTTACTTACTTCTCTTGAACTTTTTCAAGGGCAGTTCTGAATGTATCACATATTCCCTGAAGCATCATGAGAAAAACAGGATGTTGCAAAAGCAACTGAGTAGAGCTCACCATATCTACTGACCATGGAGAGCGCAAAGTTTCCTGAAATACAGACACCCATGATGTGGTGCTGTTATGGAGGAAGATTGGAAGATGTTAGGATTACTCCTTATGGTCATCAGACTGCAAGATTTATTTATTACAGACTGGCTGCCCTAGGATTCACTACTAAGCCTTTTCAACAGCTGACACTGCCTGCAGGAGCCTGGCACTAGGCATGAGGATGCAGGGCCTGGGAGCACGGGGGTAACAGCCAGGGTGGCATCGCAGAAGGCAGGCAATCCCTGAGCACCCAGGCTGGTGGAAGAAGTCCCTGACACCAAAAGGGAAGCTTGGCCTTTATACAGGGCTCTTATAGGGCTGCAAAGTCTGACATCATGCAGAAAAGGACCAGGAGCCTAAAACCAATGATGATTAATTAATATCTCAGACTTCCATAACTATTCACTCCAGGGTCCTGTATATAACTTATAATCAATGGTCTGGAATTATGTTGGCAAACAGCAGCATTTTAGAAATGAGCAAACTGAGGCACATGTTGCTGGTCCAAAGAGTATGAAATCAGAGGAAAATACAACTAGAGATCTTAGAGAAAACTAGTTTCAGGGTCGGCAGGAAAACCTCAGCTTCCCACTCTGAATCCCGTGTTCCTCAACTGGACAATGCTGCACAGGCTAGCCAGCCATGTTTAATCAATTCTTACATACTTTTGTTACTCATCCATGAACTTAATGTTTATTAAAATACTTCTAACAGCCTTGTTCCTGCACACTGCTCCATTTCAGCATGAGGAGCATTCAATGACAGTTTCCATGTTGCTGTCTCCTGTATTCAGATCATCTGCCCTCCCAAAATATCTCTCTCCCTTATAGGAAACAGTATGGAAGCAATAGCATCTTTTATGTCATAGCTTCTGTATGACAACTATGAGGTTTCCATCCACACCTTACACTCGTTATAGATATTCACTTTTTGACAGCTAGATTCTTCCCTTTTGGGCTTCAGTGCCAATCCAAATATCAGTAAAGTATAAGAAAACAAATTAATTAGCAGGTCCTGGAGAGTGTGAATGTTGCCCAAAGGTATACACTGGGAACTAAATATGAGAAGTCTATGATGCTTATTATGTGACTTGAGCTTGAGTGGTTTTTATTTGCAAAAACACAGCTCCTGCAGCAGGAAGCAGTGGGCAGTTCTGTAGCTGGAAGCACAGCCAGAGCTCTGAACTGCGTCTTTCTGCACACTGGGCATATCTCTGCTCCACTTAAGGATAACATGAGGAAATCGCCTCAGCATTCAAGGTAGGCACTTTAAATTTGATCAGTTGCTATAAACAAGATTAGGCCAGACTCGCTACATGAACATCCAAGGCTGCAAGATAACTGCCTGAAGTGAAACCCCCTCAGCCATGGGCTGCTACCCACTTTCCCATCCTTAGAGCATCATAGCCATTCACAGAGGGCTGAAATTTTGACCACTAGTAAGAAGAAGATGCAAGTAAACGTGCAAGAAGATGGGACCTGGAAAACTTGCTTTCCTCCCTGTTTCTCAGTCTATCTTTCATTAACCATGACAAATATTTAAATTAAAGCAAACACTGCAGATATGAGGGAATTTTTAATTCACTGACAAGAAATGCTGCCTTCAAGACCTCTTTCATGACCATTATAAATAGAAAGCCATAGCACTGCAAAACTGAAATGAATGCTGACAGTCCAGCTCTTCCCTTCTTCAAAGAAATTGCCAAAATGTGCAAAAATTTAAACATTCAGAGAGATAATACACTCAGTGCACCTCATCTGTAATTTACAGATTGTTATTGCTGGTATCACTTGAACACACCATACTTGCTTAAAAATGTGTCCCTTGCCTAAAGCTTTGACAAATCATCTAATTTCCTAATGAGCTGGTAACACTCAGTCAAGTGCTGCTACCGGAGCAGAACAAAGTATGTTCCTGTTGTATCATAAATGGGGGACTGCTGACCCAGAACTGAAATGTAAAGGTGCAGGCAGAAGCTGATACATTTGTCATTCCTTACACTTTTGGGTGAACTCCTCTTTCAAAGCATAATTGTACTTCATAACTGTACTTCTGAGCATGGGAGATATGCAAAAGCCAGTAAAAAGGTGGCTACATCAGCTCTGGCCTGCACCACCAGATACTTTCCTCCCTCCTTTCCTTAGAAAAAATGGAATACTCCTGTTGAAAGCAAAATCCAAAAAATTTCAATTTGAAAATTCCTCTCAATGTCTTATGCCAACTCTGGTTTAGGCCACTCATGCTCCCCATTCTCCTTTGTACATCTTACTTCCTCTCCCAGTTACATTTTCTGGTGCCATGTACCTTTTAACCAAAAAGAAGAATGTTCAACTTTTTCTACACAAAAAACTCTCAGCAACTTGCTAAAGAGAGACATCTTTCACAAACAAACCCAAATTAAATTGCAAACTTAAAAAGCAAGCATGCAAACAAAAATCCATAAAAGTCCCTGAACAAGCCCCATCTTGAGAGAGAATTTGAGAGAGAGCGCCCAGCACTGGGTTTGAGGGTGTGATTTAGCAGTGATAACCCGAGGGGCTGTAAAGGATCCCAAGGGATTAAGAGATCGTTAAACATAATTCCCCCTGCAACCAAAAGCAGAATTTGAACTCAGTTCTTTGGAAGTGAAACTCTAGACTATTCACTCTGGTAACCTCACGTTAAAGGCACCATGTGAAGTGGCTGGCTACAACTTTCCGCATCTGTTGACTGAGAGCTGCAACACAGACGGTGCCCATGGGGAGGAGTTGGGAGGTTTCTGGAGGAGGCAATTAGCAGCAAGCTGATGCCTGCTGGTACCTGCATGGTGTGTAAGGGTAAAAATGCAGGTAATGTGAGTAGAGCAGGAACCCAAGCACATAAGGAGGGGCTGTGGGCTAGTGAGGCTTGGACAGCTAATGGCTGATACGTGTTTGATCACACAACAAATATAACTGCCTATACACGTGTCTGTATGGAGGGTGGGGAGGAGGGTGGCATGTATCATCCCCAAGCAGTAGATAAAATACACACGTGGTTAACAAGGTGCTTTGCATGCGCTTTCCTCCACATGGCACACAGGGCTCATGGTCTGCCTGTGTGCCTTACTGGGTTTATAAGAGGCTGCATAGATCAGTTTGGAAAAGTGTTTGGGTTCCTCAACTTCCAAGGAACGATCAGAGAAAATCTCTAACAAATCTGGGATTTTTGAAAGTTGCTAGACCCACCTAAAATAAATCACAGAAAGCACATAATGAAACACCGAACATGGTACTTTTCTTCCATCAGGGTAATTAATGTCTTTGTCTGTGCTGCAGAAAACTGAGACAAATCTATTCTTCAGGTCACAGGAAATGGTGACATACAGGCAAAAAACCCCAGCCTTCCATTCAGTTCACATCTGTGTGGTTCCCACTGCTAGAGCCAAGACTATTTTTTTCCTTTAATTTTAATCATGCACGCAGAAGATGAGAACTATGCAGCACAGTCCTTCCAGGCCAGAGTGACAGACACCCTGTCTCCTGTTCTCTACCATCAACCTTTTGGGAACACACCATCCCTGACCATTCAAGAGCACAGTTTTACTGACAGAGTACACAACTTGACAAGTAACAAGTACAAGATGGTGAAGGAATTTTCTCCTTTCCCCACCCCCACCTTTTAGTTGCACTGAATCTATATAAACAAATTATATCATTGACTTTGCCAGTAGATGAGCTTTTCCATCTGGGAATACTATTTCATTTAAAACCAAGGATTGAAAATCCTTCACAAGAGACAGGTAAAACTAGCACAAAATAGGAAAAAAGACAGCAAGAGGCAGAGACTGACGAAGAGACCTATGAGGGCTTTTCCATTTCTAGCTGCTATGGCCTTTCTTGGAAAGAAACAGTTGCTGTCTCCCAGAAGTGATGGAAACCCTGGCTTGCCCTGTCTTGAAGCTGGGAGAAACTGGGTGGGTGAAATAACTTAAAAGAAGTACTGATTCCCCTCCCTGCTTAATTTTAAGATGCTGTCTCAAAGGGTCCCTCCGCTATTCCTCAGCAGCCAGGGCCAGGCAGTGACATAAGTGAGAGGAGCAGAGTGGGAAGCAGTGCTTGACTTGCCCCAGGAGTCCCACAGTGGCCAAACCAGCTGCTGGGGAAAAGCAACACCTCACATTATCCCTGTCTTTTCTCTTGTAAGAAGCACTTTGGGCAAGCAAGCAGTCTACCCCATGTGAGGGAGAGAAGTTCCTTACTCTGCATGGCAGGAGTCAGTGCTGCTACCTGCACGGCAAGAAGATGGGGGGAGATGTGCCCCCATTCTGTCTCAGAAATAAAATGCTTTTCTTAATCATTTCAGTATAATAATGAAACTTTCCACTCAGGCAGAGCATACAAGACCTTTCAGATGCTCTCAAAACCTCTTCCTTGAATTTGTTGCTGCAAAACAGCACCACAGGTAAACCTACAGGTCTCCTCTTGGTGCTGGGGGAGACCTAATTTTAATGCATCCCCACTGGAGCTTTACAAATCCTGTGAAAGTCATTCTCTTTTGTTTTTTTTCTTAATGATGCCACGAAGCCAGGAAATAACACAATGGGCAACTAATTGCACGTATGAAGCTTCAAAAGTGACAGCTTGTATGATCTCTGACAAGTTTCCATAGACGTTTTCTTTCACTACTGTTTAAACCCACTGCAGAGTTCTTATGCATCTGTATAGGTGCAGATAGTCCCAGGGGACATTTCATGGGGTAACACAAGGTCCCCAAGACAGACATGGGCCACCTTGGGCTGACAACAGAAAGGGGAATATAGAAGGAAGTTACAAGATCATTTCCAAGTGAATAGCCTTTTTTTTTTTTTTTTTTCTGTTTTCCAATATACACTGATTAAATAGTTGCATCTTGTTATAAATACCTTGGTACAGATATCTATTACAGAATTTTCTGTTCATATCATGTAAACTTCTATAAAAATTCAGCAAAAGATTTCACATGAATTCAATCAGTGCCCTGGAGGATAGAGGGAAGGGCATATCCATTTTTTTGTACTAGTACTTCATATAAATTCAGCAAAACAACTGCGCTTTAGTTTCAATCAATATACAAGTTCTTTGTATGATCTGGGGGGGGGAGGTGACGACACTTAAATTGTCTAATTTCACTGACTCAATCCATCTTCTGCCAGTCAACAAGAGCTTTCAGCCTAGACAAAGACTAAAATAAAGCACACCAAATAAAAACCATGGACATATAATTGTCATTTCCCAAAAGCTTCTTTCAGTCCCAGTTTCTCAGAAAACTACCCAAGCATTAAAGCTGCTGCCTCTCAGGGAAACTAATTATAACTAAAAAAAAAAAAAAAAAAAGAAAATGAAAAAGGAGGGGGGAATGTAACCCACATGTCTAACTGAATATATAAAGGATAATTGTGTCATTAAAACTAACAACATTTCAGATGGTGAAAGACTCATAAGGCAAGAATGGATGTGTTGGACATCATCAGGCTCCCATCAGAGTATTCACATAAAAATGCAGCCGTCACAAAAAGAATCTAATCCTTGTGTGCTTCCACTGATAGAGCTCAGATGTGCATGCTGGTATTTTTGAGCCCTCGCAGTGCTGAAAGTGTCAGCAATTCATTGTTTACTGTCTGGACTGAATTGACTTTCAGAGTTCCTTAATGATACACAGACGACCAATGCCTCATCTACCAAGGCGTGCTGATTGCCATCCAAGTAAGTATAAGCTTTCACGTAGTTGTAAAGCAGGATCCTCCTCACATCTTCCAAAGAACGGCTCACAAAGACTCTGTTTAATCAATGCACCTCCAACTTTGTGGCACAGGCACAGCAAGACAATCATCCTTTTAAGAAGAACTAAGCCCTGGAATCAAGGAAGCACCAGTGGGTGCTGCGAGGAACACAGATGGCAGAGGGTAGGTATACCTTCTGGCCATAATTTATTGTGAAAAAGAGTTGCTATCTCTATCAGTACAAGTGCACAGTCTCAAAGATATCATGAGAGCAGGTTTTCTGGATAACTTCAGTCATTCCCTAGTTTAACTTTGCCAACAAAAAGCTTGATAAAACACAAGTTCTTTGCAGCTAAGCTAACCAAACCCATTTTCCTATGCATTTCTGTTATGTACCCCCATACTACTGCGGAACCTACCACCCTGTTATACCTTTGGGGTTACTTTGCACCCCTCACTGCCACAGTATTCTCAGGTTTTCTGATGTTTGCTCATCCTTCAAAAATAGTCATGTCCCTGAAAAACTGACAGTGCATGATACCTTCTAGGTATCCCTCCCCTGTTGCCATCACCTGTTTCATCATAGTAGTCTCACTTATTTCTCTTTCCCATCAGACACCCTGAGTTCCTCTCCACTCCCTTGAAAGTCTCCAGTGACATCTTTGGCTCCCACAAAACCTTTACTTTTCCACTGCTTTGAGGCAAGCAAGAAACAGCTTATGTTACAGACAGTTTAAAACCACTCACACGATGATAAGGCAGGTGGGTTTTGTACGTTTGGGCATACAGAAAGGACAATGGCTGAATGATCACAGCTTTACCTTGAGGGGACATTAATCAAGCCTTTGGAAAATTTCCACCAGTCTTCATGAAATTCATAAAAATGGTAATTTCTTTGAGAGGGTTTCTTTTCTTTCCAGATTGGCTGAAATTTGCTGACAATTTAAAAAGTCACATGAGGGAGCGGAAGGGGAGCAACGGATGGACAGACAGCCATGGTGACTGTATAAGCCTCATTTCTTTAGAAAACCAGACTAAAAATAGAAAAGTACAGTGGCTGACAGATTTAATTAACACAAACATGCAAGGTTTTTAGTCCATTAACCCTCTTATTGGTCTAAGTATTGCATGAGAGGTTTGGTTGCTGTTTCTGATAGAAAATAACTCAGCTGTGCAACGTTTTGTCTGTGAACAGTCCCTCAGACTGAATTCCTAGGCAAAAGACACCCTTTCCCTCTGCTTCTTTGCATTTGTGAAGAGTTGCCTCTAATAGACACACAGAAATCTCTTAAACTTGTCTTGTGGGTTTTTTTCCTTCTCTCTGTTCATTCGTATTTAACTTGGAAGGGCTGCAGACTGAACAAGGATATCAAGACTCACATTTGAAACAACGCGTTATGTATTAAGGGTATAAATCAAAGTCATGATGTCAGTGGAAAGACTCTCATTAAATTCAATCAGTTTGGAGTGTCAGTTAATAGAGTGTCAAAACTCTTAGTGAGAAAGTATCAGAACATCTCATGTGACTGAGCTGGATCTGAGCTGGACCACCCTTTGTGTGCTGGAACCAGGCAGAGTAAATCCATGCAGCACAATGCAGTAGCTTGCAGGAATACTAATCTGAAGGAAGCTCTCCAGCAATGCAACTGTTAGGGCTGTTTCTAGTGTTCGTGGAGATCGTGGTACCTCTTCTTTCAAGGCATATGGTCTAAAAAGGATGCCCTGATAACACCCAAAAAATTTAATAAAAATCCTCCTTTGCTCAATCTCTGCTTTTGGGATTAAAGTTCCTGAGTTTATCCATTCAGCCTAGGCAATAGCTAGGATGTCTGTCTGAATGCTGCCTTGGATTTTTAACATCTTGACCACAGATGAGATAAATTTTTCTTCAGTAATTCAACACAATCTTTAAGACACTATTAGATGACCCACTAGGTCAACTAGGGACTTAAAAGGAATTGTCCAAGTGAAGTGGACTTTACCCAAAGGAAAAAGCCAGTACAACTTCCAACTAAAATTCACCTTGAATGTCTTTGATAAGTGGTGAGCAGACTTTGATTGGGCACGGGTATTAAATTAATTCCATCTAAATATCAGAGGTGCTCATTCTATGCAATACTGACATATCAGACACATACACAGATGGAGCAATTTTTGGCTGAAACATTATTAACCTTTTTGGCTCTGTGATGGCAGCAGGGCACCTGAGAGACCACACTGATAATTGTAGCAATATGCAAGGACAGCAGAAACTAAAATGACTATAATTCATTTAAGAGTGCTTAATCTTCTGCCCAAGGAAATTAATGTCATAGAAAAAGATTATCTGAGATACTGCTGGGAGAGCTCAGATCTTTTTTGATCTGCTGCTCTGCTCCAGGCAGGCTTTTTTTTCCAGCTCATGCAGTGCAATCACACTGAGGAGTTCTTGAACATTTCGTGACCCTAAAATTTGTCCCACTATTTGGTTTGGCAGATGCAATCACCTTACAAGGGCCCCAGCCTTCCACAGGATTATGAGCACACCTTGCAGCCCTACAGAGACCATGAAAGAAACCTTTGCAGTCTCACTGGTTTGGGTTAGCACCCTGACAAATGCTCCAGAAGTAAACAGTCAACTCCTGCTCCTGTGCACCAGCACCTACATCCATTCCCAACATGCCAGCTTGCAGCCCTCAAAGCAGCATTCTTCAAAACTTCCTCTCTGCTGCTTCTCCTGCAAAACATTGTCTATGGGAAAGGAACAGACAGATGCCAAGGTTAGCCCATGACTGACAGTCAACATCTTTAACTTCTCCCTTGCTTACTCTTGCTGTATTACAGACAGTTCAGCCTTTCCACAGCCATTAGCTTCATTCCCTGCTATCCCAGCCATATATTTGGATCACGAAAATTTGAAGGCAGGGCTGTCTTCTTGTTGGCTATTTGCAGATCTTCAATGCACACAGACACTACAACAACATGAATACAGGTCAGCAGCCAAGTCAGAGACATGGGACTGGTTGGGAATGGAGCTCACAAGACATACAAGAAAAATTCAAGTTCTTGCAGAGATCTCTGTGACAATTAATAAATTCCACCTCAGCAAGGCCACCTTCTGCTGTGAGCATTTCAGTGGTATGATAGCTTCAGAGAGAATTTTTGATTTTCACTCATCTTTTGATATTTGTCCCACCAATCTGATATAAAATCTTGTAGTTCATTTCTTCAAACTGCTGGGTGCACGGAGGAAGAAAACACAAACAGCTTAACTACTAGTGAGATCTGCCTGGGGAATGAGACATAGGAAAACTGAGAGCTAAACTTAGCTATGGAAAAGGAAACAAGCTATAAAAACTGTTGTCAGGTGCAGAGGAGCTGCTTGGGAATTGCAAGGGTTCAGTTTTTCCAAAAGGAGAAGTACACACAATTAGAAATAAACCTTAGGTTAACTGGCACACACAGCAGAGCACCAAATAATAAATTAATTATTTATCTTCATGAAAATAGATGAATCCTCAATCTTGCAGGTTGCAGAGACCTGAGGAGAAGATATGTATGTTTTTACAATTTGTGTGCATGTTTTCACCTTTCGCATCAGAGAAAGTTCGGTTTTTTTGACAGTGTGAGTATACCATAAACACTCATCCTCCTCTTGCATCCACTAGAAATAAGTATCTTCTACCTTACTCTTTCATTTTCTGGGTTTTAAATAGGGAGGATAACTACTCAGGAAGAGCATGGACACGGCAGTCAAGTTTGTGTAGTAGCAGCTGGAAATTTTCTGGTTGTTCAGAAGGAACCTAAACCTACTTAAAAGGCAACAGGTGCTGGAAAGGAAAACAAGAGGTGTCAGAGGGAAAGGAGGGAACCTGGTGCCCTCAGAGGTGTGCCATCCCAAAAGCTCCCTGACAAAGCTCCACAACTGTTCAGCAGCCAGAAAATGCTAAAGCTGACTGAAAAGCTGGAGGAGAAGGCAGTGTACGGGGAAGGAGATCTTAGCACTGGATGCAAGTGGATGCTGAATGAACATTTCACCAGAAACCTCACCACATTTCTCCTTGATGAATGCGCAAACCAGCTCTACAGGAAATGCTGTAAGATGAGGCAGCCTCTAACTTCAACTTACTTTTATGTCAAAATCCCAGGTAATGTTGCAGCAATACAAAGCCCCTTTGAGCGCCCTTGCTGAAGCAGAAATTTTCACCTCACAAGAGAGCCAAGAGTGGGAGTTCCTGAAAAAACAGGCCAAAAGCAGTTTCCTTGTAAATAACACTAAAATCAGAAAGTCTCCTGGAATGTCAAAGAAAAAACAGTGGGCCAAGGACCTGGTCGCTGGGCTGAACCAGTCCAAGGGATGCTGCTCAGGATATGAATCATGGAAGCAGGACGGTCACATCCTGTTATGAGAATGCTGTTTGTTTTTCCTCCTCCTTCAGCCCCGGACCTCTCTACTGTGCCTGCCACCAAGGCTGCCAGCTGCAGAGGCTGTAAGGTGTATGACTGTCAACAGGAACTGAACTATAATCACAGCAGCTCCTGAAGCAGCCATCAGCTAGCAGCTGAGTTCGGAGAGGAGCCAGGAACCTGTGGGTCAAAAACTTTTCCTGATACTGACTGTCTTTTTCTGTCAATGGGAGTACAAAGTATGGGAAGGTAGGTACTATTCTCATTTGATTACCTCTCCATAGCCACATGCCTTGTCCAGAGATAAATCATTGGCCAAAACCAGTAGCTGAGGAAAAGCAGACTACCTACCTGGGAATACACCAGCCTTGAGGCAGTTTTGGTATGTACAATCAGTTAATAGAGAAGACCAACTCTGCCTCCCTATCAGTCTCTAAGACTGATAGATAGAGTCTGGAGAAACAAACACATTAACTTTGCATTTTGTTTGCAATTTTCTGGTTGAAGACAACAGGACAGTGACAAGCACAGTATTTAAACTGCATGACACAAGGGTAGGACTCTTAGCACCCCTTGTGCTATTTGTTTCATGCCCCTCAGTGAAAGACTAAGAGAGAAAGCCCTGGCTAATTTATGCACCGTAGGAACTTTACCACTGCCTTCCATGGGAGCAGAATTTCATCGCACAGTTATACCAACACCTTCCTAGCCACTGCAGTTCTATAGGATGCCAGCAGACCTAACATGGGTGATACTATTTTTCCAAGCAGTGCCCTTATTAACAGTGACACCATGGCTTGTCCAGACAACACAACTGTGCAAAGGTCACCTTGAAAGGAATTGTACTGAAGATCCCAGTCCTTTCTTAGCTAGAAGATGCAATTAAAAATATACTACTTTAAATAACTCCCAAGGTCATGTCCTCATCGCTGCAGGATGTTGGGAAGGCAGGTATTTAAAGGGACTCCTCTTTCTTCGTTCATTAAGCTCATCTTAAGAAATGTTATCAATGCTTAAAAAGGCTTCCTTTGTGAAATTAGCCATTTAGAGCAGAAAGGTAGTGGGACTTTATACAAGCAAGCATGTTCCATCAAAAGCAAACCTTAGGTTAACTGGCACACACAGCAGAACACCAAATAAGGCCAGAGCCTCTGGAAGGAAATAATCGAACAAGATACACCCTCTGAAACAAATTAGGATTCGGTTTTCCTGCCATGGGTGTGATTTCCCCTGACCTCAGCAGGCTTGGGCCCAGAGGGTGCACACCTTACAAAGCCCTTCTTCTCCCCTTGCTCCTTGAAGCAGAATTGGTCCAGGTGTTCAGAGACCTCCTGTGATGGCTGTGGCTTCCCACGGGACCTGGGGAACCAGCAGACAGGGAGGTGGCATAGGGAAATACTACATTTGTACCAAGCCAGAACCACCTTGCCCCCACTGGACAACTTCACAGGCATTTTATAGGGTGTCTCTTGTCTTCGTGTCACTCTTGCTGTTAAAGCGTCACTCCGATGTTTCCTATATTAGAGCTTGCCACCATCACTTGCCCAGAACTCCCCTTTAGGAGGTATGGCAGATATGCCAGTCCTCTAGGAACACTCTGCCCTTCCCAGGGAGAGATCACAACACAAGCTGGTAAAATGGTGAAATGAAGAAAAGTGCTGTTTCTTCTATGCACTCCAGAGAATGCTCTTCACCATAAGTCGGGGTCAAGTGCAGTTTCTAAAATCATAGGGCTGCCTGTATCAGGAACATCACCTTCACCCATGCTGTCTGCTTCCACAGGCCAGTTAAGGTTTGTAGCTCTGTGAGCAGAACAGCAAAAGTTTTCTAGCCCTGTCAGTATCCCAACAAAAATGCCCCAGTGACTTTTGCCAGGTCATCTTCAATTCACTGGAAGGGCTGGCCCAAGATGGAGTGAGACACTTTCATTCACCAGGCACTGAGCACTGGTCCAGCCATTCCCAAATTCAGGGTCATGACCCCATTTGGGCTGTCGAAATTATGAGAGTATTTACAACCCTGACTAAAGTTCAGTTTCATCCAATATCTGTGCTAGTGCTGCAACCCAGAGTCACCCACACCTACAGGAAAACTTCTGCTTCCCATCCCACTGGAAGTAGTGTTCTCCCATCTTAGTCTTCTTGCTGGCTTTTAAGTAAGGTGAAGAAACAGGCATAGTTCTCAAAACTTGTGTTACTATGAAAATATTCCCCAGTTAGTCTAGATTCACATCAGTATTTCCTTTATCTGAACAAGTACTTAAGAGAAGAGTGTGAATATGAGAAAATCTGGCTCCCTTAGTACTGTTAATATAGTTGAAAAATTTGCTAAAAAAATAGTACCTGTGTCAGTGGCTTTATAGATAAAACAATCTCTCTCAAACAAATAATGTATAGTCCTTGTAATTATTAGAAAAAAATAAACACAATTTCCCTGTCAAGGATCTGTAGAACTCCTCTCTGAAGAAACTGTCTGGGGCCATATGACACAATCTACTTATGTACCACCAATATGCTCCAGTAGGGACCAGATAAAACAAACATTAAATAAAGGATCAGCATTTCCCTGTGGGAATTTACAGATTCAGCCAGAAATTCTTTATGTACCAGGCCTGTTAGGAAAACACTTTTTTTAAAAAACACATCCTGATAATAGCTTAATGCTAAATAATCCTAAATCCTGTAGACTTGCCTTCCACTCTCCACCTTGACAAAGTCTCTTTGCTCAATGTGCACAATATAAATGGGTGGTATAGAGAAATGAGGAAATATGGTGGGGGGAGAGAAAAAAAAAAAAACAGAAAAAAAAATGTATGGGAGCAATATTTATGCCAGTTGGTTCTGTCATTCCCTAGGATTAAGGAAGTCATAGCACTCCAGGAACATCAACAAGTCCCCCAAATCCTTCTATCTGTCTTTTGCTGTGTGCTTCAGTAAGTTGTCATTGACTTTAACAAACTCAGATCCAAAATGTTCAAATAAAATACTCCCCAAAACTATTCACCCACTTTTCTATGTCAGCTATATAGCTGTGTGCTATAGCTATGCCACAGTTAGTTCTTCTTGCATGAGGATCTACCTGGAAGACAGGCAAGTTTGATTGACAGCTGTTAAATGGATGACCAAAACCATCAGAATGCCTCCATGTGACCCTGCTAAAAGGGCTTCTATTGTGCTCCTTGGAGGTGAAGCAATAAGGAAGCCTTGGTGTAGCACAGGGCTTAGTTTTTATGAAGGGGTTTATCCGTGAAATTCAGACAGACATACGTAGATCATGCTGATACTATAGCCAGGAGTCCTCATTCTTCACTTTCTTCTCTAGTTTGAAATAATTCACAACAATTTATACATCCTAGACAGTTTCCACTGTGCTTGTCATTTTATATTATTTCAAGCACATAGACAACTAACAAAGATTCAGGAAAAGGGCAAAATGCTACAGTGAAAGAAAGGCTCATGCTACTCAAAAAGGCAAGAACCCTTCTTGCCAATACCAGTGGCGAGCGACACAAATTTGGTGCCTCATCTGTTAAAACGCAGTTTCAAAGGAAGTTTAGGAAGAGTGCATGGAGCTCAACACATGCCAGAGCACAAGGACCAGGCACAATTCTAATGTCCTTTTAGATTTTAAAACTCATATGACAGACGGAGAGCTGTGACCTCTTTGAGATGATGTCGGACAAGCCAACCTGGAATTACCCTGGAGACAGGTTGCTGCATACTGAGCCAAGGCAGGCAAGAGCTTGATGGTACTAACTAGTCCAAAGATGAAAATATAGACAATATAAATCAAAGATCAGTGACAGCTTTGGAAATCAGCTAGGACATTGCATCCTGCCAGCCCAAACCCCTGTATCTGCTCAAACCCAGAGGAACTGTCAAAGTCATTATTGAATAACTAAGGAGAACAAAATATTGACTTTAAGTCCTTTGTGCTCATAAATCGCATGTTTTATTTTCCAAGCTGCAACATTTTCCTCGCCTATGCAAATGCAATAGCTCAGGAAGTCTTTTTGCACCAGTTTGTTCCTATCAGTGATCATTCTGGCAGCAAAACAAAGTATTCCTGTTATATAAACTTCCTTTGGCAAAACCCAATTATTTTTTTTACTATTGTGTCCATCCTTCAAAAAATAATCAATCAAAACAATTATCTTCCCATTCATTTTGTTTCATTTTTATCCTCATACTCATTTCTGGCACAAACACTCAAAATGAACAGATGATAGCAAACTACTTAGAACATGAACACTGGTGCAAATCTTGGGCCCAAAGGTTGAAGTAATGCTCCAGCAAAAACCTCCTGGGCTTCTATTACTGGTTTGAACCACAGCCTGCAGCATGAAGGTGACAACACTGGTAGTGGAAACTTGGACCAAATTTATATATAAGGAAGCACAGATGTAATCTTACCAATGCAAACAGGTTTTCTTGTACTGATGGTGAATTTCATCCATTATACTGATTTCATTTTCCTAGGAGGGCCAGATAACCATCTGGTATAAATCAGTCTGACTCCTTGAATTCCATAGGATTATAATGCTCAAAGCCAGTTACAGGTCATACCCAGTGGCTGAGGAATTTTCACTTAAAGCTGGCACATATCGGGAGCTTTAAGTTTCCAACCAAAGGCAAATGGGAGTTGAAAAAAACCACCTTTTCTAAACAATGCAAAAAGGAAAACCAGACATTATTTCAGGTCAGTTTGAAACCTTTAATTCAAATTAAATGAAAAGGCTTAAACTGAAAAATGTAAACCAAAAGTTAAAAGCTTTCCTTCAAAAAACACCCCAGCAAATGGCTACAGGACAGGGGGCATGAATCTCTATGCTTAAGAGCACTGGGTCAAAATAGAAAGGCAAAGTTTTCTTTCAAAAACACTTAATTATTTCATTTCGGGAACCACAAAGAAAACTTGCCTTTAAAAAAATGGCAGGGCAAGTTCTACTCTATATGATACATAACTCTTCAAAACCTCACTTTTTTCAGGATGCATATGACACAGCCAGGGGGACAGAAGTGTATCCTTAAAAGCAGTGGCTGGTTTGTCTTTTCTGTGACAACAGCAGCAGCAGCACAGGAATGTCACAGTCTCACTCATCTCAGCTGCTCTGATTGAAAGAGTCTGTCCTATGTCTTTGATCCCTTTGTAGCATGAATAGTCTTGTAGCAACCTTATGTTAGCAAATCTAGGAACTTGGAGAGACCTGGTTTCCTACTGCTAAGCTGTGCTTGATACAAGAGATAGGTTCACTTGCATTTGAATAGGATCATGCTTAGCTGTTGCATTTCCCCCCTACATCACCAGTTGTTTCACCGGGTCCTTACACACAACACTCTGAATGCAACCACAGGAGCCAACAGCCTTGGCACAGCAGTATACAGCTGGCACTGGGAGTGTGGCTGTGTCTCCAAACTAAGGTGCAGGTCCAAAAAAACATAGGAGATCCAGCACTAAAACACAGACCCCTTATAGTTCAGTAGCATCAGAAATAGACTATTATGTCTGTTGTGAGCTAAAGGCTATTCAAAACCTTGTATTAGTTGAGAGGGACCTGAATGCCTGGCTCTTTCATATGTTTCTGATGCCTGACATCCAGAGATAAGGTGCTGCTTCTGAGCAAGACACCCTTTGAAAAGTTCATGTGTTGAAATCGCAGTCATTTGTAGTTCAGCCTACTTGCACTGTGCTTTCAGCTTCTGCTGTCTCCTCTTCCCTGTGCCACAGTCAACATGGCTCATTTTCCCTCTCTCCCTCCCCATCCACCTCCTCAGGACGTGGCCAGACACTTCCTCAAAAACAGATCCTGCCTGCTCCCTGTCCTCCCCTTTCCTGCTCCTTGCCTCCATCAACTAACATCCAAAGGGTAGAATGTCCCTATATATTGTGGTTAAGACAGTTTGTCAATATAAAAAAAAGGCAGCAACTGCAGTTGTTTAAAATGAGGCAAAATTTGAATGAAACACTCTCTCACCTTGCAGAGACAGCTGTGGATTCTCTCCGAGTGTTGTGAACTCTTGCTTCCAAGGAAAACGTAACCAGAGCCCAAACGACTTGTGGCTGCTCCTTGGTATTGCTAGACAAAGGTTTCACTCCTACCAAAACAACATTTCTTTTAGTACATGCTACATAGTCTGATGTCTATCAGGAGAAGGATACTCCCACCAGGGACTGTGCAGACCCTGGAATGCGTGAGGCCTGTAAAACCAGCTGAATTCAGCCGACACAAAACACGGAAGAGCAGCAATAGCAGCTTGGCACTGCCTATTTCTTTTTAAAAGCAGAGTTTATAACCTCACAGCTGGTGCCTGGGTGGCATCAGCCATCTGGATTTTGAGCTTCTCTCCAGGAACTTTGTTTTACCAGTTACATTTTCATTTGCTCTTCAGAGTTAGAAGGCAAGTGAAAACCAACAGTGAGTCTGCTCCAGAATCCTCTGAACTGCGCTTGCCATTGCTGGCCTCTACTCTCTAATTTTGTTGCCAGGTATTTGTCTTCATAATGGATGGATTTAGTGCCACCTTTCTGGAGCTGTTTTCTGACAAGGAATTTTAATTTGAGGTGACTTGTGTAGACTCCCAGTGGCACTGATCCTGAGAAGTGCTCAGTATGGGTGTAGTTGGCTCTCCTGGAAGAACAGGACTATAATTTTTAATATTTGAGGTGGGAAAAGACAAAAGCAGAAGCCATTTGGCTGTGATTGTTAGTAGAAAACAAGTAAAACTTGGCAACAACTTTGAGACATAAAAGTAACATCTATTTATCCATTAAATACATTTCATGTTAAAATAAATGGGATTTACCTGATTCAAGGAGAAGAGATTTGTGTCAGCTGGACAGTCAGGAGAGACCCTTTCTTTTTTTGGTTTCTTTTTGGGTGGCATTTTATGCTTTATCTACAAACTTCAGAGAATGGCTCAGCTGTGGTTCCATCAATTTTTAAAATTAATTTCCAATATAAAGAGATATTTCAAATCCTAAATGTAGGTCCTGGAAGGGAAAGAAAAACTGGGAGAGCAGTAGAATAAAAGAAACAAGGGGGTTGTCATCCACCAAACCTTTCAGACAGATAAACAAGCTGCAAGAGCAATATAAATTTGGTATCTGTACTGGCCTTATAAGATGTGCCTGGGTTGGGAGCACTGGTTTTACTACTCAGCTATCAGACACAGGTGGCTATTCCAGCAAAGTGCAAAGGTCACCCAGCAAAGGTCTGCTCACCTGGAGAATAACATCCCCCAACATGCCTGATCCCTGTGTGCATCAGACACTGAGCAGCTGCAGAGTTGGTCCTTTTCCAAAAGGCTGAAGCAATGAAACTCACTGTCTAGTTCTCTTATCTTCACTGCAGATCTCACATCTATAGTATTTCTGGAGGTTTCTTTACCACAGTCTTACACCTTGCTTCTCCTATGAAGACTGCCTTGTAAGTGCTCTTACCACCTGTTTATGCAAAGCGAGACAATGACATTTCCTTGCAGTTGCATAATCTCATCTGTATTCATAGCTACAAGAATTTTGATGCAAGTCTTTCCCTATCCCTTTCTTTTTCCCAATACAGAGATCCTGTAAGGAAGAGTCCCAAGGAAAATCTGAAAATTGCTTATAGTGACTCACATTTATTATGCCCCAGCCAGACTTTTCCTATAAAAGGCTGAGTCACTCTCATTAGCTGAACCTTTGCAAAGAAAGAAAAAAAAATAAGGCTTGGGGTTTTTTTTAAACAAACATTCAGATCTCTGTTTTCTCTGTTACAGCAACACAGATTATCAAGTTGCCAGAAATTTGAGTAAATTCCTTTTTTTTTAGTATTTCTTTCATACAGCAGCATCCTCATGCCACTGAACCGACTTGAGTCTTGGGCTGCCAGGCAACATATTTTCAGGTGAAATTGGTTCTCTTGAAACCTCCTCTTCTGTATCACGTGCTCTGCGTGTTTCACATTTATTTTCCAAAGCCTCAATAACACATACGTGACCATATGTATTTCCTCCTTGTGCATATACGTGCAGTTGTTTGAGACATTATTCCCAGTTCAGACCTTCAACTCACATTGCCTTTTATACAGCCCTCACCCCACTGGCTGCCCAGCCTGACTGCTTTGGGGAAACTGAGCAGACCTGTGTGGGTCTGCTAATTTGCTGTGAACCTGAGCAAGCCTCCTAGGGTCTGTGATTCATGCAAAACTCCCCCGCAAATCTTTCCTGCTGGTCTCTGTGAACCCAACACATTCAAAACAATGCTAGGGCACCTCTGTTTCTGACCAAACCTTACTGTGGTCAATTACTTCAAGAGAAATTTAGAGGAAATTGCCATCTTCCCACTCCTCTTAATGTTTCTTTCATCCTTTAGGTTCAAAGCACTCGTGTTTTCACATGGGAAAAGAAATTGTTGTCCACATCATAGTTTCCTAGGATTCACTGGCAAATCTTGACTATGATGTTGGGTACTGTCTAGATGGCAAAAACTAAAACAGATTTACCAGATTTTCCCAAGAACAGGTTTTAGGAACCCATGTGACTTCAGCTACCCATGAAAAGATGATGTAGAAAAATAATCTACCTTGACCTTCTTTAATTACATACTGAAAACCATCGCAGTGCTTTTGTCCAGTGGGAAAACAGAGTGAACAAAGATGTGCTGGCTTGTGATTGGCAATTAAATCATGTGTGGTACAGTGTAGTTTATATCTCTCAGGGCTTTGATGCTTGTGTTTGCCCATATACTGCTCAGTAGCCAGCAGTATAACTCTGTATAAGCTTTTGTGTGTAGCAGCTGCCAATGACCTTCGTATTTATTTGGAGGGGAAGGTCTCTGAGGTTAGGCAAAGAGTTCAAGCTCCATATTTATTTTGAACCTTGCCCTGCAGGTGGCTCCCACACCTCTGAGATTTCCATCTATCATATCATATCCATCTTTCTTCAAACAAGAAGCTGTCCCAACGTGACTAATCACTGTCATGTCTTCTCTCCGTCGGGAGCCAGTCAGGGATTACACATGTCTAACTCATTCAGACAATTGTATCAAGTGTCTCTGTTGATAGATGGACACCAAATATTTGGCTCCAATCGTGGAGACGCTTCAGGCAGAGACAGACACAGTGAGACCACAATTTCAGAGAGACCTTAAACCAGGATGTGTCAGTAGTCCCCTCTCCAGCCCCGCAGATACCTCTCATTCCTGCCCCTTTGCTGGTATTGCCCCAAGTAATCCTGCAGCTTCACAGTCCACAGGGTGAAAGTAGCAGTCCAGGGAAAGATAAACTCACAACAACAGCAAATCTCAGCGTAGACAGGCTGCCTAACCCCCACCAGTGCACGACTCCACCAGAATGTCCAAGGCCACCGAGGAGGAGGTGGAAGGGCAGGACTCTGTGGGTAGGCACAGGAAGAGGGTAGGATTGTTAACCCTGCGGTGATAGTTAATGCCAAATTGTTGGAGACTTGTGGCCACAGCTGTGGAAGGGATGCAAAGCCTCTAGCAAGGGCTGCATCAGAAGAGCACCAGCCAGGCAGCACATCAAGATGAATTCTCAAAGATCCAAGCATGTGTACCATTTTTTTCCATTTAAGACTCACATGAATAACTGTGACTGTTTTTCCTACCGTGCGTGCTGTAAATAAATCTGCTTGTGTTTTATTTTAGTCTTGCCACAATAACTATGGTGATTTCACCATAGATAGCAGACATTTCTTATTCAAAAGGTGTAATGAAGTGTAGTGGATCTGAAATCTCTAGGTCACCTTCAGAAGTGCCCAAGCCCTGCAGGGTGTTTTCCAGAGTATCCAAAGGAGTGTGCCCCAATTAAGTTGCAGGAGATGGCCTGGGAGATGTCATTGTGGGTCAGAAGAAGAAATGTGTGGTGCCTGTCTGGACCCTGAACATCCCAGAGAATTTGACTCATCAGCAATGTCTTACACAGAGGCAAGCTGCAGCAGGAGGGATTTCAGCCTCTTAGCATCAACACATGTAGTTGCAGCGAAAGCAGAAAGAATACACCAAATGTTAATTTTGAAAGTGAAATTTGATCTGACCACAGCCAGTTTTGCACTTTCTTTTCTATTGACAGAGAAGAGGGTCAATATTTGCTATTCTCTGGCTCTTACGGGCTTGCTACAAATACATATTTGCATGAAGCTCAGCACTACCAAGGCTTTTTGACAGTAAACTATGAAAGAAAAAATGTTATCAGTGGTGCTATAAATGAGTGGGAAACCTCTCCCCAGACTAGTAATTCTTGTGGACAATTGTTTCAAGGTATTTGCCTCGCTTAAGTACTCTGCAAATATGACTTCCAAGAAAAAAATTGCTGTATTTCAGCTCTAGACCAGTCTGAGCCACACTATAGCTCAAATGTTGAATCAAACTTATGAAAAAATCCCTGTGAATACAGTTTTGTCAAGCAGAGTTGGTGCTGCAAGCCAGGATCAGCTAAGAAATGTGGATTACATCTGCCTCATTGAATCCTGTTATTATCATTATTACTTCACAGCTCATTTTTTCTTCCCAGTGCGAGGCTCTCCAAGCACAGGAATTTGCTGAGCTCCTGGTAACTTGCCACACACACTAGCAAAGCTGGCATTTATCATGGCTTGTCAGAGCAACATTGCAGCCGCTGTGCTCCTGATCCCTGCTCCTGCGAGAAAAGCCCTGGGCCCTGCAGGCAGACAGGCTGAATCCAGACACTGAATATTGCATATTGCCACACTGCTTATTTCCCCCCTCACCACAAGCTGTTACCTGCACTTTGCCTCATTTCTCTTGCCTACCTGCTTTGGTGAGACATGTCTGCTTAAGACAACTCTCTCCACTGCAAAGGCCACTGGTCTGCTTTCCCTTCCTCCAGTCCATTTTCACCAGCACAGCTCCGTTTCCCTGGTTGGGCTTTTCCATGTGGTCCCACACCCTGCAGTGACAAATACCAATGCTGTTGGTCAGGGCTGGCACCAAAGGCAATTGTAATACCGTAAAAAAACACTTTGACAAGCACCAGAAAGATCAAGTCCTACAGCAGGCATTCCCTAAGGCTACCGCCTTTGTGTAGGTTTATATAAAAAGGAAATCATGGAACCCCGTCAGCTCTGCCTCCTGGCTCAGCTGGCAATGATAACGTATAAATGAACAGTCCAGTTTCTTGAAAGTTTCCCCAGCATCTTCTTCAGTTCATTTTTCCATTTTTGAAACATACGTTTTTTAAAGGTCATGATATCACAGGCTCTTGGTGTTTGCAGCACACCTAATTCCACAGAGGCGGCATTTGGTTTGGCTGTGTCTGCCCATCACAGAGTTTGCTAATTCTTACATTTTCTTTCGCTGGATTAATGAGCTCATGGCTCACCTTCATATTTCTAGTGCTTTTGCATTAGCATACTCTGGAAGGAACTACACAGCTCCTAAAAAGTGTTAGAGAGACCTAAACTAGTCATGAAAGAGATGACACACTCAAAATTAACTTACTTTTTCTTTGCCTTCTTAAGACCTCCTTTGGTGACCTCTGAAGAAAAGGCAACTCCTCCCACTAACTTGCAACTTGCTGAGTTTCCTTTTCAGGTGCCCAGTATTCATAGAATCATAGAATCAGACGGGTTGGAAAGGACCTCTGAGATCATCAAGTCCAACCCTTGATCCAACACCACCGCGGTTACTAGACTATGGCACTAAGTGCCACATCCAGCCTCATCTTAAAAACCTCCAGGGATGGAGAATCCACCACTTCCCTGGGCAGCCCATTCCAATGGCTGATTACCGTCTCTGTAAAGAATTTCTTTCTAATATCCAGCCTACACCTCCCCTGGCACAGCTTAAGGCCATGCCCTCTTGTCTTACTGCTGGTTGCCTGGGAGAAGAGACCAACCCCCACCTGGCTACAACCTCCTTTCAGGGAGTTGTAGAGAGCGATGAGGTCTCCCCTGAGCCTTCTCTTCTCCAGGTTAAACAACCCCAGCTCCCTCAGCCTCTCCTAACAGGACTTGTGCTCAAGTCCCTTCACCAGTCTGGTTGCTCTTCTCTGCACCTGCTCCAGCACCTCAATATCCTTCCTGAACTGAGGGGCCCAGAACTGGACACAGCACTCCGGGTGTGGCCTCACCAGTGCTGAGTACAGGGGCAGAATCACTTCCCTGTTTCTGCTGGCCACACTGTTCCTGATGCAGGCCAGAATGCCAGAATAATAGGTTTTGTCATTTTTGAGCAAGAGAGGATCTAAGAAACATTCATCAAGGTATATCTCCTTTCTATTAAGCAAGTCTACCTCAAAATATATCCCCTTCCAGCAGGAAGAACACTTGTTCTGAGGACTGAAAATTGCTTTTAGACTTCATAGATTTCTGTGTTTTAAAGTTTCTCTTTTCTCTTTTCATCACAAACCTAATTTTTGTGTTAGTCTCTTGCATTTTTTATGCAGCTGTTGGAGAAATGGGATGAAGTAAGTTTGCTTACTATATGCACGCAGTAATCCATACCCAGCACGCCTGTGATATATAAAAAAAACGCTACTAACTCTGTGAACACAAGAAACATGGTGGTGGGTTAAACAGTTTTAGACTGAGGAACTTAGGAAGGACTATATCCACTCTGGCATATTTATGAAATATTTAACTTAGGAATTTTCAGTTAACTTCAGATCCGTGTTGTACATTTCAGGAATGACCAACCATTTCTCACACCCAGCCCTGCCTTAGTCTGTTTAATAACCTGTGACTGGAAAAGATGGAGTTATAACAGACCCTTCTGCTGGAAAGACAAAAGGCTATATTGGACTTAGGCGGTGGAATTTAACACAATGCTCTGAGCTCTGACAGTCCTTTTGTAACACCAAAGCTAGAAAGCAGTATTCTTGGCTCTCTGATGTTCAACTTTCTCCCTCTATAAAAAGGGATTAATAGTACTTACCTAGCCCATAGACATGTTGAGACAATTTGCCTACCACGTTTTGAAGTCTGCATCTGAGAGATGCTTTACAAAAGCAGACCATTATTAAAAGCACAGACCTTTTGGAACAGCAGTTAAAAATAACTAGTTGCATATTCAAGTGTGTTCTGTAGTCTTTTTTCTTTTCATTGCTGGTCTTCATTGAATATTTGTGTATTTTAAGCATGACATGACTGAAAAATAAATAACATCTGCCTGAGAAGTCTTCTTTCAAACAATACCAAAAAACTGGGCAGCTGAGACAGAAGGAGGTCTTTGTCATCTCTTGGATCTTTCCTTCCTCATCAGGTACAAGCTTAGAAGACGATAAAATGGAGCACCATAAATCACAGAGATCTGCATGGCATTGACTCCCTGGATGCTTACTGCACAGAGGATGCATTTTGCTGGGTTTAGTCATCATCATCTTCACATGAGTAACAATCCATTTTGTTACTAAGGATATCTATTGGTGGCAAATTAATGTAAGTGGATTCATTAAATATGTTTTCCTTTGAATATGTGACTGTTTCACTTCCCCCTCCTCAGAATACAAATGCCGCTGTGCATCACTGCAGTGTGAATCAGTAGGGGTTTTCTAATTTTACAGCCACAGCCAGAAAACAAAAAATGGCACCAATTAATTTTTTTTTTACCACAAGTTAAAAATATCTCAAAACAAACCCCTTTGTCACACAGGGATGGATTCTGATCTAGGAAAAGCATGAAGTAGGAGTAATTTCACAGAAGAAAAAGCAATTATTCTGTAATCCCCTAACAAAAGTGAGGAATTTAGTACTCTGAAGACACAAAACCTATATGAACCTCTCTCAGCATCTGCCTCTTCCCTGCATTGCTCCACTGCCAGCCCAGGCCCCAGTGGCTGCCACTTGATGCTTTTCCAAACCAACAGCTGCTTCTCAGCTACCACCTCTTCTCTGGCATCTTTTCACCTCTCTTTCCCTGGCCACACACGTGTTCTCAGGTAAAGAGATCTTAACTTCATGTTATGTAACTACAGGATTTCTCACCTCCAAAGGAAACCTAGGCAACATACCTGGTCTGTTTGCCCCTGCCCCCAAACTAATATTGAAAATATCTTCAAAATAACCTTATTGTACAATCTCAAGAAAACCCTCCCAAGCAATTTTAAATTACTCTGTGTCTGACACAGATTTTACTTTTTGAAGTAGAAAGACAAACTGTGACAATGAGATGATAACTCATGGTCAAGCGTAGCTTTGAATTTCCTGGCTGAACTGTTGCTAGCTTGTGTCAGAAATTCAGTTCTTATGTAAACAAATAGAGAAGAAAACCCCCAAACAAACAGCTCCCCAGCTCCCTCCACCCCAAAAAACGCAAGGCCCAAACCCCCTTTCAGCACTAATCCTCAGACCCCTGAGGATCAGAGCAGTCCATTGGGTAAGTTTGTAATTAGAAAGTTTTACAAGGTGCATTTCACCTACTTCAGATACACGAGCATCTCCATCAGAGCCCCTCTGGTCTGCCAACTGCATAAATTCCTGCAATTAGATTTTTTTCTTTTTACAAGACATGTTATGAATCCACTGGAAAAGAGCAGTCCCAGCCCTAGTCAACATATTCATTTGATGCTTATGTAGTACGCCATTAATGTTTTGAAATTATTGCATCTCAGATCTTTTTATGAACAAAAGACAAATGTCATCTCCCCATCAACATCAACATGAGACATCAAACTTCTTAAATACTGTTATTCCCCCATCCTCTGTTTCTTAGAATATCTTAACACTGACTGTATTGATGCATATAAAATTACTAGGGAAAATCGTTTCTTGGCTGTCACTTTGCCAAGTTTCACTGTGAAATGTGTTTTTATATCTCCATTATGAAACCCTGGAAGTTGAGAGCAAAGAGCAAAACTAAATTGGGAGGGATATTGAGCTGCAGTCACAGTCCAGCAAAGCAATTCACTGTGGCTATCGTTCATCTGATCCTGCTCCTTTGATGTCTAGACAAATGTATTAGCTGAAAGACAAGGAAAGAAGCAATAAGGAAGCTTTCTTGGGAGATCAGAGCATCCAGGTGAGTCTGACTGTGCTGTGCAGCTGCCTGCAAAGGATTCTGAAGAGCAGCAATTGCAATTTTGTGGTAGTGCTCTACAGCACAATCATTTTCTTTCACATTGAATCCAATCTGAGGCAAAATGCTGAAGAGTCAACAACTGTGATACTGAGTGTTACGTCCCACATGTTTTAAGAATGTCAGTGTCACCTGCTTTTTTTCAGGAAGGCTCATACACACATTACGGAAAAGCAAACTGTTTCACTGTGAAAAACATCTAAGCCACTGTTTGCCTAAACCCTATTATTTTTAACTTTAAACTCCCAAAACAGCTTTTTTTACTTGCATGTGACTGACATGTTACAATGAGATGCACAAGCAATTAGGAAAAATTTACTGTTTCTTTCTATATACCATTGCTTCATTATTTCTAGCTGTTGAACTTGGACCGACTTGGTGGATTGAACAGATTTTTCCAACAGGTAATTGACTTCAAGAGAAGGCCTGGAATAATTCTAGCTGGCTGTTACACTGGGAATGAGTCTCCTTTCATTAATTAATCACTTTGAGGAGAATTTTTCTTTCTGAATAAACTCATTATTTTTAAACATATGACATTTAGCTGTATAAATAAACTCCAGAACTGTGATTTAAAATGTGTGCTAACTGCAGGCACGGCATGCCAGGGATAGCAAAGCCTCCTCTGCATTTTCTGGAGTGACTTTATGTTCTGATTACAAAGAAATGGGGGCAGGAAATGAACTGACTTGTGATTTCACCCACTTAGTACCAGGATTTCTTTACTTGCACGACTGTTGCATTTAAAGACACACTCAAGGAGACATTGGCTGTCAGAGAGGACCAAAGTGTACTCAAAGAAGCATACCCAAAAAAAGGAAAAAAAAATCAAACTTAAAAAAAAAAAGACAACAAATCTGTTTTTCTAACACAGACATGCTCCCTCTGGTTCAACTGGATCAGTTCAGTGAAAGTAATTCTAAGTTTTTTCATTTTTAAACCTGTTTTTCACAGTATGAGGCTTGGAGAGATGTTCTCTCCCAAATCTGGTTTTAAGATCTGAAGATATTACTACCCACATTGCTAACAAGAGGTTACAATCTCCCAGCTAATTTTATCTCAAATGGATTAATATTTCTCATCAGCAGGGCTGGGTGGAAGTCTGCCTCTAATCACTCCCCTGCTAAAACAAACACTGAGTAACACTTTCTGCCTGCAAGTCTAAAAACAGTCAAAGAAATTTTTTCATACAATCAACTATTAAAATATACAACTCATTCCTGTATCTGACTAAGGAAGTGGGATTAGTCCTAGTGCTCATTGTTGACTAAATGTTGTGGTGGTGAGAAGCTTACATTGAATTCCAGAGGTGAAATATGTGGATGGATGGCAGATCCATTGTTTGCTGGGCCATGATGGTCCAGATGCTGAGGTCTGAGCCTCTGACTGCTGAAAGGATGTACATCAATGTGCCTTCTTTGAGTGTTCACCACTGGCCAACATCACCTATTGGGCATTACCCTGACCATTCCTGTCCTCACAGTGTTGCTTTGCATTAGTTATTCAGAAACACCAGTAAATGAATACTGGCTTTGGACTCAGCATGGGGCACTTGGCTTTTGCCTTCTTTCTCTCTCACTGCTTTTTTTCTAGTCTTCTTAGAAAGGAACCCAAACAGTTCCCCACACCTATTCAGGACGAACTGGGCTCAAGGCAACTCTGCTCCAAAAACCTATCCCTGCCACTTCTACCGAAGAAGAAAAACCACCAGTCACAGTTCTATTAGTACTTCATTAGAAGTCACAAAAGTCCTTTCCATGCCTAGCCCCAGCAGACAGGAGTGCATGTGGTTGGCAAAGTGTCCAGACCCTTTATGGACTAGCAGACAGGCAAAGCACTCAACCCACTGGCTACAAGTGGGCAGGAAGCCATTAAAAATAAAAAGTCTCTGCTCCCTCAGATATTAACATGATGCTCCAGAGTGTACAATTAGAAGAAACATTAACATAATCATGCTTTTTTAGGGGTCCCATTTTAAAGCAACGTTTTTCTGGTAACACCTCTTCAACATCTCTCCTACATTCAGCTGCACGCAAGGTATTAAACTGGGGCCAAGCCAGTAACAACAGCAGAGTTGTCCCGCCTGGCAGTCCCAGCAGTCTGCTCCATCAGTTCCCACAAGCCTATTGAGCAACACATATAGGAAGAAAGCTGCAGCTGTAGCTCTGGCTGCACTTCACTCAGAAGGTATGCATTCCCCATTCCAAAACAGCCAGGGCTTTATTAAAGCGCTAACTAAAAAACGGTGGAAAAATGAGAATGAATCCCAAATTCATTAAATTCATTTAAACTTTTTCCAGTCGCTGGGGAAGCTCCAGTTTCTATGATGACTACAAAAGCAAAGCATCTAACTGCCTCGCCAAGCAATTCGAATGTGTCTGTACAAGACAAAAATTCAAACCTTTCCTACTCGAGCTATCAATCAAAGTGAAGCTAAAATTACAGCTTAACAAGCAGGTATACATGTTTTAGTTAGCAAATGAGGCAAGTGGGGCACATTATTTTTAGTTGCAATGATGAGGAAAAGAGCAAAAAATAGAAGGAGGAAGGAAGGAAGGAAAAACTGTGTCTCTCCATTTGGCTCAGGCTTCTGAAGTTTTAGTTAACATTGGCAGCATTTGGATACGATATGTCTCCTAATGGCACTCAAGAAGTCTCTTGGACAGAACTATTGCTGTGCATGTAATTATATAGTAATTATGTTTTTTTTTAAAAAATGAGCTAGAAAAGAGTGATTGAACTCACCCCAAACTTGCAAATTAATTTTTAGCTGGTTTATTAGATGAGCCCGTCGAGCCAGGATGACCGTAAAACACTGCTCTTTCAAGCAGATGCTCACCAAAATCCAGTGTACATCAACATGCATTTTCTCCTTGATTCCAAATGCTTTTCAGCTGAACCCACAGAAAACTTTCAAATTACTTATGACAAAATCTGGATCAACAATGAGCTGACTTTCTCTCTCGTAAATTATGGAAACAATTTGCCCAAACACAGCCACCATTCATCTTCCCTAATACCATACAATAACACGCCAGTTGCAGGATTGCTAATTGGACTCTTTAGTCTGGTCCCTCAGACCCAAAGTTAGCCAAGTTTCCATTCTCTGCATTGTATCAGCAAAACAGCTTCTCATAACACCGGATGATGGAGGAAGACATCCAATTTATCTTGCAAGTACATGTTGCTGAATGTATTAATGGAAGTCACAAATACATTCCTACCCACCAAGGAACTTCAGTTCCAGCAGGGTTATGGTTGCTGTCGTATGTTTTTCCTTAAGGCTGTTTGGTAAAAGTGCTCTCCCTTAGAGCTTTTAACTCTGCCCTCCACATACTTACACCATCACAAACACAATGTTAGCAACAAACAAGTTCCTCCCAGCACTTTTTGAAATGTGAAAGACCGTGACTGTGGATGCCAGAACTCTGTCCTGACCTCATCTTTTGGGACATTTTTCTCCAAAATCATGATCCTTTGCCCTGGCTACGGCACATCCATCCATGACAGCACTGAATTCAGATTGCAGAAACTAGACTTGACTTAAACAAGATTTGTCCTGGTAAACTGCTTAGCCTAAAAAAAACAGGGCTGCCTTCTCAAAAGGATGTGGCAAACCCCTTTTTGTCAAAGACAAAAGGTCACCTGTGAAGTGTAAGCTGTTTCTCATAGTAAACAACTTCATTTTTGCTATTTGGTGGGAAAGACTCATGGGTGCTGCTCAATCCATTTTTCAGGATAATCAGCCAAACAAAACTGGAAGCAAAGACTAGACTGTCTCATAATACCAGAATTTTCTGAATGCTATTCTCATTGGTTTGATGAATGGGGAAGGCAGGGGGGATCTCTTTTCCTTTTCATAATTCTTTCCCCGTAAGGAATATTTTCCAAAGGAATTATTTAATCATAAATTGCAGCTAGTAGCTCACTGAAGAGCGAAAAGAAACAAGGCAGTAGTGAGGAATCAGCTTTCTGGTCCCAGCAGGGAACTGAAAGAAGCAGCTTTTTTCTATTACTATTTCGCCCATTCTGGGGTGTGATTCATTAGTGCCTTCATGCCTCATAGGGATGTTTTGGTCAGTCTTTTAATTTTAAGAACAGTTTGATCTGTATTTCTGTTGCTTTCAGGGCACACACTGTATTTTCTTGCTGCTTCTAGATCTCTCCTAAATGCTGGAGGTGCTTCAGGCTCAAGACTGCACTTAGGTGACAAAAAGGTCACTGAACCAAGAGGAACAGCTTTAGTGAGCTTATGTTCCCCACCAGAAACCAGCTCAAAACTTTCAGTAAAACAGAAGTTTGAATTTCTAAGCAGCTGCCACCCCATGGGCGTGAGCAGATTCAGCAGAGCAGCAGTGTCTGCTGGAGAGGATCTTGAGGGTCGGGTGCACTGTGACCCTGAGCATGAAAAAGGCCACAAGTGGAGTTCGCAGAACAGAAACATGGGCAGGCTGGGTCACTGGTCTGACAAGAGACTGTTTCACTGAAGTGCCGTGTGTGCAGAGGAGTCTGGGGGTGGGATAAGGACGTTGTGTTTACCAGTTTTGAAGGGCTTTTGATGGGTTTTCAACTCAGGGATTGAGAGATTTCAGCCAGGACTGGCAAGTGTCCTGGAAAAAAAACAACAAACTTGTCCAACCGCTGTTAGTATAAACAGGTGCTCTCCCCAGCCAAAGCAACCCAGCAAGCAAACCGCATGGGAGACACAGGAAAGTTTGAGAATGAAGTCAGAGGTAAGAGTTTGCTGCAGAATGGAAAAGTGGCAGCTGAGAGCAAAGTAAAGGTCAAGTAAAGACCTGAAATAAAGTCAAAAGCCTCCATTATGTGACTGTTCACCCCCAGTCTAACCAAGCATCATATTGAAAGTGTTTTTCCTTTGAAACCTGGTGAATTCACAGTCTGGATAACAACGTGGACAGTGAATCTAACAGTTTCATGGGCCTTTTGTCCTGTGTTGACTTTCTCTGTGTGGGAACAAAGCAAATGTAAGCAGGATCTGGATATGGAGAAGGACAAAGTGTGGAAAGTGAGATGGAGATTTTCAGTATCTTAGAGCGAAGCAAGAAATGTGATGGTCAGAAAAAAGAAATGTTTGATGTTGAATAAAAAAGAAGGTAAAAGATGTGCAGGCTGTTGGACACATCAAGAGTATCCTGAGTCATGTCCTTGCAAGATTCACAGGTTGGGAGCCTGACAGCCGAGAACTGTGTTGGTAAACACGCATTTAGAGGGGGATCAACACAGGACACAGCAGTACCGGAGAGGAACACTCCCCCAAAGACCAGTGCAGACTGAATTTTTTCCTCATGGTTGCAGGGAAAATCTGTTGCTAAGCTGCTCCAGCTGCAAACCTTAATAGCGATCGTTGCGTGCATCTCGTCTACCACATTTGTCAGCCTGGAAAATTACGAGACAACGAAAACAAGCAATGCCATGTTGTGCTCCACTGGGTCTTCCCCTGTAGCATGGAGTGTCACCTGTGGCAGCTGCAATGAACACAGGAAAGAAAATTTGGGCAGCTACAACCAAGACTCATTTGTGCCCACTAAAACTATTACCCTGGATACCACAAGAGCAGTTAACTTGAACTTATCAGAGCTGCAATTAGATATGGCCCTCAGGAAACAAAACGACCACAAAAGAGTGGGTTTTTTTTTCCCTCTCTGTCCTAGGTGGATTTTTACTGTTGGATGTTTTTGGGCACTCCAGAATAAGCACTCTTGTAACCAATTTCTTTCATATGGTGAAGCCTGGTACTCAGAGTTTCCTGCTCCCATGTTATTTCTTTTGCCAGACTGTAACCACTCTGTTTGAACTGACCCTGATGGCCCTTGCCCGATTTTTTTTATTTTTCTTTTTCGGCAAAATGGTTGGACTGTTTCCAAAGCAGAAGCTGTTGTTTGTGATTTTATGCTTACAAGATTCTCACACAACTAACTCCAAACCACATTCTCCGGAGCAAGAACCTGACCTTTGCATCTAAAGAAGAAAAACTCATGTAAAAATTTACCCTAACTATGAGTCTTTCAGGGGTGAGAAAAAGAAACTGCAAAAGCAAAATTTTCTTTTAATAGTTCACACAAGATCTATAGAAGCTTCTAGCACAAATTCACATCCCAAAAGTTCACCCACATTTGGCATGTTTCTGCTTTTTCTGATGTTCTGGTGGAACAGAGCACCCTGGAGGGTCTGAATCCAATTACCAGCTAGGAAGAAAAGAGGGAAAGAGAGAGAGAGATTTTGCTTACCAGAATATAGCACCACACTACACACTCACACACACTGCAGAAATGGACCAGATGTGCATTCACTGGCTTTTACGAACACGCATAAAGCCAGTACTAAGACTACAATGTGAAGCAATTAAAAGTGTTTAATTCTCCCTGGTTCCATGGTACATTTCTGGCAACACAGGAGTTAAACAGGCAGCAACTGAGCTGAAAACAAGGACCAGTTGTTTGGATGCAAGACAATAGGCTATAGAGGGAGATGTGGCTACACAGGGAGATCCTGTGATCTGGACTTGGAGAGAGTATCAGGAAGAAAACGAAATAATAATGAATTGTAGTACTTCGCTTTTCAAGCTTGGTACTAACATTAACTGACGAGATTAACTTGGAGGCAAACTCCAGACAATGACAATGCAGGTAAAGAAATGAGCACAGAAGAACATTTAGCCAGGAAAAGGAGAAAGGAATTTGCTCTGAAAAAGGACCCTGTTGGCCATGAAGGGTCAACCCGCTCTGGTGCATGCCTTCAGAGGGCTACTTCTGGGAATCTGCTGAGAAGCTGAGCACAGCAGTGGGAGGGTACAGAGGCCATAGGTCAAGCTCCTTTGCCAGCCACTGGAACAAGAAGTTTCACGTTTTGCTTTTCGAGTAAGCAAAAGGTCCTGGACAAGGAGTCTGACTCCCCTCACTAGTATAGATATATGACCCATTTGGTCTGCTATCCTGGGAACATCTATCCTGAACTCATAACTCTGTGTTAAGGGAATTTGACATCATTAATCCTGGATTAACTTCTTTTTTTTTTTCCTCCACAGCTGCAGAAGGAAAGTTATGACCTTGCTGTGCCAGTGGAGTGAAAGCATCATCACTGTTGACTCTCCATCACCAGTGGGCTCCTGGAGAACACTGGTGTTTATTCCCATAGTAAATCTCTTTCCCTTCCCCTTTCCCTGACCTATTAATCTATTAGATTAACAGTACTTCAGTGGAGTGTGGCTAATCAGTTTGCACACTACATTGTCAAGAGAGGCACGTGCAAGTCAGAAGAAGGGAAGAACAGTACTGATGGGTTGATAATCTCTTTACAAGCAGGAAGGACGGCTAGATTCATCTGTAAAAATACAATATTTTTGGAGCTGAACTCAAAAAATTTCTAGTTTGGTTTACTCTCATGTCTTCTAAGGTTTCATGGGTAAAAGTCTAATTTTTGCAGAGAATTCTGCAAAAAATACTTGGATTCAATGCCCACTTTATTATGGCTATTGAAAGAAGGTGGAGTGATGAAGAACAATCTGGTAGGAATTATCGATTTATATGGAGCATAATAGATAGGGCTGTATAATAACTGATTTGTCAGCTTAACAACTGGCCTGGAAACATAGTATGGGGGGGAGGCAGGCGGGAATCAATTTCAGATGGCCTAAACTTATCTTCAGTTAATCCTGGCAAAACAGGAAAAAAATTCTGGGGGGGAAAAAAAAAAAAAAAAATCAAGAATTTCATTCCAGAATAGAAGCCTGGAGCTGACTTACAAACTGCAGCTGCTGAGCAGAGGCTGCCGTGCTGCCAGTTTTTTGGCTTCTTGCCTAATGGTCACAAGAAAGAATTTATATGGAAACCCATTGCTAATACAAGTCATATTTTAAACATTTGATCAGCAATTAAATTTTGACTTCTCAAGAACTGACAACTAATTCACACTCTGTCCCAACCAACTTGGTGTCATTGAAAACATTCTAGGCTAACAATACCAACAATGTCACCAGCACAGTTTCTTCATGCCAAGAGTTACATTAAAAAGGAACCCGAACATAACTGGCAACAAGAAACATATGTGGGTGATTTAGACACACACAATTGTTTGGGGGAGGTTTGTTTTGTTTTATGATGTCTTTAATTATAAATTCACAGGAGATCAGTGCAAGTATCAAAATTATCATAATGAAATATTTAACTTCCTAGCTGGTTCAGGCAACAATCGTGACAACAGATGCTGCCACATCCAATTTCTGTGAAGAAACCAAATGGTAAGCAGCCACTTCATTGCTTGTCAGGCTGCAGCTTTCTCCTCTGAAACCAAGTATCAGTAGATACAAGGGAGAATGACTTGGCTGTTGTGATCATTTATATATAAAATAACTGAATATTAAAATGAGAGATGATTTTTTCTTACTAATTGCAGTCCCTTGTCCTTGAAGATCAAAACCTTATTAAAAGCATTAGTCAATGAAGTTCCAGAGCACCAACAGGAAAGACATCATAAAATCCATCTTCTCACTTCTCAAGTCAGGAAGCTCAAAGAAGACAGACTAGCTCTAAAATTAATTTGTTTCAACTTGTGCAGCATATGAGTTACAAGAAAAGACCACACTGTGTGATTTCGGACTATTTTGTCTAAATTTATCTCTTCCACAGTCTTAGAAATAACACGGTGTGCAGTTTGAAGCTGGAAAACGAAAGCATCTGCCATTAACATAGAAAGATCAGCTCTTACTGGAGTTTTGCTTGCCCCTCCCAAGTCCTGACAAGGCCTGAGCCTGGGACAAAGGAATGCTGACACCCTGCATATTTCCCTCCCATCCTTATTTCTTCATCCACTCGTGTTCCCCTGCCTTGTACTGCAAACAATTGACCAGACTGGTCTAGAAAAATTAGACTGTAGGATGCAAATGGCCATGCAACAAAATGACAGTTTGCATTTGTATCTGGTACTACAAAATCAAAAATAGAGCAAGAAGAGTCTTAAGGAATTAAGAACTCAATAAGTCTGCATTTATACAAAATAGTGCTTCTAATCACTTCCTACTAACACAGCTTTTTGATATTAATTCTAAAGTCTGACCTGCCTTTTAAAGGATGCTCTGCACCTCAAGAACAGTGGATGGTATGCATGCACACACACTTCTTTGTACCCATGTGTGTCTTGAAGCACACTCATGCTTTCATGAAATGAATGGTGGTGAGATAGGAGCAACCTGATGACAGTGTGCGAAGCAGCATCACACCAACAGGGTGACAGCTTCACACCTGCACACACACGGAGTCTAGTGGTACTGTATCACCAGGCAGTCTGCAGGGACAGCTTCGGTCTGACAAGGGAATAGATAGGAAAAGTTGTAGTTGTTCATGTGCACCAAGAGGCATTTTTGCTTCGGTAACAAAACCTGGGTTTAATGCTCCTCATTCTGTCAAGCCTGTGGGGCAACTGCAGAGGAGCTGTGAGCTCAGGCTCAGATCTCAGAGCATAAGTCTCACAGACTGCTTTTTACAAAAATCTTTTGTGAAAATTGATACTTAACCTCTATTTTGATATTTTTAGATCCATCTCATGTCTGAGCTGATCTGTTTACTCTGAATTCAGCTGTTGGCCAGTCAAGCAAAAGCAGGAGAGCAAACCATGCTCCTTCTCTGCAAAAAGAGAAAGTACACTTCCATTTGTCCAGTGCAACAAAGGTAGTGGGATTCAATGCAGAGGTATGCTGCACTACTCACTACCCAATCACTGCTAAAGTTTCTGCAGCTGAACTATTTTTTTATTATTATTTTTAAAACAGGGAGGAGAGCGTGACTTTTTAATTTCCAGGATCCACTTAAGTACAGGGCACAAAACCTTCCCAATAAACTTTAACAGTTTTTTTCTGTCTAACGCTCTTTATATAGAGTGAAAAATATCTTTCTCATGCACATCTCTACGTCTGTTCTCCTTTTGCACTCCACAAGATAGAAAAAAAAGCTCTGTCCAAGTTCTCTGTGCATGTTGTATGACAGGTGTTTGCAGGGAAAGCCACAATGACCTCATATGTGCCAGTCCTTCCAATGAGCACTTACACCACGTCAGCTTCAGGTGATGTTGAGTTATATATTCTGCCAAGGCACAGATGGACAGAGCACACCTGCAGTCTTTAATGGGTTTGCTTCTTGAATATCTTAGGACAGCTTTGGTTCACTTGTGTTTGGTGCTTATGTCCAGGATTACCTCAGGATCTTAAGCAAATTCCTATCAAACCACCTCTTCAGATAGCAGCTGATGAGTGCCAACGTACATTAGCTTGTGAGATATTGTATCTCAAAGATTTACATGTTCACTCCAGAGTTGTGTTGTATTATGTTGCAGTAGTCCTTAGAGTCATGCAGAGTTTTCCTGGACGACCCACCTGAAAGGCCGAGGTAAAATTTGATATTCAGAATCCTAATTAGTTAACTTTTCACATTTTTACCTTAATGGCACATTTGAAAAGGTCAAGGCAAGGTAGGATTTTAGGAAGTGTTTAAAATACTCTCTCAGTTACTGTGTTTCATTTGTGTAAGATGACTAGGCCCTAAACTAGATTTTTAACTGGCCTTCACATCAATATTTTTATCTATCTTCCAATCCGTTTCTATGTTTTATGTACACATTTGCACACACTTCATTCCAACACAAATTCTTCCATCACTGTGAAACCATTTCTAAGTCTCTTTTATTGATGCTCCAATCCAAATCAATGTCCCAGGAAGAGATCCAATTCACATTCTCCATGTTAATGCTGTTCCCATTTCTGCCTCTGACCGAATGTGTATTACATTAAGTCTTCAAATACTCAGTATTTGCACTGAATGCCTTTGAATGGATTCTGTGATGTACAGTTCCATGCACAGTACATCATATTGATTTTGTCAGCAATTACTTGTGAAGCCAGACAAAGTGCTGACTTCAGTATTTAAGCTCCATTTCATAGAAACTTGATGTCCTTTTTCACTCTTGGGTTTGAATGAATTCTACCATTGGAGCAGGCTGGCATGTCTTTGGGCTTCCCCAGATCAAGTCTTTCAGTTCTGTACTAAAAATGACGCAGCCTAATTTTCTCTTCAGGATTCACCACCACAGTGTGGAACAGAATTATTTACTCTGATGATTTTCTTGTAGGAAACTCCCAGTTAGTAAGATGTAAAACAACAGAAACAAGCCAATGAAAGTATAACATTCATCTTTAACCTAATAACCTCTAGATTCAAAACATTAGTCAAGAATCCCATGGTACTGCAGAAGAGGAAGTCAACAAATGAGGGCCATTAAGAGGATCAATAACAGCATATAGGGAAGAGAATGGTATTAGTCATCATTTTGATGTCAAAATGTTCTTATGCTTCTCTCTAAAGCTTCTAAGAAACACCTATTTTGCTGGTACTGAAGACCATACAGACTACCCCTGCATTGTTAGAGATTTTACAATAAGAAACCTGAAATGCCTCTTTTCTCATCACCTTTCTTTCACCAGAAAATCCATAGGACAGAAGCATTTATGTATTTGATCACACCCATCAGCTGTATATTCCTGTAGTCACCAAAGCCTGCTCTTGCCTCTAGTCTGTCACTATTTCAACTTATCCTGCATGGGGTCACTTGAGCTCATTTCCTTGGTTTTCATCACCTTTCCTTACGTGATGAAACTAAAGCCAAGTGACAGGTACATAGATACTAAACAGCTCGAATGAGCTGGACCTCCAAAGGGCCCAGACATTCTGACAGTGCTCTTTTCATTTAGTTAGCTTCTTTGAAGGTGCAGCCACCTGAGAAGCCCTTGAATTTCACCACGTGTGTGTGTCCTTGGAGGTAGCACACCCTTTGCTTTTATATAGCCCTGAGCAGAAACCCACACAAAGTGATGCCACGGGAAATGATGCTTGTGACTCACAGCTTTTCCACAGCATCCACAAGACCTCACAGTTCAGTGACCCCAGCTGGGCATGGCACTGGGCTTGGAAGTGGGAGCTGGTTCTCAGACCTGGGACAATGATACCTGAGCAAGGACCTCTCCAAATGGCCCAGAGACCAGGTGCAGTACCAAGCGGCTAATGAGGAGTCCTTGTCTCATTCTGAATTATGGGGTTCTCCCACCTCACACCTTGGCTTGGAATTAAATTCCTTGCCACTCTTCATACTTGTCATATAAAAAGTCTTCTGAAGAGTTTTTGGCCAAATTCAAAAAAATGAATCCTATAATAGTATCAGTTACTTGAGGTAGGGAAGAAGTATTGCTGTAGTTACACAGCTTCCTAAATTCCCCCAGGCTGTGGCTGGGAGGAGCTGCGCAGGCAGCTTTGTCCCTAACAGCTATCTCCTCACCTGCAATTATAAGCCATTTTTAGAAGTTTTATATACAAAGGAAATGAAGAACTCAAAAAAATAAATTCAACCCGTTTACCTGTGCTGTTTAGAGGTTCCCTAAGTCTGTTCACCTCTGGGTGGGAGGCAAGCAATGGGTAATTTCAGCACACCCTTGGAGATTTCATGAGGTGGGAAAGTGGAGAAGAAGTGCCATTTCTCAAGTAGATCTAAGCAAGACCAGTGTCCAGTCCAAGACTCACCTGCCATTACCCCTGAGGCCTGCACTGAGCTGAAAGGAGGAGAATGTAAGATGGGAAATGGGGGAGAAAAATAGGACACACAATCCTTTGCACTATATCACACATACTTGTGCTGACTTCAGGGCCACCTAGTGAAGCTCTGGCTGGGTAGGTCTCTGAGCCCAGCAATAGCTCTTCTTCAATATAAAGCACAATGCAGAGCCCACCACAGCACAGACTGTTGCATGTGTATATAATTGTCCTAAGTTGAATAGACCCCCAACAGACACTAAAAAGCACTTGGTAATTAGAGTGTGTATGATGCTCCACAGCCCACCACTTCACAGTCATGCACTGCCCATCCTGCCAGCCATAAGCTTAGTTGCCAGCCCTTGCTTATGAGTCCTGTGCCTCTACATCTTTCAGCATACTGCTCGCATTAATTTTACAAGATCTCTGCATAAGTCTGAAAGCTGAATCACATTAATGGGGCCAACAGCACAAGCAGCTCTATTTTTTTTGTAAGTTTAAAAGTGTGTTTCTGTGTGTTTGCCCTCTTACCCTCTTAATTTGCTGCAATTAAATTACTGAGTTAAACTTTCAGATTTCCAGCTTTGCAATTTTAACCTTAGAACTCGGCTACAGCGACTTAACCAGCTTGCTCTATTGTCTGGCCATGAAGGTCTTCTTACCTGCTCATGAATCCAGCCTGCAATCTTAATAGGTTGCTCCTTACCACTTTCACTTATATGATCTATAAAATCACAAATGGGAATGAAAAGAAAAAAGAATAATAAAAAAAAGCTGCTGTTTTGAGACCTTTGAAGTGGCTGAAATATATCTTACAACCAGAAAATACTTTTTGCAGGAAAACCTAGAAACTTGAACAGACATTTAGCAGTCTTCTGTCAACTAGCCAGGCACTGGTGAAGCATGTATAAAGAATACCCATCTGAGCTGAATGTCATTTATTAGTGAACTTTGTTTTTACTAAAGAGGAAAAAGAGAACCTGAGAAAGAGTTAAGAATTTCCTCTTGTCTGATTACTTGCTGGCCTTCCATTAGTCACTGAAAATGAAATGGCTTGTAATGGGATCTTGTGGTTTCCATGGCTCTAAAAAAGCCATTTTACAAGGTTGTTGTTTGATGACTCTGATTAGTCACACCTCATGAAAAAAAAGGGCAGATTTGAGAGCATCCAGTTCCAGCAGTGGGACTCATGATGGAGCACCATCAAGCGCTGGGGAACAAGCCCACGCTGGTCTCAGAGGGCCAGCCCAGAGCTGCTGGGGATGCTGTCAGCTCACAAGTACTCGGTGTCAGGAAGCACAAGTGGAACCACATTCACAGAAAGGTTGAGGAGGAACAGGGGCAGCTTCTCAGCATGTGCTTGGATTTTCTGCAAGCAACTGTATCAGACAGCACAGCAACCACTGTAAAATTATTTTTTTCTCTCTCTTACTACGGATTACTATGGCATCCACAGTAAATTATGGAATCATTTAGACTAGAAAAGATGCCTAAGGTCATCGAGCCCAACCACTAATCCAGCACTGCCAAGTCCGTGCCTAAACCATGTCCCTAAGCAGCACATCTACATGTCTTTTAAATACCTCCAGAGATGGTTAGTCAAGTGCTTCCTGTGTTCCAATGCCTGAGCCTTCACCAGCTTTGTTGCCCTTCTCTGGACACACTCTAGTACCTCACACCCAGAAAGTAAAGCACCTAGAAGAAAATAAAAAGGGTGAAAGCCAACAATCTCCCTGCTTCTGCCACCAACAACACCAAAATCATCTCAGAACCACTGTGGTACCTAAAGGTTTTGGATAAGCAGTACAATTTACTGAATGTATGACGTGCATCAACTGATGTGATAACAGTCACTTGCTGTTGCTCTAAGCTGAGTATGTTATCCATAAATACCTGTAATATCTATTAAAAAGAGGGAATTTCTTTTTAGGAAGAACTTAATACAATAACACCCCAAGGATGAATATGAATGAGATCTTGAATTACTTAACTATTACGGAAAATTTTAAATACTTTTATAGATGTCAGCTGCTTAAATTCAAACAATTTCTGCTGATGACTGGAGCAGAAAAAATATCCCTCCAACTTCAAGAATAGGAACAAGGAAAATCTGAGGACCTACAGACCGGTCAGCTCCACCTCAGTCCCAAGGAAGCTGATGGAGACAACTGTCCTGGAAAGCATTTCCAAACACCTAAAGGATAATAATGTAATTGGGAACAGTCAGCGTTGATTTACAAGGGGGAAGTCTTGCTTAATTAACCTAATAGCCTTCTACAATGTCATGCACTTTCTTTGCATGTCTAAATTCCATTTGGCACTCCTTGTTCATCCATACAGACTTCCTGCCATTTTTGCTTGATTTCTCCCCCTTAGGAATGGTCCTTTTCTGAGAACCCATCACTCCCGGACTCTTCTCTGGAGCCATATTCCATAGGATTCTTCCAAGCAGATGTCTGAACAGGTGTATTTCGCTCTTCTGAAATCCAGGGCTGTGATCCTGCTTTTTGGCCTGCTCTTAGGGTCTTCACCTTTACAGCCCCACAGTCACTGCAGCCAAGCTACCTCTGACCTTCATGTCTCCAACCTGTTCTTCCTTGTTCATAGTGACAGGTCCACTATGGACCTTCCCTTGTTCACTCCTTGATCACCTGTTTGTACACTTTGCTCAATACTGTTCTGCACTGATGGAAATCTCCCTGTGAACATTGTTTTGAGTTTGCAGCACTGACAGTGAAAGCTGTTCTCAGTAGGCACGAATGCCAGGAAGCCACATGCTGCATCACTTTGTTTCCTGACTGTACCAGCATAACTCTTCAAAACAAGACTTTTGGCACAAATAACCAAAATTGCACTGACAGGATATTCTATCATCACTGTTTAAAATGTGATGTTTAGTAAAAACTCTGCCTGATGTATCTTTATAATTATTCACACCAAAAAAATCAAATAAAAAATAAGCGTTAAGGCCTCAATTCAGAAAAACACTGAATATTCCCTTTAAAGCTCTTTTTTATACCAATCTGAGTTTGGCAAAGTATCAAAGTTAGCATGCTCAAGCCCACAGCATACTGTAAGGTTAATTCTCATAGAAGTTAAGATGAATGTTTTGCAATCCTCATTCATCTCTACAATGAGAGACTAAATACTCTTTAAAACTTCAGCTCTGCAGCACTATCAACAGAAAGCAATAATTTTGGCTGCCCAGACAGAAATAGCTAAGAGACCCTTTGTTTCCAAGGATGGGTGCTCAAAGCTCATTGGACATGAGACATTTTTTAAAGGCGTCTGAACTGGAGTTCTAAAAAACAAAGGCAATGAAAATCACTAAATAGCTATGGAAAGGAGTCTGTAACTTCAGTGTTGCCTGATTTTTAACAGTTGAAAATTGGAATCTTAATGTTATACTAACACATGTTTTTACATTTTCCCTAGAAACAGATGGAATAATGTTGCTCATGCTATGCCAACACCATGTTGTTACATAGGCTTTATTAAAATTGCTCCAAGGCAAAAAAACTGTATGCACAAAGGCAAGGGGTGGGGAAAGTTGGCAACTGCCTTGGACGTTCAGACTCGAGTCCTTTCACCCTCAGCCAGCCCTGTGCATCATGGAGAAATCCCCACAGCTTCACAAAGGGTAGGGAGGCTGGATGCAGTGCTGGGTACTGGGTGAACCGTGTCCATGAGAGCCTTGCCAAAGGCAGCAGGACACACAAATAAAAGGGGAGAAGAGGTAACATGTACAAAATGAAGAAGACCAAGCTTCACAAATTAAAGCAATGGAGAAAAGTATGAGAAGAATGAGATTTAAAGGACATCATCGAATTGGGAATATCAGCTTTCCTTTAAATGCAGGGAAAACCCCCCAAACTTTCCTTCCCTGTCTTGTTCAGAAATTAATCCCAGTTATGACAAAGGGCATGTAGAACAGGTAAGCATCTGTGTGTGTGTATGCATATATAAATGTGCTTCTAAAGCATGATCCAAAGCCACTGAACTAGATAGAATGATTCCCATTTGGCTTTGGTGGGTTTTGGACCAGGTCCCCAGACTCCGCGATTCAGCTTTGAAAAAAAGAAAGGGACAATAAAATGCCAGATTAATCCTCATTCTGAAAAATCTGAGTTGATTTACCAGAGGGAAAACAAAAGTGGGGAAAAAACTCCAAACTGAAACAACAAAACCCACACAACTTTTAATTTCCAACCATGTAAATGCCTTCAATTAACTAACATTGATTTCCCTTTGGTTATATTGAGAATTTGTATGTCCCAAAAGGAAGCAGTAAAAACATTTCCATGATAGCCATAAAGATTACTGGAAAGAAAATAAAGTTTTCTGTTTCATTACCTTTTTTGTGTGGTAATCAATTACAGAGGAAGAACAGTGCAGGTTCAATTAAGTAACTAAATAAAAAGGAATTAAAAGCCACAGGGGATCTTTATTTTACTCATGTTTAAGTAGGGTCCAACTCCAGGCCTCATTGACTTGTTTGCACTGTATAATGGGGTTTAATTTCTGTGAACCAGTCCTGCCAGCATTAGCTGATCATAATTAGGAAAATGGGGTTAGAGAAAACAGAGCTACTGAAAATAGCTTTTCCCAAGTGTAGCCTTCCCTCCTCTCTGCTTCTCTCCAAACGGGATTATCCTGAGCTCTCAGCACATAGCAAAATAGAAATGAATCCTTCGGCAAAACAAAGGTCCTTCCTTTGAAACATAAGACACAACTCAGGAAAAGACTGAATGCTCTGTTCCAAATCAGCAAGCGCCTGAGCACATGCTCACCTTTAACCACTTGCTTAGATCTCCCACTGACTTCAGGTTTAGTATCTGCTGAAAAAAGTCTCTGTGTCTTGCAGAACTGCAAGTTCATACTAAGTGGTGAGAGATTCATTTAAAAAGGAAATACAACTTTTTTTTTTTTTTAGAACTTGAAAAAAATAGCTGTGGGTTTGGTTTTGGATTTCTTATTTTGAAGTCTAGGTTCTTATTTTAGGCAAGTAACTCATGACTTCATTATAGACAGTAAGCTTCACATGGGCAAAAACAAGACTCCTGGAGACACATGCAGTATTAAATTTGTGCAGATAGCTGAACGGAAAATTTCAGAGGAACTGGCACCTAGGGGATGCTTTGCCAATGGAAAGTAGTTTTGGGTGGATCTTGCGCATACACACAAGCAAAAATCATCACAGAAAAATTAGGGATTCTACTGAAGGCAATAGGAGAACTCTTAGACACTAAAATGAAGCCATCATTTCATTCACAACCTTCACACACACTGTCTGGGACTCATCCCCTCTAACCCCTGAAGTCTCATAGTCACTTGTCCCAGGCTACACATGTGTGAGTGACTGGGGGTGACACCTAGATGAGCAGGTGGACTGTCTCCCTGGCACTGTCGGACATAGCAAAGGGATCAAAATGCCTTTTAATCTCCTCAGAACCCACAATACACCTGTTCAGCTTCAGCAGGGACCTCTGGCACCTCTGTTCACCCATCGTTCACTGTCCCTCTCTGCAGCAGGGATCCCTAGGGCTCTGTACTCCTTTCCACCCTCTACAGCCACCAACTGAAGAAAATCTGGAGGCCAAAAAGCACAAGCACCCCTTGTATGCCAGCTGATGCTCCACCAAGCACTCGACCTGGTCATATAGAGAAAAGGAGAAGCATGATGGGACAGAGTAACCATATATCTCACCAAGAGCTGCACCTCCAAAGGGCTCAGGTTGAAAAAAATTATTCTCAGAAATCTGTTTATGGAAAGGTAACTCTGTATTGCTCATAAATCAGGTACTCCATTTCACTGCCAAAACATTCAACAAATTTCTTTTTTGGACTGCTCATTTTTCATTCCTCCAGGCTACGTTTAACCAAGTAATTTTCCCATAAATCCCAGGTCCTGCTGCCATTCGCAATGCAGTGGGTCTTGTTTAGAAATTCTTAGAATCAGTGCATTCCTGCTGCATGACAACCCTCCAACCTCTTCCCTTTTGAAAGGAACAAAATGGAAATCAGTCCTTCTCCAAGTTTATCAGAAGGGCAGCCAAACGCTGATGTTATACAGTAAGATCTTGAACTGGGAACTAGGCAGCTATTTTAATCAGTGGGCTTATTTCACGTCTGTCAAGGGCAATATATTTAGAACAGGACAAGCTGTTTCTTCGCTTGCACCCCTGATCTAAAAAAAATGACCCAAGCACAGCATTTCTCAGATGGACTCTTATGCACTTTGGCAAACCCCAAAGAGAGTTTAGATAACACACCAGTTATCAACGGGACCAAGATTTAAAAACTGCAAAGAAGTGTCCATGCAAAGTAGATCTGGAGCCATCACTGCAGTTTAATCAACCATGGCTATTTAATCATACCTTCTAGGCACCATCAGATTATTTGAGTAAATCACTCAGGTGAAGGCACCAAAATAAAACAAGCTCTTCTGTCACTGCTTACCTGCCCAGAGCAAAGCATGTGTGAAAGTGATGTAAGTGATGTGAAAATGATGTAAGTGATGATCTCTGAGTGACTGACAGTAAACAGCAGGAAAGCTTCCTGAGCCAGAAAGAAAGAAGAGCTTCTTTCAGGTACCCCTTCCCAGTCACACCACTGAGCAGTAGTGTAGCAGGCTGCCTGTCTTTTCAGAAGAGCACAGCCCCCTTGTTGGGCATCAAAAAAAGTAGAAGGATTTTGGAAAGAGCTTGCCTCCAAACTAGCTGTCCCTACCAGATGCAAAGTTGAGAACAACTGAGTGGGGACCAGCCTCTGCTTAAAATTCAGGCTTTTGTTTAGTTGATAAAAGAGGAATGGAGCAGATGTGAAAACAGGATCCTTAGTGAGTGTTGGCAGCATAAAGAGTTTGCAGTGACTGCAGAAATGACTGGGGTTTGTCCAGTTCTGGCCGGGGCAGTAAGAAGTCATTCCACGCCCCACTGCTTGGCTAGAAACACTAAAAAAACCCTGTGGATTTAGTCACCTGAAACAAATTGCTGCTGCAGCATTTGATTGCAAGCAGTTTTCTTTCTTTTTAGTCAGCCTTTTATATAACAGAGGGATTCAAAGATGAAGGCATTACTGTCCAGCATGTTCCAACCATCTGAGTCTAAGACATCAGAAACCTCACCCATCAGTCTTGCCCAGCCAGCCAGACACCTTGTCTCACCAGCTGGAGCTGCGGGCCACAGCAGGCAGAGAAGATGCCTGTGCTATGAACAACAAAGATCTCTGTGCCTGTGCACTGCCTGCAGGGACTACAGCTTCTCTGCTGCAGCTTGGGTACAGAGCGGGCTTCAATGCCAAGGTAAAACACAGATACTTGGCACTGTATCATCTTCTACACTGCCTTCACTAGTACCTGGGGAGCTTGGATTTGGGATCTCCTGCAGTCAAAAATCTAGAGCCTAAGAGCGCTTTGGAGTTGCATCCTACTTATAGCATGGCAATGAGAAGAAGCACCATCCTTTACACGCATGTCAGCAGACTGTCCCTTGAGGGACTTCTCAGAACGCCTTTTTAAGTGCAAGAGTAGCAAGGAAATACAAAAGCACAATGAAATATGGACCATTCACCACCAAAAAGGAATCTACAAGGACCTCGGTATACTTCCTACTTTTCCATTCTTCTACTTTAAGTATTAAGGGAAGAAGAAAGAAAAATTAATTTAGGAGTTTGTATCTCACATGCCAGTAAACTAACTGCTTAGTAAGCCTGAAATGAAATGACCTATTCATTCACCACACAGCCACCACAGCCCAGGGACTGCTCCACACTCACCCACCACAACTCTTCAGGGTGCCTCACACTACCTGCTACAGGGACCACTGTGGAGGGACCATTGCAGGGAACCACCTGGCAGAAAATGCAGAAGCATTAAAATGAACAACCCCCAACAACCCAACCTTATGCAACCTGCTCTCATCACAAGCCACCACACATGCTTAACAAATCCAAAGGGAAAATGCTTTTATGACCCTCAGAAGCTTATATTCTTCCAGGGTGCTGAGGAGAACAAAAAACCAACCTGTCACCCTGAAGTGAGGAGGAAATTCTATCCTGATCCACCTGCCAATGCCACTGGGAGTATAGCAATCTGGCAGGTTGACAAAACACTTCACCTGCCCTTCACCATACAGTCTTGTCCCCAGCCTTCCCCTGAAGGGACAGCATTGCCCCTTGCCATTCCTTTGCCCTGGGACTGCTCCTGGGGTCTGCTCTGGCCTCCTGGAGGGCTGCAGTACAAACCTGCACTTCTGCTGCTGATTTAGTATTCCACTCCTCTGCTCCGTCTCCTTCTCCTGCACATCAGCTCCATTCCTCCCATGCATTTCTCACTTTCCAGCTCTGTCTTCCTTTATCTCCTTCCCATACCCAGTTTGCTTTTGGCCCTCTTTGCCTACACAGATCACATCAAGTAGTCACCGGAGTAACCCCTCACTGCTGGATCCTCTCCGTGCGGCAGTGCGGCATGGAATGACACCTACACTTCAGTGACATGTTTTACTGCAGCTGCAAACTACAGCTTCAAGATTAAGAGTTGGGGTCCTAACCACTCCCTCCAACACCCATCCAACCTGAAGTTGTTTTAAAAACAGTACTTCCCTGGCAAGAGGTATAACGCAAGCTAGCAAAATACCATTTCTTCCATTAACGCCTGTGGAGTTATAACATTCTTGCCACAATCTGCCTGCAGATGTACCGTAGGTATTGAGAAAAAGCTCAGAGACTCAAAAGGATCAGGAAATGACCACTTTCTGGGGTACAGAGTCAGCTTGTTTTGTACAAACCGTCTGACTTACTTAAGACAGTCTTGTCTTAGACTTGCCAGCCAAGCGATATGAGCTACTGATGTATGTCTGGAAAATATTTATGATAAAAATTATGGTTGCAAAAAGAATAGCAAGTAAGTAGCTGATCCAGCTGGCATGCAAATTGGGCATAATGTTTATCAGCACAAATATGTTCATCAGCACAACCACCTAGTCCTTCCGGAGAACAGTAGGTACGCAGGGATCTTCATGACCATTAAGCAGTTGGGTTTCCTGTAGTCTTGGTAATACATTTTATTCCTGTCTTAAGTAAAACAGGAGAGGGTGTTTAACCATCTGTCTGTCAAACACAGTGGCATGGTTTTTTTTTTCATCTCGGAGTGTGTCAGGGCAAGTGAGGGACTTGAGGCCTTGGGCTTCAACTGACAGTTAATCCAACAGTGCAACACCTTGGGATTTCATCCAGCCCCTGGTGCTGGGTAGAAAAATGCTCAGCAAAATCAACATTGTCAGACAACAGAGCAATTGGGCATCATTATAAAGGTATATCCCATCTCTGACAGCCCTCCTCTGCCTAAGCAAGCTACACACACTGCAGCAGCAAGTTGCACTGCAAAAGGGACCTCCCCAGAGCAATGGCAGTTCCAGCCTGAGCTGAGTGGGCACTATGCAGGAGCAAAAGACTGGAGGGAATCAGAGAGGACAGAAAGGCCCTGAGATAGGAAGGTTTCACAAAGACATCTGTGCCACCAGAGCTCCCTGGCACAATCTATATCTATATCTCTCCAGAGCCCCCTTTCTGCGGTGAGTCCTCTGCTGCCCATGAGTACTGCTGAGCTCCTACTGCTCCTGGGTCTTTCCCCTCTACACAGCCACCTGTTTTCACAAAACTCAAGGAATTGAGTATTCTTTTGCCTTAAGAGGGGTCAGAAGACAGACTGACACAGCATAACCAGACAAACTTATGTTTCCATGGGAAACCAGGCTACTGACAGCCTGGTAAGAACCCATAGTCCTCCATGTCTTTTGAATAAAATAATTAATGTAGGAATTGCTGAATTAGAGCACACCTTAAGGCTGCTGAGGGAGGAGAAACCAGCTCCCAGCCACCTTCCACATTCTGTGGAAAGGTTGAAGGCAACATTTAGTGAGAACTAAATCAATCAGGATCTGCTTTAGTATCTGCCCTTTCCAAAATATCTGACACCCACTCTGCCAGCAAAGACCAGCAAAGTATTCATGCTCTCTCACTAGCCAGTAGACCCTGGTCACACTAGTTTTTCCCTGCAGGCTTCTCCAGCCCTGTGACAATCCTACATTAGAGTGTTTTAAAGGGGCCGGCTCAACACAGTCGTGTCACCAAAGAGTACGATTTGGCTCTAAATCCAAAAATTCTCTGCTAGATGCCTTCATAGGCAAGATCTGCTAGCGTGACCCAGTTCTTTGTATATCCTTCTCTTTCCATAATAAAACAGAAAGAAAACCTCCCTTTCCACCAGATTTCATATAAATGTTACTTCTTTGTCTCAAGACAGCTTGGCCAGCTTTGGGATCCAAGACCAGCTGAGTGCCCACCCTGTCAGGCTTTCTAGAAATGACTTTGTTCCAGTGTGGGTCACTCAGACTGTGGGATAACTGGAAACTTCAGGGTTTATTGCTCTTCATTTTCAGTGCTGAGTGATTTTTAAAGAAATAATTGCTTCCAGATGTCATGCATATTTTGCTCTGAAGGAATACTGCAATCTCTGTTAGGGTTACAGAGCTAGAAAGACTGTTTTTCCCTATCTGAGTGGCTCTCTTCAGATAATTTGGGAACACTACATCTCCCAAGTGGATCCTGCAAATTCAGGTAAGAGTTAGACCCAAGGTCTCTGAAACAAATACTTGGTTGTATGACACACTTTGTCAAGCCAAAATGTTGAGTATGCATCCATCACACAATTTTCAGTTTTCTCTGTAGTGAGAACAGTATTGGGGTGTTGCAGCAGCCATCCCCAGAAGACCTAGATCTCTGATTTTATAGGAGCATCCTCAGACTAGATGCAAACACACTTCTGATGACGCCAAGTCCTCTTTGCCTTCAGAGTGCAAAGGCTGGAAAAGATGGAAGCACTTGAAAAAGAGGCACAAATTAAAACTAAAACTCTGCCACTAGGGACATTGTCAGTCTTGACTGGTTTTAATTGCATTTCTTTAGTCAGCTGATTTCTGGGTTTTCACTCTTAAAAGATGTGCACATATATAAGTATCAATCAAAGATAAGGTCAGAGCACAGAAGAAATACCACGTTATCTCTTATAGGAATCAGTAGGTACCTCATCCAGACTTTGAGAGAATGCTCCTAAATTACTCCTGAGCAGCTTTAAAGTTACATTCACTCGGGTGCTGTGCTTACAAGGGTTGTGCTGTCACACTGGGCATTACTTAATGAAGGCTCCTGAATCTGTTAACCTAAATTTCCACTTCCAGAAGGCATTATTTCCATAAACATAATTGCTTGTTGAAAGGCAGGTGTGTTCTACACATCTGACACTGCATAAGAGTGAGCAAGTTTTCATGCGAGACCCCCGGAAAGAAGGATGCCAAGAGAGCACCTGGTCCAGGACACAATGAGAGACTGTGTTTTGGACCCAGGTAGACCAGCTAAAATACTCATACCAACATGAAAATGACTGGTGAAGACAGAACAGTTTCCATTTTGTTGGTTGTGAAGTCCTGCAGGTTTGCTTATTTGCAAGGAAACCTTGTATGACACCCAAATAGGTTTGCAAATTGCTGAAAAATGCTGAGGAGCTGCAAGTGAAATGTGGCAGCTTTGGGGAAAAAATCAGTTTATAAGTTGATTACAGAAAGCTTTAGTAAGATTCAAAGGCACTATTTCAACCTGTCTGCAATGGAATGATCCATTTTCTATTTTGAAAACATTTTTTTAATTCTATGGAATGCAGTAAAAAGCACCATGCATCATTTGATTAGCAAGATTTATTAATTTTTCTGAGTTTCTTTTCCATCTTGTATCAAGAAAAAATTCAAAATGCAAATGAAATCTCCAAAAAACGAAAAATTAAATTCTCATTGCTCTACAAGTAAGAGTGGGCGGTGTTGAAAAGTGTCCTAATAACACAGAACAAGACTGACAGCACTAAAAAAAGGGCTAGGAAAAAAAATACAGCTAGAAATAAACTGTCCTCTGCATCACGGCATTCCATAATAGGTAGGAAAATGTGTTCCTTTTCGTACAGAAATAGATTATACAGAACACCATAATTTTGTGCACAACACCTACTTCTAAATGGCCCAAAGAGCTGTAATACCTAAAATAAGAAAATGACCGAATCTGTGTCCATGTTCAGCAAAACTCCAAATTTCATTCTAGTGCTATAGCACATCAACAGTAATAAGTGCATGCTAAAATATACTAATGAATGCAAAGAAACATAGGTTTAATTTAAAGGCTTACCTGGGTAGGTCACAAGGACATCCAGGAGAGTTTAAGTCTGTGTTTAAGAGATTCCTTGAATAGGGACAACTAATTTTAGTTGAAGGCATGCAAAGCTGAAGCACCCACAACATTTATAATACTGGTGGAAATGGTCTGTAGACACCAAATCTGCACTCCTAAATGCATTTAGTATTTGACCCTCTGAAGAGTAAACAACAAAAATATTAATAGAGTTTGGGAGATGACACGCTAAGCATTCAACCAATTGATTGTATCAAAGAATTATGGCAGATGGTGGTAGGGCCCTCTGTTATCACAAGCTGCCTGGTATGTCCTTTCACATTCTCCTATTTTCAGCTGCTTGTAACTTTGTCAAGATATAGACTTTTTTGATAGTATGTCTGATGCAATTAGGCGTTTCTTTGCAATCAAAGAAGACCTCTCTGTCATTGCCAAGATGAAATTCTGAAATGGTCTGTTTCGCCCAGGTTAAATTTGCCCACAATTTCACCCATGTTTCTGGAAAGTCCTATTGCTTCCAAAATATCGAAGCTGGAAGTGGGATTTGGCACAGACTACTATCACAGCAAGGAATGCCCTTTTTGCCATCCCCACAAACATTACTCCAAACCTGATCAGGCCATGGTGAAAAGTGATCACAGTTCATGCTGGGCCAAGAGGTCTTAAGGTGCGGGGCTACTGGCACATGGCACAGCTCTTCTCCATGGACAGCACAGCCATAGGCTTTGTTCCAGTGCACTATACAGGGGATTGAATTTACGCAGGCTATAATTTAACCTGATTATTCTCACCGGGATATCCCCAAGTGCTCGTGTGCTTCAAGTTCTTTAAATTATGTTAGGACATGGTCTGAAGGACATCAAACGGCCCAAAAAACCTTTACACAAAATCACTCAATGATAAATAACTAAAAAAACCCACAGTGCCATCAAAATGTTCTTCTAAATATTTACATTTTAACTAAAAGCAATATGAAATAAGTACAAGAAATAGGCGGCAAAGAGAAAAAAATGAGGTTTTCTTAACAACCAAAGGGGCTGCACGTTGGGACAGCCCATCCTGGCCATGGCTCACGCTTGCATAACAGGGACTTGCTCTGCATTAGATGTGCTTCCACAAGTCCCGTAAGCAAAAGCAGCGCCAGGAGAAACTATGCCGTGGCTCAGTACTGGGGATACAGCACTTTTGCACATTTTAAAAAATACTCAGTACTTTTTATTTATAGCTACACTAACAGGTGTTATTGCAGCACCTGGAAGAGGTACTATGCAAAGACCCAATTCAAATCCATGGTTAGGTTCATTTTAAAAACAAGTCCCCACTTCAAAATAGAACTAAGTCTTGACAGTGCCCAAATCTTGCAACACGATTAATTTTAAGTGGCAGAAATCCTACGAGATCTGGTATTTTGCAAGATTTCCCATCCACATGCTTTCCAGCTTGAGATGCAGTTCAGAACCACAGCTATGGGCATGCATCCAAGCCTCAAAGATACGGTGTGGACTAATCTCTATTTTAATCCCTGCTTCTCTTCTGCCACGGAGAAACAACACAAGCTCCTGGCTTTGAAGCTTCTGACTTTATCACTCTGAGTTTGGAGCTGATACCTCTTGGTTCAGTTGAGAATGACACACTTAACGACCCTACCTGGCAATTAGGCTTTCCCTGCTCTTCTAACTTGTACGAAGAAGGCATTGCCCTGCCCAGCCAGCATGGATCAGAAGTGCTGGCAGCTGGTGAAAAGCAGAGATCATCATCCTTCAGGGATGATATCGTCTGGGGCCTCCCTCTCTCCAGTTGTGACTTCCGTAATCCTCTTCTCACTGCATCAGAAGATCTCAGAAGTGCTCTAAACCTCTGTTTGCTAAGGTGGAAGCAATGTTTACGCACCATTGACATCATCAACATTTGGACACCTGTTAAAATGACAATGATGAGTTCTGTATGCTGGCACTCCATAATCCAGCTTGAGACTGATAGAATGTTTCTAAGTATCCTTTCATACAGTAGAAGAGCAGCTTGTTTAGACTGAGTTAGTTTGCAATGGAGATTAGACCTTTTTTTATAGGACACAATGGGATTTCAAAAATCTCTTGTAGCTTGTAAATATTTCTGAAACACAGTAGATGAAGTTGTGGAGGAGCATGACAGTCCCAAGAATGGTCAGTGAATCAGTGCACCATGCTCTCAGCAAACAGGCCCTGGGGGATGATGCATGCCAGTAGTCTGACAACATCTCCACCCCTGCAGCACTGCCACAAAGCTCATTTCCCTGAGGACCTGGCAGAGGGCATTTCTTGCAAGTCTCTTTGGATTCCCCTCTGGGCAGGGACAGCTTCTTTAGCACCATCTGGTACAACAGACCTTTCTGAGCCCAAAAGAGAGCCTTGCTTTGGCTTCCCTGACTTATTCAGCAGGCCCCTGGAAACATGTGGCAAGGGAGAGAAGCCTGCTTTTCCTGACACCATTCAGCTGCCAAAACCACTATCCTCTCCACAGTGCTCCTGCAGCCATGCCTGGTCCTGAGGCCATGGAGTAGAGCCCAGTGGACATCAACCTGCCTCTGATTCATCCCCTGAGCAACACCCACTACAGTGAAAGGTGGTGGGTGCAACTGTGGCAGGGGTGGTAAGCAAATCTGTGACCCTGTGGAAGAAAGCTGTGCCATCAGGAACATGGAATAGTGTATTTCAGTTGAAGAGGACCTACAATGTTCATCTAGTCCAATTGTCTGACCAAACAAACCATGTGACATATAAAATATTAAGCAGAAACCGCATTTCTGATATTTCCTCAATTTAGTCTCAGAACTTGCAACTAAACCTATTCAACCTATCAGTGTGCATATGTCATTTATTAGATTATTTGCAATCTTTCTCCCTGCTGAAGGGTTAACATGAATATCCTTTGACTCTCATAAATAAGGACACAGCAGAACTCTACACCAAAAACTACTGCAGCCTTTTCCAGAACTGATTTCTAACCCTTTCCAGGACAGCTACACAAGTTAATATAAAAAACCGACAGCATTGATCTGTATCTTGCAACTTGCCAGCTGCCTGCCAGGGCAGAGGCGTGCGTGGTCCTGGCAGGGAGGGCACAGCCTCAGCACCAGCCTGCCTGGACAACCCAGCTCTCCTCAGCGCCAGTGCCTGAAGCAGCAGTGGCTCAGGAAGGACCATATCCCAGCCCAGCCAAAAGGACACAGGGACTCATGGGTCTGGCCACCGGGAGGAGATGGCTGGTGCAATCGGGAGGCTCCTGCACCACAAATTTGGAGTGGGCAAGGAAGGCACAGCATGGCTGAGAGGGAGGGACCACCTCAGCCCCTCTCATTCTTACAGCTCTGCACATTCCCCTCCCCACAGGTGATAGCAAGAGGTAAACAGCTGGCTGTGCTCTAAGGAGTAAACTGGTGGCAGCAGTTCCAATAAGCTGACTTATTAAAAAAAAATAAACAAACTAAAAACGCCAGTAGTGAGACCCTTGTGGCAAAAATGCCTTCCCCTCTAATGGTACAGCCACTCACACACTTTTTCTTCTCTTGCTTTGTCAGTTATTTTGTAGATCAATCCGTCACCTCCATCTGCTGCAAACCAAATGTGCCAAGTAAATATGAGGATTATTAGGAAGTTTAGGTTTTTTTCTCCCAAGAGCAAATTAAACAGCTGGAGGTTACCTTTTTTTTTTTTTAATATTAGCAAGCCATTATGAGGTGCAACATAAAGCATTTGGCTGCACACACAGCCCTACAATGCTTTGCTGGGTTGGTACAGCAAAATCAAGGAGTTTGTGCCTTGCACCCAGCTGCAAATGCCGGAGAGGCTCCTAAATACTACCGATTTTATGGCAAGTGTCACACCAGAAGAGCTAATCCTCCCAGACAGTGGAAGTACACAATTAGGTCACATTAAACATTGATAAAATACCACAGCAGTTCCACATACCAACTACAAGTGAGCGACACACTGGAAAACAGCTCCTAGCTGGCAAAAGCCATCCCAGCATCAATGCATATTTTCTGCTAAGAGTTTACAGATGAAGTCTGCGGGTGCAGAAGCGTGAGCAATCATCCAAACAGAGGGAGTCATAACATTTTCCCACTAGGCGGAGAAGCGAGACAGGCAAGCACCACAGACAGGTTTTTTTCCCCTGGGAAGTTGCCACTACCTCTGCGTTCACAAAAGCGGAGGGGCTGGGTACCACACTCTTTCAGGAGGGTTTCCTTTAGGGTCAGAATGAACAAGCTGAAGCAGTGGCACTCATGACTGAGGCTTCCGACTTGGGCAGGATTTTCTTTTTTCTGTGTACAGCCACGAACGGAGCAACTGGAGCTCCTAGCCCTACCACAGTAGGAAAAAGTGTTTGCATTGTCTTTATCATTGCACCCACACACTACAAAGCCTGTCCTTGGCCAGAGGTGGGCTAGGAAGAAAAGCACAGCCCATTCAGCTTACAGAGAGTCTTTTGCATCCTGTCAGCATCACCTAATTATGTTCAGATGAGTCCAGTCTTTAAAAGCCGAAATGAAAGTTAGTTTTCATTTTGGCAATCAGCTCTATCACAGATAACAGACACTCTGTTGCACAACATCTGGTGCTCACCACAAAATGCACTGAAAGACTTCTATGCCATTGTCACACCAGTGATAATTATTTAAAACACTAATAAAAGAGCTCTGTGCAAGACCTCAAAAAGAGGACAATGCTGCATGGGGAGAGAACACACCATAAAATATAAAATTCAACACTGTGAGAAGTGTCATTCTTTGCCTTTTTACTCCCGTGCACCTTGAAGTTACTTGTGGAGTCTATTGATTACAAAACATGTTTAATTTTGCCCGTGATCAAACACATGCCCATGATGCAGCAGCAAGCAGCACACCTCAGGGAAATGTCACGCAATTTTTGGGATGGTGAGTGGGCAGCACAGCTTTCTCAGCACATGAATTAACACCTCAATTCTTTCAAAGTTTCCATTTTTCCATTTCTTCACCAGGCTTTTTCAATATAAACACTAGTTGTCACGATCAGCACTCCTGTTGCAATATCTCCTCTGTGTGCATCCTCACAGAGCATTCCCTAGGTTCGCTTCCAAACACAAGAGCAGTGTTGTTCTTCACACTTTTAGGCCAGCAGGTGAAAAGTGCCCTTCAGCCCATCTCATCCCAAAAGCAGCTGTCAGAAAGGCACAGGCAGAAATGCGTGCAGGAAGCAAGCTCCTGAGGTTTTGCTGCTGCTGCTGAGGTGCTTGTGACCAGGGTCTGAGAGCAAAGCCACACACCAGCACACACGAAGAACTAAGCTGACCACTTAGAAGAAGAAACAACCAACCTCCAAAATACTTTGAGCTATTTAATCTAGGTTCCACCTCAGAACAAAGATGGTCAAGCTATGACACCCTCACAAATCAGATTTGATATAGTCTGTCACGGCACAAGATCACAACGTCACACTTCCACAGAATGCTTAAGATTGGAAAGGGACCACTGGAGTCAGCTAGTCCCTGTCAAGCAAGGGTCCACAGGAGCATGTTACTGAGGCTTGCATCCAGATGGTTTTTGAATATCTCCACAGAGGGAGACTCCACAACCTCTCTGGACAGCGTGTTCCAATGCACAGTCACCCACACACTAGAGAAGTTCTTCCTCATGTTCAGGTGGAACTTCCTGGGCATCAGCTTCTGCCCATTGCCTCTTGCCCTATTGCTCAACACCCCCAAGAAGAGCCTGGCTCCATCCTCCTGGCACGGCCCCCCTTCAGATACTTATGGACACTGATGATGTTCCCTCTCAGTCGCCTCTTCTAGAGGCTGAACAGGCCCAGCTCCCTCAGCCTTTCCTCATCCATGTGGTGCTCCAGTCCTCTAATTATCCCCATAGCCCTCAGCCGGACTCGAAGCTCCAGGTCTCTCTCGTACTGAGGAGCCCAGAACCGGACACAGCACCCCAGACGCGGCCTCACCGGGGCCGAGCGAAGGGGCAGGGTCCCCTCCCTCCCCCCGCCGGCGTGGCCCCTTCCTCTTCGGGAAGGAGGAGGAGGCCTTCGGGCGCAGCCCCCCGGTCACTGCCGGCGGGGCCCGGGGGGAGCGGGCTCGGCTCCGGCTGCTCCCTCTCGCGGCTGCCGGCCCGGCGCTGGGACCACACGGCCGTGCCTGCCGAGCCCTCACACCCGGGCACAGCCCGGCCCTGGGCGACTCTGCGGCCGAGCCGCCCGGGGCAGCACCGCCTGTGTGGCAGGGCG